>VZTM01002063.1:0-14406 GCA_013400555.1 Jacana jacana
TATTTATTTATTTATTTACTAGGAAAATTATCCTGAGGTATACACACCATTACATTTAGATTATGAACATACTGGAATATAATGGATCTAGACATATATAAATCTCTACAATAGCAATTTCTTAAGATGGTGTTCTGCATCTCAACAGCCTCCTCTTGAAACTAGGCACGGACAACAAATGATGTTTGATGTATATCAAAGACGGACACGGCAGTACATTCACCAAATACACCCGGTTTGGTATATTATTTAAAATGCTGCACAATCAATTGTGAGGTACAGCCAATACTACTGCAGTTTTAAAGACATAAATCTCATAGGGTGCTAGCAGCTGTTGACTTCCAGGACTAGTTCCCAAAGAGACACAATTGAGGAATTTCAAAATATTTTTTCTGATAGCACCTAGCAGATACAGCGTCTTTTGTTACTAGGTAAAATGTCAAGAGTTTAGATGTACAAATTAACACATATCTGAAAACAAAACACACACACACATACATTTATTGCTTCTGTTCTACTTAGGACCAACAGATACAATGTTATGTATAAGAAATAATTCACAAGAGTGGAAACAAACAAACAAACAAAGAAAACACAAACCCACAAACATCAGGCTACTTCATATAAGTACAAAGCAGACCTCAGTACCATACCTGAGGTTCACCCACAAAATTACATACATAAAATTAAAAGCAGATATGGTTTCAGGATGAAATCCCAGTATATCCCTCCACTTTTATGGACACCTGCATGTTTCTACACCTGATAGCCAATATATTGAGTACTAAGCAGATTACGAGTAATTCATACTCAGCACCGTATTTAGCATGTTCCCAAAGAAGTCACAGATCCCTATCTCCAGGTTCAAGCATTCTGGTGTTATGTAAAATCTATTAGCTGAATGTTTTCACTGAAATAGTCAGCAACTACATCAAGACTATCTTTGAGTTTTAAAATTAATAATTGAATAAGAAAAAATAACATTGCTCTCCAGTTTATTTTGTGTATGCACCAGAACCATGAGCACAGACACCTTCATATAGGTCAGTTTACCCCATGCTTAAGAAAGGAAATGTTTAAATTTTGGGAAGAAGGCATTTTTGTACAGGACTGGCTTTCAAGTTAGGGTAAAAAGACACCAACTATCAAACCAATGCACCATTCCTCCTAAGAACTTTGTACTCCCAATGAGTTTAAATGCACACTGCTGAACTAGAAGATTGGGCTAGTTTCTAGATCAGAATTTGTGAGATGCTTACAAAACAATTGCCTCTAAAACAAAATACGCTATATTTTTCTTGTATACTGTAAAATTATTTTCAGTGTTCCAAAAAGCACTAGTTCCTCTAAAAAGAATATACTGTGAATGACTAGTTTCATTTTTATGCTAAATTTACAACATGTGATGCAAGAACCCATCTTTTAAGTGTGAAAGCATGTACAAGCAGCTTTACTGAAATCACAGAGTTTCTCACCCAAATTCAGGGCTGGCAAAGGCAGAACAACAGTTGCAGTTGAGCAAGAATTTCTTTTCAGCAGCTGTACCACTTAAGCAGCCTGTATCCTTTCCACCACTACCTGCTTGGTGCTCTCTACTACTATTAGAGGGTCACTCAGCAAACTGCACTGGGGAACTGACCCAGGTAGAAAAACAGGGAGCAGAAGGAAACAACCAAAAATCCCACTATTTTCTATCCTGTATCAATTCTCAAATCTGGTCCACCACAGATGCACAGCAGCCTGGCAGCAGAAGCAAACAGCTAGGACAAAAAGGGGCTACTAGATGTTGAAGAGCACCTAATTTTATCCTAGAAGTACCTACAATGGTGTCACTCCAGTGTTAATTCAGTAATACTTCAGAGTGCAATCTGAATCTCTGAGATTTCTAACCTGTATTTTTAATGAAAGAAATGCCTAACTTCTAAAAAGCATACAACTTTCCCTGTATATGAAGGCACTGAACAGTGTAAAACTTATCCTTGACTCATACAGGCAGAGAACTTGGGATTTGTTTTTAAATAAGCATTTCTTCGTGCAAACCCCAGAATAAAGCCTATAGTTTGAAGAAGAATTAAACTGACATAATTTAGGAGGAAAAGATAAAATAAAGAGAGAAAGAAAACCCACATTTATGCTAATATAAAAGTTCAAATACTTCAATTTTTTTAGATAATTTGCATATGCTTCTTTTCTTTCTCAATGACTAAAAATATTAATTTTAGAAGCACAAGCTTAAAACATTTTTCAGTATACTGACCGTTATAAGGAACCACAAATTAGAGCAGGGAGTAGTTATTTTCTCCACCCACTTAATAGTGTCAAGCAAAAAAGATCAGGTTATGTTTTAACTGTTTTGGAACAGCAAGGTCTCGCCACTGTATTTACATTCCCCTCCCTCATCCAAAGGAACCACAGAATGGTCCAGGCCAGAAGGGACCTATAGGGTCAACTAATCCGACCTCCTCACAGTCAGCAGGGACACCCCCAACTAGACCAGGCTGCCCAGGGCCTTGTCAATCAAAGAGATGCTACAGCAGGAGTTGCCCATCTCCTGCAATATCAGCTAAAAGACTCACAAGTGTTGGATAGCACTGAACTCTCACAGCCAAACACTTCCTTCTGTACTGTTTAATGGCCTCACTGAGTATACATGCAATTACTAAGAAGTCCCACTTGACCCTTGAAAATAATTCCACCTCAAGTTCACATACGCATTAAGATAACAGAATTCCAGGAAAGGAAAGGATATTTATGAAATACAGGTATTTTTGAATTATTTATACATTATCTTACAAAAATAGATGTATGTAACAATCTAATTCTTTTTCACGCTAACACATGCACCCTGTCCTTAAAAGCAACACCCAATAAGCAACTATTTAATTATTATTTTTTTTAATAAATACAGCCATTTTAGTTAGTATGTTAAACACAAACTAAACAGTAACATCCAAATAAAGTCATATTTCAAAGCCGAATATCCATGAGGGCTGTAAAGTAGTTTATGCAGAGTAATTTGCTCCCACAGTTGTGAAATGCTTTCTGGAGCTGAGATTCTTCTACAGATATCCTCAGAAAGATTGATCATTTCATTTACAGAAACCGTTTCTGTTCTGTGTGGTTGGGAACAGAACTTTAAAAATGCAAAGCAAAACATAGGCCACTATGTATTTGCATTCATCAGTTTAGAACTTTAGACCTAAAAAGTCTCAAGGGAATATAACCTTCCTACTTCTCCCTCATTTTTTTTCAGCCATAAAGCAAGCAAACAAGGAATTAAAGAAGCACCTAAAATTTCCACAGGACGAAGCCAAATATCACTCAATTTACTCATCTTCACTACAATCTTGATATTACTTACAGCTTACTGTTTTTCCAATTTTGTGGTCACTACTACTTCCATTCTTTGTTGTACCCTTCATTTACAAAACAGACTCTACTTCTCAGAGACCTGGCAAAGGAGGGTACTCAGATGTAGCTACCACAAGGTTTTAATCCTAAACTAGATTTTGGACAGCACTTGTGCTGCTCTCCAGATAAGCAATGTGTACTGAAATGCTTTTACCTTTAAAAATCTGCAAAGAGCTCAGACCCATATTATATATATGTACAGATAGATATACATACCCACACACTACATATATATATATGGGAGATAAGGGCAGTTCTTCCCTGCAAATAGACTATTTTCACTTCAATGTGTTTATGCTGATGAAAACACATAATCTTATTTTTCAATAAGCAAAGACAATAGTTTCTGTCCAAAAGTCTGCTAAAACAGCTATTAAAAAAGAGGGATTCCAAAAAATAAAAAAATAAAAAGGGGATCTGAATGGTACAGCACTTTCCCAGCTACCAGGATTTAAACAAAATATTATGACACATTCAAGAGACTTCAGTTTTTGAAGTGTTCCACCCTTATCAAAATCAGATGTTACTGTGGTTTTACATCATTTCTGTTTCCTTGTTTCAACTGTTTGCCTTCTCCTCTCCCCCTTCTAATTCTGCCCTGACGCGTGACAAATTCCGCACCATGCTGCAATGTACAAGTAACAGGAACCAGAAATTAATAAACTCACAGGTTACCATCATGTTTCAGTAAACACTGCTGTAACAAAACCGATCAAAACCAGAGCAAACTCAGACCCCAACAAACGCCATTACAAAAACACCTTATATACTTATAGAGATTCCTGGGAAATTATCTGTAAAGCTGTGATCACGTGTCTAAATGAAGTTAAGACTACTTCTCTATTTCAATTTTTGGCAGCAGACAGTTCCAACGTTACTTTCAAAAAGGATCTAAAGTTATATACTTCAAGTACCTCTATAACAACCTAGATGGTCGTTGCCCTGACAGAGTAGTACCTTCAATCTTCAAGGTTTCCAAAATATTTTAGTACATGGAGATATGCACAGCTATAGTCTTCCAAATTAAAAAAAAACCCCAAAACAATCAACCACACACAACTATAAACTGCTGGTTGGCTCTGTAACTAGACGGTGCTTATTTAAAAGACTTTAGGTAAGTGGCTTGTTACAGCCGTACACTGGTTTGTGTGCCTTTTTAAACACCTTTTAACCTTTTCAAATGCACCACAGACTAACTGCTGCTCAACTGATTCCCATATGACAGCTCACATAGACAACTGCAATGCCGCACTTTACCTCTACCTCTCATTATCCACAAGATTTAGACTAGACAGGCATACACATAGCTAGGTACTCTCTGGTAATATGGTAACCATATGCCTGGGTCTTAAACCAGAAAATCCTCCCTAAATCCCCATACCTTCTGCCAGGTGTACTTCTGATATGAAAAGTGACAATAAGGAAGTACTGCTGATATCCTTTCTACTTTAACACAATGAATCAGATTTAACTGACTCAAGTTTAGGCTGAAAAGCTGAAACTTGTCTACTTCCACCTTGTATCCAAAGAAACCAAATGAAAAAATTTAGTTCTCAAGTATCAGAATTTTCCTTAATGCATCTATCAGATTTTACCCACTTAGNTTAAGAGCAGATTAGATGTGGTGTTGAGGGATGTGGTGTAGGGGAGAACTTGTAGAGTAGGGCTGATGGTTGGACTTGATCCCAAGGGTCTCTTCCAACCTAAATGATTCTTTGATTCTATGATTCTAAAGGAGCAGCAAAAGGAAAAAAATCTTCAGTTACTAATTCTAATTCATACTAGGAAATACTAATCATCCTAAAAATCTTGCAGAACTCAATGTAAACCTCTGGGGAAAAAAACAAAACAAAACAAAACAAAAAAAAAACCCTCTGGACTTAAAAATCAATCAACAAGCTAGCCAAATAATAAGTCTTTCCAACAAGACTTCAGCCACAACATTATTCTGATGGTTTACCATCACTGATACCAGTCACTACAAAAAAACATTAACATTACTGCATCTAGAGCACAATCATTTCAGCAGCCTGTGCCGTGGAAGATGGCCTCAGCTCTAAGCTTTCTCCTTTTTTGTTTTTTATCTTCCTTCAGGGAAATAGACAAGACACAGACTGTCTTATCATCAGGTGATGATTTTTATGCAGGACAAGTTCACAGGCTTCACATTGGTATTAAAATAGTCAACCTCAGTACTTCAGAAATAGGGTACCCACCACCTCTCCAGAAAGGCGAGGGGAAGAGACTGATTTAGCAGGCTGACAGCAGCAGTCAAAGCAATATTGGCTCACAAGCGGCTATTCCTAAAAGTAACTCTAGACACACTCTTCAAAGTGGAAGGACGTCTTTTTTCTCTATTTGCACAACTCAAAGTCCCAGCACATTATTTCTCTATTTCTACATATCCCAAGCGTAATACTGAAAGGAAATACGGAATAGGCATGCAAGTGTAGTAAATGGGAACATAACCACAACTTGAATTTAATCACAGAATCCAAATCTGCCTTTAAATTAGATCTATCAGTGTTAAAGGCACTTGAAGAGAATGGGGTTACTTCTAGAATTCTAGGGTATTCATAAAGTAACTGGGACCCTAAGCTCACAGATGGGGAAAAGAAGTTACAAGTTGTTTAAACAAAAAGATGAGGAACCCCTTATTTCCAAAACTACATACACCACAACTGTTCTTCCAGATCTATTTAACCTGGAAGCCAAAACCCAAGCTCCAGCTTTTGCCAGACATGTCACTACAGACACATGATGTTTAAAAATCTTGTTCAGCATGCTTTCAAATAACAGTTCATATGAAGTTCAATAGCTTTGAAAATTGACAGCGGTCAAATTCAGGCTCTACAACAACCAGATGCATTCAACATTGATGGTGATTAAATTCAGTTATTTCATTAATAAGAATTCTCAGGCTGCAGTTCCCCAAAAGGCAAAGCTGATTTAGATTTGGCTGCTGTGTTCCCGCCCACACCCCTCCTAGCCCTTAACCACTCAGTGCAGGCCCATCTCTTGCACCACGTCTGGCACCTGCCCCAGTCTCACTGAGTCAGTTCTGCAATTTAGCATGATGTAAAATATTCACCTTTTTGATCAGCTCTCTGCTGACTCTGCACAGTTCCAGAGCCTGAGTCTGACTTTCAGCTTAAAAACCTCCACACTAAATAAGAATCTAATTGTTCTTTAGTGCATGCATACAGCTTATACATTTATATTCTGCATACTACTACCTGATCACAAAAAAACCTTTATTTGCATTTTTATGCAGTCTTTGATGTGCTGGACCTTTGAAACTGACAGTTCCTAGGTCAGGGCCAGGAGTCCAAATACTGATACTGAGACAAGGCAGGAATGCTCTCGGACTCTGCTGGTGTAACAAACAGGGCATTCTGCTCATGGAGAGAGAACCTCACTGCATTAGGCATTGTGAGACACAATAAAATGGTAATCCTCACCTAAAAAGCTCCCTAGCAAAACACACCACGTTGGTCCACAAAAAGACAAAAGCAGAGAGCTCACAAACTCTAGCTATCTATTATAAGGGTTTCTGTATAGGCTAAGAATACGGTACAAGAGTAGTAAAGAGGAACACAGCTACATTACCAACAGTTCTTGCCAAACTGACACAGAGCGCTTGGAAGACCACAGCTAATATCTGGTTTGATATCGATAGTAATAGACCCCGCCTCCACTTCAACAGCACAACTGAAATGTTTACAGGCTTTTCTATATATAGTTTGTGTCTGTCATAATAGTCTACATAAATAAATTTGAAGAAATAAATTTAATCAGGCATGCCAACTACAAATTTCTCTGATGTTGGAAAGCAAACTGAACAAAAAAAAAAAAGAAAAGGATTTTTCACCACAGTAAAATCCAGCATGCTTGCCATTCCGCTCTCACTGTCCCAGCCTAAGTACATAGAGATACTTATCTTATATGTGATATGATATGATGTGATGTGATATTCAGGCTCAGGCTGACCAGTGTAACACTGAGAGAAATTTGAATTCTAAAGCAAAAATAATTCTATTTTAAATTACTGCAGCAATCATGTGGGGAGCATTATTTCTATTATCTTTAGATCCCAATTTAGAGAAGCTAGGGAAATGCACCATTCTCAAAATTCCTAACACCAATTATTTCTCAGGAATTGCAAATAAGTTTCAAAATATTATGGGGTATTTGTATTTCAACGTATGCATTAACAAATGCAAAGACACACAATTTATCAGATTAAGTCCTCCAGAAAATTAACTTAATTTCACTATTAAAAAAATAAACAAATTAGTGTTAAAGGCCCTTAATGAATAACTGAAGAGTGAGTAGAACATAATGCCACTGATACAAAGTATTCTATGTTTAATCTATACTCTCCCACACTCTACTTAATTTGTGTATCATTCCTAACTTGGTGGTTGTGCTACATTTCCATAATTCACATACTATATTTCCATTGAGGAAATAAAACATTTTCCAGGAGCCATTTCCTGTAAAATGCATAAATACTCATTAAATCCCATAAAGTTTCTTTTTCCTCTTCCCTTAAGAGTAAAAGCACACTCATTGCTGGATTGAAGAGTGATGTTTCCTTTTCTCACCTTCTGCCCCATGATTCTTTGGTTCTTTTCTGTACAACACTACAGGTTACATGGGACTCAAAGACAGTCGCCAACAATACCTGAAAAGCCAGGTGATCTAGGTATTCTCATTGGAACTGAACAACAGGGGTTCAGATTTTCTTCATCTGAGGAACACACTAAGCTGGCAGGAAGAGCAGAAGTTCCCCTCCATCCTCCCTAACTCTCAGGTGCATGGCTGTGTCCTCTTTCTTGGAAAGCTGCAGCCTTCACACTGAATGTACAGTAAAACAAATAAGCTCAATGACCCAATTAAAAACTGTTCACATCTTCATTAGGTTCATTTCCTGCCAATTTAGTAAACTGAACCGGCTCAGAAATGCTAAGTAAAACTTAAAGCTAGAATAAAAAGGGTAAGAGTGCCAAAAAAAAGATGTTAGCTCAGTTTATGCCACTGAACCTAATTCCCACCAAGTGTATGCCTTCACAAGCTGACCAAACTCAGGCCTACTATTTATAAGAGCAAGTCACAGATGACGCTCATCTTCCTGGCACTCTTCCACTTCATGATGAAACATTTTAGGTAGCTAAACCGGCATTAAAGTTTTTACCTTTACTTACATCATTGGGGTGGTTTGGTTTTTTTGTTTAGCTTTTAAGCAGACCCAATGTGGAAAAGTAAAGCAAAAATGCGGAAAAAGAGAACTTGCAATATGCTTAACCAAGGAAGAAAGTGGATAGAGCCTCTTGCAACCCAATCTAGGCTGCTGTCAAACAGTCATGTTCCCCTGCAACATCCAGGCACTGAAGAGGTAGGGGTTGCAATGATGAGGGCTGTAAATCCATCTGCAGCCTTATCTTAATTCCCCTCTGTCCTGTAAGCCATCTTTAAAAGGAGGAAATTACTGTAACTCTTGTATTATGCTCACGAGGTAATCTCCAATGTGTATAACATCATGAGGCACTCCAAACCCCTGGCAAAGAAAAGTCGCCAAAGTAGATCAACAAAAAATGCACAAATGGGTTTTCCCCTTCTTTGTTCCTTCAGTGTAGTAAATAAATACATGAATAAATAAAGATTCCACATTTTCCTCACATCATTCATTTCAGAACTACAGCCCTAACATTTCTCAGAATATAGATCGCTGTCAACTCCTAAAACTTTTAACAAAACATGAATCATTCTAACATAACATTTTTTAACTTAACATAATTCAACATGGTTTTAAGTTCCATCTGTAGTTCATTTACCATGGCCTTATTTCCCAGTTAAGGAACCACTGACCTAGAAAACTCTCATTGAAGGAGATAAATTAAGAAACTTCAGTAAATTTTCATATAACCTAGTGATGAAGTCAAAATACCTTCTTTTTCAGATTCAAAACTCTGAGCTCTTGTTTTATTATCTTGATAGCCTCCATCCCTGCCATTAAGCATAAAGTTAAAGCATATCTTGGATAGGTATATCCCAAGATAATAGTGCAGAGGTAGCAGGCTGCAAAGTTTTCCTGAGTTTTAAATAGTATAATAATCCCTTAAGAAGAATTTAAACACCCTATTCAAGTCATATATGCATGTGGATGCATGCACGTGCATGAAGAAGAGCCAGGACAGACAGTGGGTACAGATCAACCAATAGAAGCTTTAGTGGGGTATGTTTATTATCAGATTGAATAGAGATTTCATCAACATTCATGGCAGCTCTATACCTCTACAAAATATCATTACAGGTAGCTGATCAGAGGCTCTAGAATGCTTGTTCTGTCAGATAAAAATCTTTACCATTTCTGCTTCAAGGTTTTTTTTAAAAAGAAAAAACTGGACAAAACCCCCACACCATTAAGACCATCCACGCAACATTTTTTCAGAATTTCATCCAGTAACTCCTCATCAAGCCTTCATCAACACATAGAATACCCCACAAAAAGATCTAATAATTTAAAAGCCTTCAGAAACCAAGACACTCTTTCACCAAGCGGAATGGATTGCAAATCACCACTAGAACTGGGTTTTACAAATCTAACAAGAGGTTGCAGATACCCTGCCATAAGGTAACTCAATCCAAATTTGACAGCTAAGAGTTCAAATTCACAATCATGTTTACAAGTTACCTTTTGGCCGCTTCTCCTCAGTAACTGACCACACACACATACCTACCTACACATACATACAAACACACACACACACACTTAGCTCCCAACAAATGTGACAGACTTTGCTTTCACTCACACAACAGAAAAAGAAGGTTAAGGCTAAGGATAAAGAAGCACATAATTGCTAAAATAATCTAATGATTTGCTGGTAAATATAAAAAAATAGATAAATACCCCACCCCAAAACAAAAGAGGTGGAGAAGGGCTGTTCTGCCCAAATTCCTCCCTTTCCCAATCTTCACTGCTCTAGCACTAATTGACCCCAAAGAAAAACATCTTGTTTCAAGTTTGCTTATTGGCTTTCTCACACATGCAGACAATTATTTGAATAAGTATGTTAGAGGTTTAGCGTATTACAGGCTTTAATGAACTCAGGACAATTGTTTTTTAAATTAACTGTGTTTTATTATGGTCCTAGATGTATAGTTCAAGCTTAGTCTGTTAACTGGGGATAATGTCTGGAATATTTCTTTGAGTACAGTCCCTATGGAGATGTATAGAATTCATTTTTTAAAATATTCTCTGATGGCAGTAATAAGACAAAAGTCTAAAAGACATCCCTCATCAGGACAAAAGCCCAGGAAAATTCTCCCTAACAGAGACCTTTCAGATTAATTTTGTCTAACTAGACTTTTATGAGGCTAAACAGAAAAAAACTGAACCTTTGGGACAGTTTATATGAACTCCACCAATTTCAGCATCCAAATACTGGGTATAAACTGAATCTAATGCTGCCTTATTTGTCATTTTTTCAAGAAGCAGACATTGCACTAAAACTTAGACAAAATTATCCATTTAAGTAATTCTAGGACATGTCAAGATTATACAACTTTTTGATGATTTAATAGTATCTCTGCCAGCATCAGAAGTTGCTACGGTTCTGAACAGAAGAGTTCATTTTCTTGCAGCATTTTTTTTTCCTGATAAGAATTCCTAAAATTATTTTAATAAGGCAGGTTGCAGGAAGGAAAGGAGGACAAATTAAAGAAATAAAATATTTTTAACAAAGCTTTTAAATCTGACTTTACAGACCTCCAAATAGTACTCACGATCACCATGTCTGAGGTATCCAGGATATAAAACAGGAAGAAAATCTTTAGTGTCCCACTGAAGACCTTGCAGACTACCAAGATTAGCTTGCTATATGGAAAGACTCCAAAACAAGGCCACTTTTCCAGCAGAAAAGGGGACCTAATGTCAGATCTTAGGAGAAAGTGCTACACTGAATCTACCTGAGGAAAGATGGGTCCCCACACAGATCTAGCAGCCAAGGCCTACTATCTCTTTTTTGCTCAGAGAGATTTTTATTCAAAATATTTCAAGGTAGCTTTATATTGGATTTACGGGAATTACTAGAAAGCATGGAGACATTCCTCATGATGCCTCTGTGTTTAGGAGAGAGCAAGAGACATGCTAACCTCTACAGATTATATCTGCCACAGCTGCTGCTGAAAACACTGAGCAGCCTTCCTCCCTTTGCTGAAGGGGTCCAAAGAGATGGATGACATCCTGAAGGGAAAAAAAAGACAGCAAAAGTAGGAAGTTCTGAAATACAAAATAATGAACCCAAAACAAGTTAGGGAAAAAGAGAAACAAAGCTTTATGAAAAGTGCAATGGATTGCTGAAGAAGGATCACTACAGGCTTCCACTACAGGGGAAGTGTGGCTGGAGAGCTGCCTGGCAGAAAAGGACCTGGGGGTGCTGGTTGAATCTGAGCCAGCAGTGAGCCCAGGTGGCCAAGAAGGCCAATGGCATCCTGGCTTGTATCAGAAATAGCGTGACCAGCAGTAGGGAGGTGACTGTCCCCCTGTACTCAGCACTGGTGAGGCCACACCTTGAGNGAGGGTAAGACAGGTGCTAAACATCAAAGTTGCTAAACCGTTATTTGACTAAGAACCTCAGCTACTACGAGAAAGTGAGCAATGCCATCACAAGCCATAGTTCTTTAGCCATGAAAAAAACATGCATAAAACAAGCATGATGAACAAAGTTTACTGAAGAACAAAACTCAAAGCAGAAGAGATAACAGATGGGATCCAAAAAAAAAAAAAAATCAGACAAGCCACTGAAGAGAATGAGCATTTATAAGTGTTACTTTTATTTACTTACTGAGAAGGAATCAACTGAACATTTCTAAAGACAACCACTGTAATTCAGAATAGTGTCTGCCCTATTAGCATGTACATCCTTATAGGAGGCTGCTTGATACCCTGACCTAGAACAGCTGCCTAAAGAAAAAAAATCTGAAACTCAGAAGGTGATGTTAACTGAACTCTCATATAAGAATGTAAAAGTAAGATGTTGTCCATCACATACTGCATGGAGAAAGCATACCTTGCAAAGTACTTCAGGTGCTCCTGCCCTCAGTACACCCCAAAGACTTAGAAAAGCAATGGAGATGGGCAGGAAAATTCTGTTGCTTTTTTTCTGCTATAAACAGCAAGTGTCTTTTCCAATCTCCCATCTTTTTATTTGAAGTCACCTTGGAATATTAAAATAAGGATGGATTCAAATACTAAAGAATCAGCACTCCTGTCTACTTTGCCAACTAACGGGTAAATAACTCAACAAAATGTAAATAACTTGAACAAAATTGTAGATATCTGAATACATAGAAGTGAAACAACAGCACAATCCCAGCAGCTCTGGTCACTTCTTTAAGAGAAAAAGTAAGCATGAGATTTCCAAAAGAGCTGTTTGTTTTTTAAGGTAACCAGTCCAGCTGGAGGTTATGTTAAAATCAGGGTGTCACCAGAAACATTTTTTCATGTCTCCTTTGCATAGCAGGAACAAGAAAACTAAGTATCTTTACCCTGCAATTTAGTTTCTGGTATATAAAATGTGAGCCTAGATTCCTGAAAGACAGCTGAAAAGTAACGTTCATGATAACTCTAACTCTAGAAACTTCAATTCCTCTTTCACTTTGCCGAAACAGGGATAAAACATATTTATTTGCGTGCACATCTACCTTAAGGCAAATTGGAATTCAAGTAAAAATTTTAGAAGTGTATGAGATTGAGAATACATCTATATATTGTATGGTTTTGTGGTAATGTTTTGGGGGGGGGGGAAACCCAGAAAATGAAAAACTTTGTGGTTCTTAAGAGGTTTTAGTCTTTAAAATGTTGCTATTTCTCCCCCTCAAATGCACTGTTCTTACAGGAGGGAAGACAAAGTAAGAGCAAGTGAGAAAGAACAAACAGGAGAACACACTGAGCAAGCAAAAGACTGAGCAAGTGACAAAAAAGAGGTGCTTGACGGAGCAAGCACTGGAAAGGACATGGAAGGAAAAGGGTATGAACAGAAGTTAGAAAACTGTAATAAAGAGCAAGAGAAAGTGAGGAAGAACTGGAGGAAGAGCTCAAGCGAAGAAAGCGCAACAAAACAGACACCATGGGGAGTAATCAGGAGAGGTAGCAAGCAGGAGAGTTGGAGAGAGAATGTTATCAAGTAAGACTGGTAGAGTGTGTCAATAGTGCACACAAGCAGGACTGCATCAGAGTGGGAACACTAGCAAGGGAATAAGCATGGAAGTTTGAGATGTCAAGCAACACTGAGGGGGGAGGGGGCGTGGAAAGACAGAGACTGACAGGGGAGTGAATTACTACAGGAGGGGTGGCAAAAATTCCTCAGAATGATGTTCTCCATTAAGTAACAGTGCTATCGGAGCCAGTTAACCAACCCCTGCCTCTTCTAGGCAACCTGTTCCTGTCCACCCACACAACCCATTCCATTATCTTGTCAAATGTCTGAGCAGCAGCACAGCGTACTGGGTCTGGGAACCGATGTGACTGAAAAGTAACCTGATTCTCCACCCCCACACACACCCAAATGTTACATATATAAAATGATATATTTCAGCTAACTCAGTTTCCAAGCCTGATTCACTGGTTGGTCTTAGGAACAGCTGTGCCAACACAAAGCAGGTGGGAACAAGCAGCCAGAATCTGGAGAGAAGGGGAGCTGCTTAAGCTGTAACTACCTTCAAAGAACTCCTTGTTACACTCTTTGCCTTAGAATGACTCTTTCATCAATTTCCCTCAAAGCGCTTCAGTGGCTCTACATCTTGCAGCATGAACTTCACATGAGTTTGCTAGTACTTGTGTTGTGAAACACACACATATGATGTCATCAAATTCAATGAGATAGGAAAACAAAGAGTTGGTGCTCTTCATTTTTGTCCTTCCTGTTTTATCAACTATTTCAAGCTTGGCATAGGTACAGTTTTGGGGAGAGCAAGGTAATTTTCACTAGC
>VZTM01002065.1:4889-16060 GCA_013400555.1 Jacana jacana
TTTTTTGTTGTTGTTGTTGTTGTTTTGTTTTTTGTTTGGTTTGGTTTTTTAATTGTTTTTTTGTTTTGACCATAGGGTTGTAAACTGGCAGAAGCAGAAGAGAGAATTCCCTGTGGAAATTGCCTGATTTGGGATTGGCAGCTTTCAAACAGAGACACTCTAAAGACTGAACTGGGCAATCCAGACAAAATAAAAGAGTTTGGATATTTTTTCCCCCTTCTGTTCATCTTCCTTAGGTTGAACAAAACCTCAGATAAGATCAATAGTTTCTTTAGTTTTATGTTTCACTTCCTTAAGGGTAGTTGGCTTATTGTGTTTCCATTGATCACCCAGACAGGGAGATTCAGCAGAGACAAACCATCTTTTTTCTCCTCTCATTTCCTCCCTCCTCTCCATTTGAAATCAAATAACTTTTAAACGAGGCTGGGGTCACTATTCTTTCTCATTTACATATCAATAGTACCAAATTCCTGCCTTATCTTTCTGTTACTAAACTATTTTTAAAATGAAGACTACATTTCAATCCAAGGGAGGACACATGCATTCCTTGAAAAAAAATCAGCAGCAGCTTTTCTGGACTCTCTATCAGAAAAAGCTAGGTTCAGGTTTACCTCAGCCCTTCCTTGACATTGGTGAGAGGGAGCACACTTACCAGCCTTGAGCAATTGATGTTTTAACATATTGCAGCTTCTGTATAAGGCTTTCTTGCTATAAGGCTTTCTTGCTCTTCCTAAAACCCTATAAGATGTCTCAGTGCACTTCCAAGCTCTGTACCTGTGCTCACAGCCAGCAAAGCGGCTACTTGAATGAATCGCTTTCATCACTTACAACCAGGAAGAAAGCTAAGTACCAGGATCCAGGTCTGCTGCACTCTGTTAGAAGCTTGACCACTGATTCACTGAATGATGCTGGACTCAAGAGCTGCATAAAATGAGATGTTTTAAATCCTAGCTGCTGTTTGTACTGTACTTCAAGGTATAAAAGTATCAACAATATAAGGGCATGCTTGTCCAGAGGAGATTCTAGATACATCCCTACAGGGAGACCAAACCCATACAATTAAGAAACTGATTCACAGTTAAACACAAATCTACTAACCCAAATATCAGAAAGCTCTAAGCATAGGCTGCTGACACCTCCCACCTTAGTTTTACTCTCAGTCTATTGTTTACACACACATCAGATGGAGGGTCCACAAGCAAAAGAACTCCAGCAGGAGGGGATAGAAAAACGTGACCTCTTATTCGATAAATTTCCAGTTTGCAGGAATAATTTCAAGGCTTCCAGATACTAATGAGATAATTAGGGTTTGATAGATGGCCATTGAGTATTAAATGGCATTATGCAACAAAGTCTTCAAGGTCAGCCTATTAAGTCCATAGCCTAAGCAACCCACCTGTAAAAACAAGGAAACAAGCAAGCAAGAACCAAATCTAAAGACAGCTAGAAGGAATAGGAAATAGCTTGTTAATATCAATTACTTAAAGACATAGTTTAGGTGCTTATATGCAGCTCCTGCATAAATGTCAATGTAAGAAATTATATTCTTTTTTGATACAAACAAGTCAGATACTCAGTTTACTTGGAAAAAAAAGGAATGGAAAAAGCTGCCTGTATCAGAGGGACTGCAAAAAGTGTTTGTGTTATCATTATAATGAAGAAATAGGGAAGAAAATGCTCCCTTCATGGCAATATTTATGCATCCTCCATCTTTGAGATGAATGACAACCCTAAAACCAAGGAGAGATAAAAAAAGCCTTGTGTAACCTCATAAAAATAACCCAACAATCCAAGTGGGGCTCAGCATTTCAGGGTGTTCAGAATGGAAATTTTGGAACTGCTTTACAGCTTACAAACTTTCTTATGGGCCATGAGAACACTGGATTCTGTTACCAGTCACAAACCCTCGTATGTCAACTTGCTCTTGCCCTCAGTGGCTGCCTGTGATCCTGATCAGTGATGAAAAAGAGGACAAAAAAGAATGTAGAAAATAATTCCTTAAAAAAGGAATCCTGAATTAAGTCTTTCTGCTTATTTTTTGGTGCCTCTACTCTATAATACAGGGCCCCTGTGGATAGCACAGTGCTTAAATGCAACATCTGAATGTGGCATTTAACGTTCTCTTTCTACTGTTTCGGCATATAATGGCACAAATTAAGCAAATTTGGGTCAAAGACCTCACAGATGTTGAAGAGGAACAAATCATTAGATATTGATACAATCTGATGTGCTGCTGTTTTTAGATCTTACTGTGGTAATCTAGGAAATCAGTGAAACCCTCCTCTATGGAGATCACTAGGAATTTTGTCATTGACTTCAGTCAACGTAGGTTTTTCCCCACTGTCAAAAAAAGATTCAAAAACACTGTCTTGACCTGTGGTGCTTATTAAAAAACCATTACCACTTCTCAGGAGTAGGGAGTATTAGATGTAATGCCCAGGGCAATTATATTCTCCTTCTTTAAACTGTCCGCTGTTTTTCCTTCTGCCTTTCCTGTCTTGGACTTGACGTGTGTATAGTAGAGCATGGTTTAAACAGCAGCTGAGTACTTCCTGGCTGCATTCTACAGAGAGGTAAAAGGATTAGTACAGAGCGTCCGAAGATAATCATTTGAATGCCTTATTAATTAATTGTTATTTGTAATAACGGCTCTTTCCTTAAGGGTCTTTTAGGATCTTTAACTGCTTATTAATGCTGTACAGATAAGGAGTGCTCCCTGGCGGGAGCAATGAGGTAAAATATGGAAGCCTTTCAGTGAAAGCAACAGGTTTGGGAAGGAACAAGAGAAAGAATACACCATTTGAGTGAATAGAGAATTACAATCACTCAAATGCAATTACCAGAGTTCATCCTGCATACTTAAAAAGTGCCAAGAGACCTCACAGACAGACGTCTCTGAAGCATTCAGTACAAGTAAAGCCGTTCCTAGCAGGTCTGGATTTTAATATGATGCAGAGTTCAGGTCTGTCTAGTTCACAGTCACAAGCATAGCTTAAGCTTGAGCTCACAGACAGCTGTCCAAACTAGCCTTAGATTAGTGACCTTTGGTTGTCATTAATAAGCAACTCCAAATGCAGGCTCTTAAATTTAGTCACGTGAATGCTCGGGTAACTAGCCCATGCTGAAATGTTGGGTGCCACTATCATTCAAGTTAATTACTTAGAGCTAGGCTCAAGGATGTCTATATGACCTGCCAACACACTTTTTAACAGCACTGTGAATGCCCTCATAAGGATAAATGCCCTGTATCTTCTCCAAAACACTCATTCCTTCAACTCAATTTTTTTGGCTCCAGATGTGGGTCTGGAGAGAGCAGACAATGCTAAGCATGATCTCCCCCATTTTGCCCTTCCAAGCTCATGAGATGTGCATTAGGAGAGTGGCAGCAGTGTTCTTTGAGTGATTTACTCACTTTGTAGAGTCCGTGGCTGCAGCCGCAGTACGTGCTCTCCATGGTGTAGCTCCTCAGCACCCCCATTTCCCTCCATACCACCACCCGGGCTGTCGACTCCCGGGACTTCTCCACCAGGAAGCTGCAGCTGTTCATGACAAATGCAGGGGCCACCTTATCCAGGATTTTAGGAAGAGTCTATGAGAAAATAGAAGCAGCAATGAGAACTGAATTGAACAGATGTGCATGTCTTTATACCATATACACATACAGATACCTGTGGTTTTTAATGTATATATGATCAAATCTATCTGTAGTAGCTGTTACTGAGAGCTCCAACCAGTACGTTATGTCCCTCTCATGAAATCCTCAGATTCCAACATTTGTTTCATCCCCAAAACTAAAACCCAAAATACCCAGTATGCTTGGTGTGTCCTGTTCAAGAATCAAACATTTTCACACCCGATAGTCTGGGCCTACTGAAGTCACAGAGTTTTGTTTTCAAGATGCTTTGACATTACTCTATACCTCCCCATTGTGCTGCCAAGAGGGCTCCAGTCATAGTTCAGTACCTGATATTCCCATTCTACCCTCTCCGCTTATTCTATATCTCCTCCCATCATCCATCCACAACTTGACAAGGTATTCAGCTGTGGAATGAGTTTTGTCTGAACCTAGCACAGAGCAGAAAATGGGGTTTTATGTTCTCATGGAAGGTCACACATAATTATGTGAAAATAGAGCTCAATATTTAACTAACTTCCATTGTGAAACAGACCAAAATAATCTCAGCTGAGCCCCAGTGATACATTTAATACACTTCATTTAGAGAAGCACAATAAAAAATAATAATGAAAAACCAGTGAAGATTGCGTCCTAGCCCTGAGTAATTTTCTTATTATAAAAATTGTATTACCCAACAAAGTCTATAAACACTCCTAATACACTGCAGGATCAAATATTTCCACCAGCACAGAGGCAACACTTACTTAGTCATTAGACAATGCTAAATGTGTTACTCTTACACTCTATAAAAATGTATACTAGATACTTTAACACTCAGCATAGAAACTGAACCTTTAGGTACACACACACACACTTCTGTGTGCATGACATGGGTACTTCTAAATTTTAGAGCTGGTGTACTAACCACAACGTGTGCCAAAAGACCACTTGATCCATCTAGAGAAGAGCTAACACATTAAGGACATTCATTATTTCTTTGATGACAGCTTCCTTAAGCATCTGAACCAAATGGAATCATATAGAAGGAGTTCCCGCTTATTGCTAATGACATTTACCCTTGAATTTCATTCAGTTTGAGCAGTGAAAGCCAAACAGCTAATTTTACTTTCCAATAACAATCAGTTTCACTGACTGATTCTGAGCAATTGTAGTTCAGTTCTGTTGAGCTTTACTTCATAGGACTATATGGGAATATTTGGTTTCATTGAGAGTGAAAGAATAATGTCTTTTCCTAAAACACTTTTGATGTGAATGATAAATCTTTGACCTAAACTATTTTGCAATATCTTCTGCAAAAATGCTTAACGGTACACATCTCTGTAACAAAAAAGCAATTTTCATTTTTCAACATATTCTGGCTACAGCTTTCAATGAACTTTACCAGTTCTATAAGTTATAGATCTAAAGATCTATAAGGTCCATTTTTCAAATGAAAAAAAAAACTGGAACAAAGAAAGAGATGTCATTTTGAATCAGATACCACTGCGAGCCTAACTCTTAAGGCAAGATCTCCAGTGCGCTCCCTTTCCTGTGGGCACACAGAACAGAGGAATCTTTAAAATTGACTGCTTGCTGTAGACTAAGCATCCAACATTTCTGGATTACCTTCAGAGTGCTATTTGCTGCGTGGGGATCACAAAATAGCATGCTTTTATGCAGTGCTTCCAGGTTTTCCCTGGATTTGGGTTGAACGGGAATTAAAAACTGCAGCACAGCTACATCACCCTGATGGTTATAAATCTCAGCACAATCATGAGATTCAGTTAAAATCTATGTGAGGGTTCAAATAGTTTTCATTCTGCCCTTCTCCGAACCAACACACAGATTTTTTTGGTAAACATGTACGATCAAATACAATAATCAGATCCCTAATCTGATTTAGCTTTTTAAAACAATTGAAAATATATGCAGAATCAATCTTTTACACGCAATTAAATAAAACAGTAATGTCTCTGTACACAGGACTCATTTAGGAGCATTAGCAAATCTGAATTTAGTATTCTTTTCATTTTACCAGCATTCACTGGATTTCACAGTAATGGTTCTTCTCTACATATTCTTCTCATTAATTATCTTTCAGCACTGTAATTTGAAAGAGTGAAAACACACCCTTTTTAAAGGATGTTTTTAGGCTAATGCAGCAGTGTGACTGTGCTCCCTTTCTCACGCACAGCTGGATTTAGCACGTCCAGCAGCAAAGGGAGCTACTCCCCTCACACAGGATCCTGCCCATAAGCCTCCAATCCCATCAGGAGACAAGAGAATTCTATTTCATTAGTGATGTCTCTGCAAAGATTGCTGTCAAAGGGATGTGGAATGACTACCAAAAGGAGAAATCTTCAAGCTGGGCTTTGTCACGCCAATGCTGTGCATGTCACCCAAGGCCACCAAATATTAGAAGGGAATGAAGACTCTCACTCCTGTATATTTCCAAAGCTACAGCTGAGTCTATGACCTATGAGGCAAAAGCTGTTCCAAAACCAACATTTCCTTGAAGTATTTGGTTCCTGGTCCTGGGGAGCAAAATAAACCATGGAGGCCAGATGAATCCTCAACCACCTGCAGGGGGCAGGAGACAAACCTGCACAAACGGTGCAAGGAGGCAGGTCTGAGATGGGGCTGAGTTTCTGCTGCAGTTTGCAATTGCCAATGTTCTCTCCTGTATACTCATTTTCCATCACCTAAGAAGGACAAGGGTGACCAATAGACAGGAACTGCAGCAGGCACCCATCTCCCTTTTTGTGTAAAAGAGAGAATTTGAACCGCAAAGCCAGCATCTGAATTCCATTTGTGTGACAGCAAGCCATCCTCAGCCTTTTCAAGCCCTCTGAATTCAAGCATAGTAAAAGATGTCCTGACTTTAAGTACCCTTCCCTTCTTTCTTTGTGAAACCAAGTGTTTGCCGCAGGGAGCCCTCATGATAAATGCTGGAGCACTTTCTTCCAGGAAAGTTTCAGTATGCAGCGTACAATGCCGTGAGAAGAAGAAGGATGTGGCATCCTTATGGGAGGATAATTAGTATTTGTGCTGAAGTAGCAAAAATTATAGAGATGTAAACTGAAAAAGACTTTTCAGTCTCTTTCAGGTCAGAGTGAGCCAAGCTATAATTCTATAATCAGTTTAATGCCACAATTAATGTTTTGTGAAATTAACCTCTTGTAAAACTGTAATTAGAGTGTATAAGATTATTTTTTATTCCACAGAAATTTGTCATTTAAGAGAAAGATATCATCTAAATAGACACAAACAGACAAACAAAAAAAAAAAAAAAAAAAAAAAGGAAGAAANAAATCCAGAGTTTGATGAACGAGACATTCACATGAAGCAGAAATAAAACAGATTTTGGTGTTTGTTCTTTCTACTTCCAGAAAGATTTCCCTTGCTATGACATCAAGCACTTGCTGTGGAGATAATTCCACTACATTAGATCTGTTTGACACCCATTCAATTCTCTGGTGGTTTTGGTGGGACCAGGAACATGATGAAAATGAAGCAATTCAACTGAGTAGGACAGTGGCAGATTGTAATTTCCTCAGTTGCCATTCCATAATTCCCATTTATTTTCTTAATATGGTGGAGTGAAAGGACAAAAGCATATGTATATTTAAAAATTACAAACCACAAAAAAAATACAGCTGCCCTATTTAACTGTAGCCAAAGATTATAACACAGCATCCATTATTATTCTTGCTAATATCTGCTGCATGAAGGTATTGTGAATTATTTAAAACTCTCTGGACTGTTACTCCTCTGGAGAAAGAAAATCTCCACAATTTGTGAGCTGGCCTTATCTTAAACTGCACGCATGCCCATACACACTAGTAATTGCAGAAAGGAACAAAGCAAACCTACACGGTAGCCAACATCTTCTGTGATAACTGCTGTGTCAACCATGCAGCCCGCTTGCCACAAGGTCTCCTTGATGCTGCAACCATAAAGAAACACGTTCTTTCTCTGGGAGTGTCCATGGTAGTCACAGAATACCTATAGAGAGAGATAAAAAAAAAGAAAAAGAAAAATCTTGAAGGCTGAAAAAGTTTCTTTTATACATAATAACCATTGTAAGACTATAATGGGGGGTTAATGGTTTTTTCCAGGTCTCTTCAGAGGAGCTTAGACTGTGTCATGCCTATAACCCATGTCAAATTTTGTTAGTCAATTTTATCTATTCAATCTGACATGATCTCAGGGATCCAGAGTCAAAGGCTGGTGTATTTCCATCTGCAGAGGAAATAAACATGACACCTGTGCAAGAATCCATGGCAACTCGGGAACCTAAGAGTTCATGGTAACTCATGATACAACAACAGAGCAAATTGTCAGGCTTTTTCTGCTTCTAAAGTCCTAAACTCCGGTATTATCCTCATGAGATTTTAAGCCCGTGCTTTCCCAAGCTATTAATCATCACTTGGACTTCTTTAGATTCAAAACCTACGCAATATCACTTCATTTTTAGGAAAATATAATCGTGCAATTGTATTGCACAATGCTGTCAGATCTTTGCATGAACTACTGGAAGCCAAGCACAGAATGTGACCTTATCTTCACAGCAAATAATCTCATTCCACATGGCCTAATCTAGCTGTCTATCTAATCCATCTCTCTTATGTCAACTGTCACATAAACTAGGCACAAAGCACATTCCCACTTTTAGCAGAAGTTTTGATTGCCTTTATAGGCAGATATTGACTCCTATAGAAATGAAAATCACAATTTAATGACCCAAGAGGTAAATATTGACCCAAGTCTTAAAGAATAATCAATCTCAGTGCCCTCCAAGATATTAAGTCAATATACACACTGCTGTTACATATATTCTCCATGTCTTTATCAGGAATATTCAGAAATCTGTCAATGAAAAGACAAGAATCTCTAGATGAGAAGGAATTGGTTCATTTTAAACCAATATTCACCGCTGAGTAGAACAGAGCTTCAAGATTTCATTGAAACAGTTTTCTAGAGCTTACACTGGAGATAAAAGAATGGGTGTAGGAGCGTAGGGAAGAATTGTGGATCAATATAAAGAGAGATGGGGGAGAAATACGGGGTAAAATAATATACATATTCTTACATAAATACATATACTAGAAGAGAGAAACAGATGGAGTAGATGAGCTTCTTCCGGTGTAAGGGCAAGCTTTACCCTAGTATGTTTGTTTACCAGCTATACAGTAACTAAGTTTAGCTGCAGCAATTCAGGGAGTTTAATTATCTAGGAACTGAGCATGTAGAGTCTTTCAGCTCCTCTGAGAAACAGTGGGCTGACATACTGGAGAGTCTAAGGCACACATACATAAAGAATTTTTATGTTTATTCTCTGCTCCTCCATTTGGTTTCTGACCTGTCAACATCCCATACTGCACCACCGCTCACCCCCAGCTCTCTTTGCAGAGCTCTGGGTCTGTGCATCCCCATCCTGGCACCATGCACATTCTATAGCTGAAGTACATGAAGAACAGTGACCTATCCAGCCACAACCTCTGCTGCCTTACTGACACCCTCACGGCCCGGCACAGGCAGAAATGGAAGGCCAAACAGAGCAGTCTGAAAGCTGCTCATTGGTGCAAGCCTACACCCAGCATCATTCCCAAAGAAAAGAAAAAAAAAAAAAAAAAGCCAATATTGGACAGACCCCAGAGACTCTCAGCCTCCCCAGGCTGTATGCATATTTTGCAGGGTTTTTGCAACCTCTGCATTTGCAGCAACTTTTTGAGCCACACGCAATTATCCTGTAATATCTCCTTCCAAAATGCTGCTTTTATTGGTTCTCTTAATGACAGACATTTTTTCCAGCTAGTATTTCATCTAAGCTATCAGCAACACACAGTCATAGTTTAGGTTAACCACAGGTACCACCTAGAATTTATTCCTATGAATATCAAAGAGGATTTTATAGCTTTCTTCTTATTTCAAGGCAGAGAGCCCAGCTCAATTGGGTATCAATTACCTGCCAATTTACAGAATTACCAACACACAAAAGACACAGTACATTATCTGCCTAAAATATTACTTTACATATCAGAAACCACAGCGAGATGATCAGATAGTCAGATAGCTGGGCTGCCTGATCAGTAGCAGGTCTATAATTCTGCACCTCAAGAAACATGGAGATGAGTCTTCAGTGACAGGTCTGGGAAGAGACTATTAGTAAAGGGTTATCAAAGCCAGGTTCTGTAATACTGCTGCTGTTGAAGGCCACAGGATCTTTCACTGATTGTCACCGGCTTGCACAGCCCAAGCAGTGCTAATGGAAATAATTCCATTCTGCTTGCAAGGTGCACAGAGCTACATTTTAATTAAGCTTTCTGGATAATGCAGTCCCTTCCAATGCTATAATCAATTGCTCTTTATAATACATTCTTCTGCTCCATTTTTTACTGTACAAGGGAGGTTATGGCTCACCATTCTGCCAACGCTAAGCTATATTTTGTAGTTTGAGCACTCAACATGGAATTCTTCCTGGGATATGTCTGAGCAAAGACTAATCAAACTTGGGACCTACCAGTCCTTTTTCTCTAGCCTCTCTTTCCATGTGGCTGGGACACTAATACACACAAACCAGTCAAACCCCCGAGGCTTGCACTCACTGGGATATGACTCAAGACACACACGCAGATTTTTATCTATTTAATGTTCTTTGCCAAGCACTGATTATCCTAAAGGTAAGAACTGCTTTCTAACTCAAAAACAACCCTCCGTATGAGTCACAGAACCAAGCACTGTTTAAAACAAAGGATAAGCAAAATAGAAAATGGAAAGCAAGAAAAGCTGCTGGAAAACAGAACATTTTTAAGTTGGGGTTTTTTTGTTGTGCAAAATCTCATATTTTACCTTAATAACATTGTGACAGGACTTTGAATCTCAGAGTTTTGAGGCAGACATCCCTAGGGTCCTTTTCCTCACAATAAGCCACATCCCGGCAGGCAGATGTTTGTTTCCAAGCTCAATACAATGCCTTTGGCAGCAAACTCTGCTCAGTGCCTCCTGGTCCCTACAAAGTTCTTTCTGTACCCGCCATCCTGCTCTTCATTGCAGCTCAGACTCTCTGTACAAGCTGCAGGTTCCCTGTCATGTGCTGAAACTGCATTGTCAACCATAACTTGTAAATCATAGCAAGTTTCTCATAAGGAGTGAGCGACTTCTCCCTCCCCATTCGACCTGGCTGCTCCCAGATGAAGGACTCTCACTTTCCCACTTTCCTGCTCTCAGTCCAAAGGAGATCCCATGCTACAGAGAGCAGCAATGCCACAGTGCATCCCGTCCTTGTCCACTAGTGTTCCCAGAGCCAACAAGTTAAAAAACAAACAAACAAACATTTAGCAGGCTGTTGTCTGTAGAAGTTGCCAATTAAATTGGCTTTGGTTTGAAAGGCTGTTAACTTTAAAGTCCTTTCCTTTTCTGCTTCAAGCAGCTTTGAAGAAACTGCTTGCACATCCCCAGGATAAATGATATAAATCACTTCACAGAAATCATTTGTCTATCAGTGAACTTGGCTCCCTGGGATCTTGGAGAGAAAGAAAAAAAAAAAAAAAAG
>VZTM01002065.1:16102-37871 GCA_013400555.1 Jacana jacana
AAAAAGAAACCCATCTCTCTCCTGGAGGAAGGAAAAGGCATTTTTGAGCATGTATAAGCTAAAATCAATGTACTCTTCAAAGGCAAAGAAAAATCAGTTTACCAAGTCTGACATGCAGCCTGCGAGTGAGGGAGACGATAGGATCAATAGTCTCCCTTCACTCAGCGGTGATGAAAACTTGCTCTGAGTGCACGTTCAACTTTACGCACTGGGATATGACAAGGAGATTGTGTATTAAAAAAAGGCCAAAGAGCAAATAGCAGGGTAAAATGAGACTGAATCTGCACTCTTCTGATCCAACGGAAAAAGTTGGCGAGTAAATTCACGGCTGTGAGTTGAGTTTTCAAGATATCCTTCGGACTGTGGAGTTGAACTTCAGGGCTGTTGCCTTAGCCAAAACCTACATTCCCAGAAGAATTCATTTAAAGAAGCCTACAGACATTTTCACCTTTCTTGGAACTTTGCTCATCAAACCCAGGGGGAATTTGGTGTCTTCAGATGTTTCCTGCCTGACTATACCCATCAGCAGCCAACCTGCCAGTCTGTGCACCTACATCTATTTATTAACATTTGAACCTTCCTGTGGTTTTTCTCCTGAGGTGTCAGAACTATCTTTTCATTCTGCTGGGCAACAAGATTGAGAAGATGGGAAGGATCCCAGCCCTATCCCAGTTCCATCTTTAAGAGGAGACCCAATTCTCACAAATTTCTGGTACTCCTCAAAACCAGCCATTTTCTTCCCAGCACCAAAGCAGCACCACCCCAGCACCAAAGTTCTGACACTTTGAGGGCTGCTCCCTGTGGTTTTGGGATTGCATGGGTTATTCCAACGTGGGCTTTTGCAGTCCATTCCAACTAAACCTTTGTGGAATCTCTCCAACCATTGCAATGAAGATAACAATAACATACAATATTTAGCACAGTTTGAGTACTTTGAGATTATGACAAGAGCTTTAAGGAATTAATGTTCTCATTTATATTCCAGGTATGCAGAGATTCGGAAATTTGGAGTTGTTGGGTAGAAGATTCAGTAAGTAATAAATATCCAAGACTTTCAAAACACTTCTGTAAGATGGAACTGTAACAGTACATGATGCTTTCCAAATCTCTTTAGCTCTAACACACAAGAGTTCACAAAGCTACAGTAAGAAATCCATGCACAGTAACTCACAAAAGATCCTGAAAAAGACTCACCAGAGGAGCTCGGCCAATGCTGCGCAGGTAATAGAGAAGACCTTTGGCATGGTAAATAGTGGGATGGAGTTGGGAACTGGGTGTCAACCACTGTCTGTTCAGATCGTCCCCACTCAATGAACAACGGTGGCTGAAATCAGAAAGCAACACATGACAAACTAGCAAAACAACAGCTGATTCAAAAACATTTTCCGGCTCTGGCAAGCTCTGACATAAGGACAGGGAATGTCAATTAGAACACAAACATAAATGTTTTGAACATTTGGCTGGAGTGAATCAACGGTCCACGTTATATTTTAAAAGATGTTTATAGTATATTAATTTTATAATTTCCTTTCCTTCCAAGGATTACATAATTGCAGTCCTGAAAATATTTGCAGTTTTTCCTTAACCTAAACATGTACAAATCAAACAACTACTTACAAACAAAAAGTCTTCTGAAATGTTCTAAATTCTGTGCTATCTGTGAAAACCAACCAGCTTACATAGAGCACAGGCTTCTCAAAACCTTCACAGCAAACAAGTACATCCAACTCCTACTCATTCTAATTGAAGACAGGCACTTGAATCTCTTCGACCAGTCTGAAATATGAATGCACTTAAATGAGATGAGCTGGATATCTCATTTAAGCTTCTCCACTCACAAAAAATGCCTCTATCTGAAGCGCATCAAGATGATCTTGATGCATGCTACCTCATTATGTAGAACAATTACCTAGCTTCACTGGAAAGGCTGAATAAAAAGCTAAATAAGGATCCCAAATCTGCACTGCAAAGATGTTTCCCTTAGTTAGCTTTAAAATATTCTGTTACTGACTCCATGATCGGTGGAAGATTGTGCAGGATACTTCACCGTATAGAGCAATACATCACTGTACAATTTTGTAAAATCCAACTAATCTCCCTTGTTGGTAACTGTGTAGATCAGAGCCTCCTCACATTCTCCCCTAAGGATTTGCTGTAATTTGGTTTGTAATCTTCAAATCGCAGTGTGCTGATAAAATTCAGCAATCAACCCTCCATCATATGACATGTTATGGCAGGTCCTCATCATCTCCATACTACCCAGTTCAGCATTAGAATACTTCGAGGGGCACTGTAACTTTCAGCTGGCATCTGCTTCATAAAAAAATAATAATAATAATTAACCCCAAAAAACCTTAAGTGTTGGGTGAATTTCTAACTATGGACATGCATCCAGCTTTGCTGTTCCAGCCTCCTAGAACACAATAAAGTACAAATGTATTCGTGCGGATGTGGTCTGTTGTACCAGCAGAGCCTCATACTGCAGCCCAGGTGTGTTGCATGTAGTGTCTTTGGCATTATCAATGCCTGGAAAATGACACTTGAAAATGTCACAGTCATAAAGCAGGAATACTTAAAACAAACAAACAAAAAACCAGCAAAAAGCATCATCAACAAAGAACCAGTTAAGAATGGAAGACAAAGAAATAATAAATAGTCACTACAAATTTTTCATACATTTTTAATATAGAAAAAACAAGGTCTCTGATGCCATCTTGGGGTTTCTGGCAACATCACAAGATCCATTCCAAGTTTACTCCAGTTTCCCTGTTACCTGAATTCCCTTCTTTCCTCATAATCCGTAATTCCCATGTTACTCGTTCGGCAAATCGGAAAACATTAGCAATCGCTAACACATGGAAAGTTGGCAAACGTGCATGATGCTTCTGCCAAAAATTCGACATGAAACTTGACAACTTCTGTTATGTTCCTTCAAGGCTCTTCAGATAAAGTTACCTTTAGGCTCACCTCTCCTGATCTTCAGGACAACAGCTGCTCAACTGAGATTAGCAGCTGTATTTCTGCCAAGAACTTGTGTTTCCTTTCAATAGGTACAACTCCACATAAAAAGTCATTGGGTTGCATTCAGAAACTTGTCTTTCCCCAGTACAGCTAGTAAGAAATAAGACCCAAACACTTCTTTGACATAAGCCTGTGAAGTCTTCCCACACTACTATTGGGGAGCACAAGTAATTGAAAATAACAGTAGAATTTCCATTCTGTGGAAAAGAACGATAGCTGGATTTTTACTTTCGTGCTTCAATTTAAGATCAAGAAGGACAACAACAACAACAAAGGTCTTGTTATTTCAGACCTACAGAAATACTTTTTTAACATTGCAATTGCTCCCAAAATACCTCCTACTTCCCCCACCTTTCCTATTGGTATTGGCACTAGTTTATGTCTACTCAAACCATCCACACACGTCCCTCTGCTAAAATGGTTGGTACATGGTGGAAGAGTCCAATATACAAAGACAAACAAGCAGGAGAGTAGAAACATAACAACTGAAAACTATTCCAACAAGGGTTCAGCAAATGCAGAGATTAATGTCAAACCTACCCCAAGCTCAATTTTTCTTTCACTATTTCTAAGACTAAACTAAAAGCTTCTGTAAAAATTTCCTTATTCCTGCAGAGGATATAAAGAAATCACATTATCTGTTAAACAAGCATGTAAGAAAAACTCCAAATCGAGTCTATTAACACACATCAAAGCCAAGTAGAAGGTGCACCAAGGCACCGTCGATTGCTACCGCAGAATCTGGTTCTGCCATGGCTCATGCACTGCAATGCATTACTCACACATGAGCACAGGTTCCGCACCACATGCCAATTTCTCTGTGATTCACAGCACCCTCACTCTTTGGGCAGGTTTCACCCTGCCCATAATAAAATTTACCATCTCTCTTGCTCTGATGCAATTTGTGATTTTTCGTAGCAGTGACCCTATGACAAACCAATCCTTCCCCTGCAGTTTGCAGATGCTGCCGGATGCTTAGTATTAGTTTAGTAAGTCCAATCCAACTCTAAAACAATCATTTGAAAGCTCTTATTGCCTGCATGGAAAGAAGGTAACAAGTCTGCATGTAGGCAAGAGCTGGGAGACAAAGTTCAGCTTTGTCCCTTCAACGATTAACATCTCTGCTCATTTAAATGACCTTTAAATATTAGCCCTCGGCCTGGCAGCTTGTACCCACAGCTCTTAAGGAGATGCAGAAATTTAATTAAACTATGAGAGGCTGATTCTTTTCCATCCTGCTCCCTCCCCTCATCATACTGTTAAAGCCTGTTTACTTTGCTAGATACCAGCTCCCTGTCAGCCCTGTTCCCCCTTGTTCCTTCCTTTCTTCTCTTTCCTAATAGCGATGACATTCGCAGATAATGGTTTTGTCCGTTATGCTCTGCAACCAAGGGTGAAGGTAAAATATTAAGCTGATCTCAAGTACTGATAGCGAATAAAGGGACTGAAAAGCTGAGACTGGTTTTGAATGTTTGGCAGGACTTAATGAAATTCACTGCTCAAATCAAAGACATTTCTTACATCGCAGCTCCAAGGTATTATATTTGCTTTAAACACTTTATGTGTCTTTTCTGCTTTGCAGCATTAGCAAAACTACATGCCACCTTGGATGGGACTAATAGCAGTTCAAAGGAAATGATGAAAACATTTGCCAAAAACAATTCCAGTAAGTAAATGAAAACCTCACCTCTGTGCCTGTATACAAACTGCCTGTAATTCTATGTGTTATATATCTTCAACCCAACTATATTCAAAACAAACTGCATTTCTCTTGTTCACAAGCCTGACGTCTTTGTTACAGCCCTGCCTCCTCTTCTACCTGTAAACAGCCAGGACATTCTTTGATGCGCCTCAGCCTGTGGAATAGCTACTAGTGGTCTCCAGAACAGTGCATGGCTACCAGATGGAGCACAGCAAAAGGAGATCAAACCAACCCTTTTGACCTTCTCCAAGCAGACCCTGGTAGTATTTTTGTATCTGTACAAGGTATCTGTATCAGGTATCTGTAAGAATGGCTCAAGAGAAGCTATGGAGCTGATGGAAGGAAATTCTCTGATCCTTACAAACTAAACTTTTCCACATGGATGTGGCCAGAAAACACTGACTATCACAAAGAACAAGGGTAAGTTATTCAGCACTCACTGTTGCCCAAGGAAAGAAACACTTGGGCAGTCTATCCCTCAGATATATTCCAATAGTGCCACATGGTCTGGTAAGATGAACAAAACCAAAGCATTTAAGCTATCCATTCCCTGGAGAAAAGATAACTCATGTGACTAGTTCCAAGCAGAGCAAATTCATCCTTAGATTAATTTGTTGATCAGTGCTAGCTTCAAATGTCATCATTATATGCCACCAAGAATATTCTTACTTCTATGCAATCCTCAGCTCTGAAGATGCATAAATGCAGGTAGCTGCATAGAACTACCCTGTGAAAACTGGAACCCTGGCATATCAAGTTGATACACCAGAGACTGAAAGCTCAGGTTGATTCTCCTTATGAACCCGCAGGAAGTAACTGCACTTCTAACTGAAGCTTTAGACTCTTGTTCTGAAGGCAGGGAGTTAATGAGAAAGGTTAAGTATCTAAAGAACAGACTCACTCAGTTTAAGATGGAATTGTACTTTAAATCTGTTTTCACTTTTAAGACCTTGCTTTTAATCTTGTACCTCAAAGCCTGACATTAAGCTTTACTAAAGATGCGTTTTCTTTGTTGTCTCACTCTTAAGCCTGCTTGGCTTTAAGGGCAAAACTGCACTAAGCTGTACTAAACTGCACTGAATACTGCATGAGCCATGTGTATGGGTGGAGAGATGCCACCTGGTCCTAATCTAAGGCTTGATTTGGTCAATGGAACCTTTTAGCTGATTGCAGCAAGCCTGGACCAGTGCCTTGCACAGGTACAGAAATGGGGGAGGGGGACACGATATGGGAAAGAGACAGTGGAAAAGGTAGATACACAGGAATAACAAACCAAAAGGGAACAGGAGGTGGAGAATAAAGAGATTAGGGAATAAATATAATGCAAAAGATATTAGACAAGGAAGAACAGAAGAAATGGAGAGAGAGAAACTCACTTTTTAACAAAAAGATGTTGCTGTGCTTGGAAGATAAAATGATTCAAAGTCTCCTGTCCACTACAGATAAATGGAAAGACAGAGCCCATCATATCAAATGAATGATATCAGGACTGATAATAACAGCAACTGGAGCACAGGGAACTATAAAATCTAAAGGGATGCATTGTGTTTGATATGTAGAGAGCAGCATCACCTTTCCCTATGCATCTTAAAAGTGGACAGCAGTACTAGCATAGGATAAGAATATCTATATAAAAGAAAGTAGGCACAAGTAAACACCGGGACACCACTAAGCAGCATGGGGCAGACTCAACCAGACACAGCACACTGGATTTTATAAATAGCTGCTGCCTAGGATAGGAGCAGGAATATTTGCATTACTGTGTTTGGTCTTGCCATTCAGAAAACTCAGAGCAACCTGGGAAAAAATAAAGATTGGGGGTGAGAGGGGAGAATCCTTAATTTCTCTTGATTTTAAATCTTCAGAGAGCAAGACTCTCTGATGTGAGGAAGGAGCAGCACAAGCAAAGCCCTCTCTCATAATTTAAAGAGAGGTGTCATGAATATAACCATTAATTTCTGGCTTTGACTCCGGTTTTGTTCAAGCCCACGTGCTGAAACCGTATTCATCTTCTGTCAATTCCACATTGATGCTCATCCAACACCATCCAGGCTTTGCATTGTGGTATTGCCCTGTGGTGCCTATAATCATTCTAGAAACAGAATAGCCCCAGAACAATGCAAATATTGGAGGCTTTACACTGAAAGCGATCCAATGAAACAGTATGCTTATGTGATGTAAAACAGTCTGGATTTTCAATATTTGGATATTTTCCAGAAGCTTCAGAATGGCAGCTAACTAGACTTCCATTCTCTGAAATTTCCATGTCTTAATTGCATAAGAGAAAATACAAAGTGCTGAGGATCTCTTTGTAAGAGCTCTTCATTTAATCTATTTCATTTTATAGCCTTATATACAGCCTTGCATTACAGCACTCTACAGCTGGAATCAAAGATGGGGGATTAAAAAGCAGGGTATTTTTCCTACTGTGCTCTGGACCGCACCATTAATTTCGTGAAAGAATATCTTTCCCACCATGAAAATGGGTCAATTAATGGGGATGTCTCCTTCTGGGACATCTCATTTGTGCCTCTGGCACACTCCAACAAGGAGTGAAAAGATGATGCTCTTCCTTTGTTCAGGTTGTGAAGTTATTAGATTTTCCTTTGTTTACAGTGAAATAGATATATATATACACACAGACACTGATGAATAAACAGTTCCCATCAGCATTACTGCAACCAACAATCCAATACTGATCATTCTCTCTTTCATTCTGACTGCAAGTAGTACAAATGCTAAGATGCCTGTATAGAACCAGGTTCAAGAGCAGTTTGCCTTCCCAACATAACCAAAGCAACTGGGAGTTCAAGAGCCACAGTCCCTATTCCTTATCTCTTTCTTCAAGAGTGCATCTCATCCCTAAATTATATTTACCCTCCTCTTCCTCAACTATGACCTACTGCAATGCTAACTGCCCTCAAGCCTCATTTGTACCGTGTCTTACTATCACACCAACTTTTGTTATGAGTAAAACCCACAGTTAGTACTACAGCACCAATGCATGCATGCACTGTTTAATGAGATGGTAAAAACCAAGACTAGAAAGCCAACTTTTCTTCTAAGAGATCCCCATAAAGTACCAAGCAATGGTGATTTTTCAATTGCACTGTGAACTCTTATGACCTAGTTCATTTTATCTCTAGGCCTTTAAGGGAATTTTTTTTTTTTACTACTTTCTTCTTTGTTTTTTATTGCACCTTACACACACACACACACAATGCTAAACTTATCTCCTAAATGACACGCACTATCTGGATGCCAAGCAATTTAAGGATACCATTGAAAGAATCTGTCTCATTTTGGAGTATAGCTGCCTTATGACTCTTCCCTCCTGGCGCTAATGCTTCCTCTTAGGCAATCGTTATCCTAAAGTATCACTCTGCCACCTTCTTCTTGCTTCCCTACAGCTGAGCACTGATACTAATTAGTGTAATGAGCCTTCCGTGTTTCACTTGCTACATCTGACTGATTTTGTCACAACGGACAATCCTTGCTTCCCAAGATAAATGATGCAGCCTGCACTCTTCCTGTTAAGTGCACGTAACTGTGTCTCTACCCTTGCTCAGCTCCCTCTGCTCTGAAGGCTTCCTTTTCTCTCTGTGGACACATTTCATTAAGTCACATTTGGTCACAAACCAGTTAGAGAGGCAGAATGAGATCTGCTTCACCCCAGCTAATGCTGTCAATGTCATAATCAAATAAGACAAGAAGTTCACACAATCTGCTGAAAAGGTGAGTTAACATCATTGTCACGGATAAGCCAAACTCACTCCCTCCCTCCCAGTTCCACATCAAAGGATGCCCAACAGATTTCTCTTTCTTCTAGTTGTAACAACAGTAAGAATGAAATACCAGATAACTCATTCACCCGCAGCTGCCCACACGTTGCACTGTCACTTACGAGAAAATGCTAGTAATAGCATTTGTTACCATTTTATGAAGCAGCAATTAAGGATACAGGGAGCAAATAAAAACTGAGTTCTTGGTTTCTTGACATTGTCCATGAGATGGGATCATCTCAAGAGTCTCTTCTCTGTATCTTCAAACATTTTATATGTCATTGATAAAGATACCTTAAAACAGCATTTTCAGGCACCAGTTTTACACGGAAGAGTCAATTTTCAGATCAAGTTTCTTTATAACAGGTACCTACTTTCTGCAGGGTGTTGGCTGTTCCTCACCAATCAAACACCTTATTCCCCTCAAAACTTTTGACTTTCCAGTCAAATTGCACCATCCAAAACATCAGAACTGTTTGAGATGTCTCAGCATATGTTAGAAAACATGCATTTGAGGTTTCTTAGGCACCCATCCCTCCCGGCCAGAGGGGCTCTTCGAATGGGCCAAGTGTCCCTTAATGCGCCATCAAGACTCCATGAGAGCAGCTCAGTAAGGTACAGAATTACACCGCCACATGGGAGCTGTAGTTTGGCTGAGGGAGCCAGGACAGCAGTGCAGCCAAACAGCTCCCAAATGGCACCACAATGACACTTCCAAATGGAAATACTGTTTTTAAATGGGAAGATTTGGCTCCAGTTCTGACTATTCATTATTCATAGAAAAGCTTAAGCTTTCCATAGGGGGAAAAACACATTTTCCCAAACAGCCCCACTTGCATCCTCCTACAAGCCATGTCAGCAAATCCTAATTTTGCAGACAGGGATATCGAGAAGTGAAACCACTCATGCAGCAAAGTAGTAAATCAGTGAAAAACTAGGGATATAAACCAAGATTTGATGAAAGCAGATCAAATTAACTAAAACTTTACTTTTAAATTTATGTTCTTTAGCCTGTTACTAATTCCCGTATTCTGTTTTCTTATTTTAAATGTGGCTTATATCCATGAAGAGGATTCTTAACTGACTTAAGTTAATTGCTCACATATGGGTTGCATCGAATTAACTGAGTTGATTTAAAAATCTGTTAGTTAAATCAGTGCAATCTCTGCATATAAATGAGTACTAAGAATTGCAATTTGCAGATGATTGTTCTAAAACTCAAACCAAAATAAATAATGCAGAAGGGCAAAGCGTGGCATCATAGATTAGCAGCAAAAATCACAAGCTGATCCAGGGCTGTGTGGAAGCCCAGGGAAAATAAAAGAACAATGCAGTGATGATTTCAGATCTCTTATCTTTTTCCAGAATCCCTACTTAGGCAAGTAGTTCAGGCAGCATGACTCCTTCTTGCTGCCCTCTACCCCTATGGAACTGAAGAGGTAACTGGAATGGAAGGAAAAAACTCTCAGCATAGTTGCTGTGAATCAGAAAATTCAGATTCCTCCAAATGTTTTACTAATAAATTACAGAATATTTGGACCAATACAACATTTTTGCCAGTAAATAGTAAAGAACCCTCGTACTTGTGTTTTAACAATGAGACTAGCCCTGAACAAGGAACGTGCTACAAGATACAGCTCCTTCCTGGATCATCACCAGATCATACTGGCCTAACCCTGTCCATCATCATATCTATGAGGTTTTGTTCTGTCCAGGATTTGTGGACCAGGTATTTATTAGGGCATCATCCCCCTGTTCCAGAAGATAACTCTGCTTGGAAAACCCGAAGTCTCTTTTCCAGTCTGGGGCCTACACAGCTTTGTATGAGAATCAGGCTTTCAAGAAGCTAACACCAGAGAGGAAAGCAGAACAGTGACCTGCCAGCTGGCAATGAAGACAGGAGAACAAAACAAAAGGGAGAAAATAGAGAAAGAGGCGAAGAAGAAGAAAGAGACAAAGGTGAAGAACACTGAAATCACTCTTCCTGAGCTGAGGTGCATTATGTCCCATTCTCCATCACCTCAGCCACCTTCCTCAATAAAAACAAGCACTGAGAGTCATGCCTGCATGATGACAAGGTGGTGGTATTCCAAAATAAGAGGGTTTTCAGCCCTGTAGGAGGCTGGAATGTTGTTCTGCCAAACTTGTTCTGTTTTGGGGGTTTTTGTTGGGTTTTTGTTTGTTTGTTTGTTTTTGTTTTCTGTAAAAAAGTTAAGAATAAACTCTAAAAAACATAAAATAAAATTAAAAGGCTGCTCTAGACTAGACAGAGTTTGTTTTCCCCCTGTAATGCTGAGTATGTTCACATTCATTCTTCAGTATTAATTCCCATTGCTCAAAAAAAATAGAAAAATAAAAAAGCTGTTTTTCTTCTCTAAAAAAAGAGCTGGCACAGGGCAGGTTTATTTTGTCATCAAGTCGCTCAGCTCAGTGTAGAAGCACAAAAAGGGGCCTGTCTGTACATGAGGCTGTGGTGTGATTTATGGTAGAGCTGGCCACAGGCTGACATATAGTAAGACACACTATATTGCCTCCATTAGTAAATTATAGTTCTGACAAAGCAACATTAACTGAAATATGCTGAGTGGTAGTTTACAAAATAACAGAAAACCTAGTACATAGTTTGCCAACTCCTTTCCTTAGCAAGGCAGACACAGGCTAGATAAGGAAAGTAACACTAGACTGTTATAGCTGCTCACACTACAAGGGTTTCCTCTTTCTCTCCCATCTCCACCCCACCCTTTTTTTTTTTTTTTCCAAGCCATGTTGCAAACCAAATAGGATTGTGAAGATATTACTGCTAATGTCTGCACCATTACTGGAAATTCGTGGGCTACTGTGTTATGGGACGACCTCTACATACTTCACCGGCTGCTTGCATGGCAAATATAATCTCTCTGCAATAAAATCCTTACAGATAACTCAGCAATGACTCATATGAATCTAGGCTTAGGATATCTTACTCTGCCTGTTTCCACTGAATTCCACTGAGGAGTAAAGAGTTCCTATAAAACACTGCTTGCTTTCTTTGCAATAACTGTTCCCTTCTGTGAAGATGAACAGCATTTATGGCTTAGATCTGTTTGCAATACAGCTTTCAAGTCAAACCAGAAAATAAAAAAAAGCCCCCCCACACCACCACCACAAAAGAACAAACCAAAACCAAACCCCTAATAAAACCACCTTCTCTTATTTTCTTTTTATACATTCTACCTGACTTCGATGGGAAGTGGCTATATTCCATTTAACCGGACATATAGTCCTGCATTCTTTCTTTGCCAGCACACGGTATGCTCCTCCTAGATGTTCTACCCCTACATAATACTTCTCTCCAGTGCTATGAACTGGCTAACACTTTGCATGATTCCCCCCATGTATTCAGGGAGACCATTAAGATTTTGGAAGGCTTGAGCAGTCAGTAAGAAATACCATTCCTGCCACTAACTGGAGATGGCTTTGTGCAACTGCTAATAACTGAGAGTTAATAATTTGATAAGTCATTCCAGTTGCCAAAAAATAAATATCCCAGCATGTCACTCAGTCTCTTGTAAACCATCCCTGCTCACAAAAGTATGTGCCACCTCCCCTATTACATCCTTTCTGTAACAGTCTCAGGTTAAGAAGAGAAGAAAAATGAAACTCTTCCAGCACCCAGGCCAGAGAAACTACGTACCTTAGATTGACACACAAACGATTAATTTAAATTGTCCTTGAATGAGACGTGGCAAACTGCTATGAAGGCCACATCCAGCCTGTAGACAGCAGAGATTTACCAATAAATCATCTGCTCACTAGGATGGACATGTCAAACAGTAATTATTAAATAATGATAAGGGAGAAGGGAAAGTGGGGGGGGTGCGAGTGTGTCACATGGAGAGAGATGCAGCTCTCACCAAAGCAGACTGAGCCATCTACTTGAAAAAAGCTAATCCTTCAGTGCAATGTCAGCGCTCAGGCAACAGCCATGCCAGTGTTGCCAAAAGGGCATTTGGGGGACCGATCTGCGGGTGAGTAGAGCAAGCAGTCATGGAGGAGGAAAGCAGCTTGGTGTTTTGTCCATAGATACACTAAGCTCTTTTTCATTTGTTTGCTTTCCCCCATGCACATGCACTATGAGCCTTCAAATCTCAGCTGACTGCTAATTCTGATACTAAAAAACTAAAACAAATTGCACTTACATAACTGCTCATCCAAGCACAGTGTCTCTGGGCACTTCACAATAGTAAAGTTAAACGAAGCATTGAATACACACTTATTAAAATAAAGTATCCACTAGAGAAACCCGATGGTCTTGCAGAGCTCTGCAAAACATTCAGAAACACAAAAAAATAAAAACATACACTTATAACAAGCAGTAACAGACAGAATTACTGTAAAACCAAAAAAACTGAACCAAAATCTCCAGAGAGCTCAGAAACCCTGACAATACTTGGGCAAAGGTTTAGGAGAGTTCGTATAAGTGCCAAGCAAAGTCAGCGCTGAAAATTCAGGGTGCACAGAGAGATTTGAGATTCCTAAGAAGTGCTATCAGAGTCTCAGGGGAGCTGGGAGACTTGCAATACGTACCATGGCAAAGATGTTAACTGTAGAAGTCTTGCTGGAAGTTTCTAGTAAGAAAAAACTAGGGCACAAGCCAGGAAGAAAAGTATGAAAGCGATTCATATACACTTGTGTGAGCAAAAAAAATCTAAGCTGTTTTTGCATAGCAATTGACATATTTTAATTGGGGACTAGTATGATCAAAAAATTCCCTCTTGAAACAGATTTGTAAAGTGAAATTACTCGAGTACTGAATAAATGACCTGATTTTACAAAATATGGAGCTACTCATCACTGTCTATTGAAGTTCAACAGAGTTACAAACACTCAGCATCTTCTAAAGTCAGGATATTCTTAACTAGCTTCCTAAAAAAAAATAAAATTATTCTATTGGGGCAACTAAGTTATGGACCTTATAGCTCATTTTTAACCCTGTTCTTAAATTGAATGAGGAAGTCTGAAGCATCATAAGATGATATCCATATTCCAGAATGGGGAATACAGTGCTTTATCCAAACACATGGGGCTTTTTTTCCCTTAGCTCTTCCTTGCCCCATTCCCTCCCTGCCTTTTTTTTTTAATGTAACATAATAGAATAACCCCTTAAAGGAGAATGAATTGTGAATAGTTTGGGATTGATGGATGCGAAGAGACCCATAAAGAAAACCGATGGTCAACATCCAATCTTAGTAGGAAAGTGTTTAAAAATCTTTCAGGTAAGAAGCATTGTCCTTTTTCAGTGAGTTAAGAATATCAGATCCTGATCAAAAGTTGCAATATTTCATAGGGAAGTAGATGACAAAGTAGCAGGCTGACAGAGACCCTTATTTAGACATGAAGAAAAGGAGGAAAGAAGAGAGCTCTAATATAACCTCTCGATCACTTATTGTAAGACATATAGAAGGGTAATTTACAGCTATAGCTCTTCCACTTAGAAGGCCCATGGGTAAAAATTGATGCAGTGCCGCTGAAAGCAATTTATATCTGCTAGTGAATCTAATTCAATGCACTCAGATACTAACCAAAGAACAGAACCATGTGGTCTATCTTTACAGAACTCAACGACTGAAGACTATGTTTTTCCTCTGTCTAGGCAGCAAACTCTTCTTAATATCCTCGTGGGGAACAAAAAGTTTGCTTATCTATATAATAGAATATATTTTAATTGTTAATACACCTTCAAAGCCAAAAGATAAATGACAGTACTAGTGTAGTGTGAAGCCTATCATAAAGGGAAATACGACTTTGCCCCTAAGGAGAAACTAATGAGTTCCAACTTTGAACCAAGAGTTTTTCAAAACTGTTTGCCAAAGAGGAGTCCAATATTCTGACACTGCTGAGAACCAACCCTAGATGGAACTTCCAGACATTGTTTTCAGTGGAGGTGCACTTAGTGTCTCTGTCAGTAAAATGACATGGAAAGAAAGCAGAGGAATAAAATTTTCTCCATTCCAAGAGGGATTTGAAAGAGAAACATAGTGATAGCTTAGAATCCTAATATGGGGGTGGAGGGGTAGAAGTCTCGAGTACTTCTGATCACAGAATAATAAAATAGCTTGAGTTGGAAGGGACCTTTAAAGGTCATCTAGTCTTCAACTAGATCAGGTTGCCCAGAGCTCCATATAATTTGACATTGAATGTTTCCAGGGATGGGGCATCTACCACCTGTCTGGGCAACCTGGGCCAGTGTTTCACTATGCATAGCGTAAGAAATTTCTTCCTTCTATCTAGCCTGAATCTAACCTCTTTTAGTTTAAAACCATTACCCCTTATTCTATCACAACAGACCCTGTTGTGATAGGGCCTTTTTCCCCTCTCTTTCATACGACTCCTTTAATTACTGAAATAAGCCACAGTAAGATCTCCCAGGAGCCTTCTCTTCTCCAGGCTGAACAACCCCAACACTCTGTCTTCATAAGAGAGGGACTTCAGCCCTCTGATTTTGTTTGTAGCATTCTCTGGACCCAGTCCAACAGGTCCATATCCTTCTTACATTGGGTGCTCCAGAGCTGGACACAGTACTCAGGGTGGGGAGCATCTCACCAGATCAGAGGGACAGAGTCACCCCCCTCGACCTGCTGGCCACACTTCTTTTGATATGGCCCAGGGTATGGATGATACCTGGGTATGGTACCCAACAGTGTTTTTCCTTTTTTAATTTCTTCAGGTCTCCTTGTTCTTTGAGCTACCCCACCACTCTCTGACCCAAGAGAGATTAAAGGTTCTGTTGCATAACATTTAGTCAATATACATAAGCTCACAGAAATATCCCATACAAAAATCAATGTGCAAATTCAAGTAGGCCATTCTGATCAATGGGAATAAAGGTTGTACAAGGTTGCCAATTATTTTGACTAAGACTATGAAAACAGTAAGAAATAAACAATAGCACAGGAAAGACCGTAAGAGCTAAGTTGTCTTCCTCCTACGTACGGGCAACATCTTTCAGTTGTCATGGGTTATATTTAGCTAAATTAATGCTTTCTCAGCTTGATGGCTTCCTTTATCTTTTTGGAATATTTATAGGCAAGTGAAGTCACTTGCTGCCTAGAGGAATAGAACCTAGTGGAAACTTCACCCAAAGTCTTCTAACCCTTCTTGACCAGCTTCATTCCAATAACACCGTGTAATTAATAATGCTACATGTGCTGTAAAATGCTTAATATTTGTAACCTGTGTTATGATATAACATTTACTACCACCCTACAAAAGAAGTCAGAAATATACACCACTTTCCAGAAAGCTGATAAAATTTTTGTTCTGATTTTCTGGCCAGCTGGCAAGTTTGATCACCAAAACTTTGCAGTGAGTTTGAAAAAAAAAGGAAAAAAAAAAAAAAGATACTTCATCAGTCATACTTGTTACCGTTTTCTGCCATACCAAATAAAGCTCTAATTTTTATTGTATAATTAATCATCCCCACCCTCCCTCAGACTGTGGCAACTGTACTTTTAAACAAAATGTCCGTTTCAATAGGACCACCTTTTTTCAAATAAACACATAGACATTTCAAACATATTATCATTAAATTAAACCCAAAGTGCTCCTTTGAGGCATTACTGCCATTGCTGTAGAGATGGGTAAATTAACTACAAAACAGTTTTATGACTTGTCTGAGAGAGACTGCAAGGTAAACATTTGATAAGTGAAAAAAAGATGATTCAAAGAGAGCAAAACGTTCATAATTTTAGTGGGTTGTTTTTTTATTTTATAAAGCTGTTCACAGCCAGGAAATTTATTACTTAGTGGTCCTCAAAGGTTGATGCCATGAAAGATGCTTATCTCTATTCCTTAGCAGTGAAAATGACCAGCAACAGAGAGCAAAAAAGGCATTGCAACCAGAAAAAGAAAAAAAAAAAAAAAAAGGAAAAAAAAAGAACTAGATCTATAGAGCTCATTTCTCTTCAGCTCACAAGGCAAATGTTTTGGCCTGAAAAGCATGCTCACTGAATTGCAGCATTGAATGTATTTCTCATGGTGTGACTCCACAGCTGCAAAATCCCAGCTGCAATTAGGCAACTGTAGGGCTGGATGTTTTATCATTTTTATACATGCAGGCACTCCAGTGGTGGCTGTGGCAGCCTGCAGCTGGCCTGCCATCAGCCCCCAGCTGCTGCGTACCAGAAAGGCAGTAACTGCCATTGCCCGTAAAAATTAGTAAAACACAAATTTTGTGGGTGTTGAAACAGGTTGAAATTGCTTAGCATGGTTTCAGTCTCATGCTTCCCAGCTCTATCAGGTGGAATGTGTCTTGTTTGGAAGAAATCACAGAACATGTTTTTACACCATCAGACAGGGAGAGGTGATTAGGTGAATTCCTAGGCATGAAGCCTTCAAGCAGTCAAAGAATTGCCAAATTTCAAAGTAGAAGCCTTTTAGAGGGAATAAAAAAACCTCCACGACTCCAGTTGTGAACCATTCTCCAATGACTGAAGATTAGGATAATGCCTTTTCCTCCCGTTTGTCTGTGAGGAGGATTCTCATGTCTTCTGTAGCACACAGTATTGGCTGCTGTCCACAATAAATACTTCACTGGATGGTTCACAGATGCTAAGGATGAATTAGTAGCACAGTTGATTACATCCAAACCCACAAATTTATGTCTTCCTGTATATTAAAGATACACCCTACATTCTCCATGTTGGTGAATGCTTCTGAATACATCCTCTGAATGGTAGAAGCACAGCTCTCCTTCAGCTGCTATAAGATAATATCAGAAGACATTGACAAAGTTAGAAGGACTTAGTGCTTAACATACATTCAAATCATCCTATATTTGATAGTTTTGTGTCACCTGTGGCATCTGTCTATCCCATCTGTCCCTTCTTTGATCCCCCAGTCCACCTCATTTGATGTTTAGATGCATTCACATAAGTAATAGTATCCATGAACTCACAATGAATACCACTGAAGATATATGAATGAAGAACCTCCAACTACTTATCCCTCATGCTAAGCTCATCAGCTGCAAAGTCTCTCTTGACCAAAAGTTCAGGAATTGCACAGAAAAGCAAAAAATGTTTTAAACAATGTAGAAATAGTTCATTGTAGCAAAGAACAAGGTATTGAAACTCCAAGTGGATCTCATCAGCAACAGCAAATCAACACAGCATATATCCCCACTGCAGTGTTTCTTTTTGAGTTTCCAATATTGCTCAGAAAGTTCACATTTCAATCTTATGTTGAGAAGACCATCTCTCCATCACCTCAGAAATTAAGCAAGCCTTAAAAAAAGAAGTTGAAACTTATATAATAACAAATATAAAGACAAGCCAAAAAAGTCTAGCAATCACCCTTTAATTCAGTTTGTTCATAGTGTAAAGCTCCATTAAAAAATCAGCCTGCTGTACTTATAAGCAGCTGTCCAAGTAACTTAAAGTGTAAACAGGCCAAGAAGCACTTTGTGGATAAAGACAAGAGTATGTGAGGAGATGCAGGTTCCCTTTCTGCTCCTCATATCTCTGTTGTTTTACCTGTCTATCAGTAAAGCACTGAGGAAGAGTTTCTTTTGGATAGAGTTTTAATGCTCCCCACACTATTGGCACACCCAATTCAAGATGCATTGCCTCCTGCTGCAACAGTTGGAAAAAGAATGCCAAGCACTTATGAGCAGACTGTTTATCATTGACACCACTGAGTTGCTGGAATGGGAGGATCTGGGCCTAGTGCTGCCAAAATGGGTGTTTGGCCTGGCAATAGGAGGATAATAGGATGCCACAAGGGCTGCCCTAACATATGATACTGGCTATTCTACCAAGTAGAGCTCACTATCTTGAACTGGCAGAAAGTTATTAGGGTTCAGCCACGCTCTCCATGGGCAACCTTTCAGTCTATCACAAAGAACACCCATTAAAGATACTAAAAGGAAATAGGCAATTTCTTTTTTGCCATGCTAGGGTGATCCTCTGGTATCCAGGTGAAATGTCCTCTTTGCAAGAGGTAGAGTACAAGCAGGAATTAACCTAATACAAAGATCTCTGCTGTTGGCCTACAAATGGAACAGGATGAGTCAGTAGTCAGTGACTGATTTGCTGACACCATTTATTCCAAGGTCCCAGTTTACTCTAATAAAGCCTCATGCTATTGCTTTACTCCAGAGAACAAACAATCACCAGGTCTTATTCATCTAACAGGGTCAGTAAAATACACACACAAAGCCACTCAGCCTCACAGACAGCGACAGTTTTGGACTTTCATGGTGTTCCTTCACAGCTGCTTCTGTTCATTCCACGGGGTCCTCAAGGGATGATTTGTCATGGCCCCTCACAAGTTTCCTAAGAGTTTCTCACATAATTCAGTGACAGGTTACACCACTGTTTCAGCTGGAATGCCTCAGAGGGTCTCCTCTTTCTTATTCTTCCCTTTGCCAGATTCTACTTCTATCTACCATCTAAGCAGGTATGTTATCTGAAGCAATGACAACGCTTTGGAGCAGGTTCCAAGATAAATTAGTTTGCATCCATCACATATTTTGCAATAAACTATACTTGTATCTCACTGAAAAAGAAACCTCTAGGATAGAAAACTTCTAAAGACAGTGGAGGCTCAACCCAGATCCCAGTATTTATTATTGACATGAGCTCTCCCTGAAGAAGCAGAAGGAATCTTGCTGGAGCAGCAGTGTGGGAGATGCCACTTGAACAAAGTAGCAGAGGGAATAAATTCACTCATACTTCTTACAAGTTAGCAAATGCTACTGAAGCAGAGAAAGAATCAGGAATAAAGCTTGGGACAGATGTATGGACATATTTTGTTTCCACATGTGTAAAGTAAGTTGAGAGACTTGAAGGAAAAAGCTTCTCTGGGTACCCTGATTCAGTGATCTGAGTTGAAGTTCATTCCAAAACGTTTCCCATCATTACAAAGGGACATTTCAGTCAACTATATTCGCAATGTATTATTTACATCCACTTCACAGGATTTCATCAAATTTCATCAAATGCAAAGCAACTACGCTGATTGAACGGACACAGCCCCTTAATAGCATTCAGAGAAGAGAGCTGCTTGAATTTTATTTATTTATTTACTTACTGATTTATTATTATTATTTAGCTCTCTGCTTGCAACTGCAAATATGCCTTTGCTGCTCCATTAACCTGACCGTTTATCTACGTTTCAAACTCAGCCCAGAATGGCCACACAGGAAATAACTGTGCAACATTTGGAGAAACTGCGCTTTGCATTTATGACTGAGATTGAGGGTTACATTTTTAATGAATACCTAATCCAGGTTTGCTGCACAGTAAATATAGATTCTGTAAAAGAGTGTGCGCATCAAGATATGTACCCTAGCAGGAGCTGCAATAGCAAGGAAGCATCAGTACACATCTTCCTTTTGCTGTTCCCAAAGGAAATGGAGTTTCCTTCCCATCACAACCCCACACAGACAGTGTCTGGTACTTGTTGGGAAAGAGGCAAATCACTTTTTCTGCCATCAGATGTTTCAGCCAGATGTTTCANTGTTGCAGCCAGATGTTTCAGTGCCAGATCATGATCGGTTGACAGTTGGTTCTTAAGACAAGGGGGTAAATAAGAAAACAGGAACAGTTTACACATCCTGGTTGGGTTATGCTTCCAGTTAGACTGTCAAGACGGCAAAGTGGTTTTACTTATTCCAGCAGAGCAACTGTGAATCTACAGTGGGATGTAGAAAACAGAATTCAGCTATAATCCAAGGTCTCTATGTTCACCAATGTGCCCTTCAAGCTAAAGGCTTTAGAAATGCTTCACACAACGCTACTCAGAAGGCCACCTAGACATCTACTTAAAATTTCCTGAAACAGAGGAAAGAAGAGAATTAATCAAATTGTTGTTTGTCTACTTTGCATGATTATCCAGCAGAATACACATTTTCAGGACATTCATAGGCTTAAATTCTAATGCCAAAGATATCACTGTTAGCATTTGGTGCGTCCTTCCACATATTTTTAAAAAAGTCATTTCTATTAATAATAGGAACTCATGAAAACAAACTCTTTAGAACAAAGCTATAATGGTTCTTCTTCCTCCTGTTCCTAGGCATAAGATTACCTCAGCAAACATAAAAAAGAATCTTTCCTTACCACCCATCGTCATTATAATGGCATACTCAGAGCTCAACTCAGTGTCACCTACTGAATTTGCTGATGACAAGCATAAAGCTTCATCCTGTTAGACCAGGATTGCCATGTGATAATTGTCAATTTTTATTATGCTTTTCTAGCTGCCTTTTAACTTCTATTACATTGCACGTGATGAAAGAAAAGATGTTTTCTATCGACTATAAAAATTTTTGTTATGCTTCAAAGTCATAGTGCTGAAATGGTTACATTTCAGGAAAAAAAAAATAGAACCCTTATCTTTAGTGGGTTGCTCCATCAATGACCTCTGCATACCCTCATGCACCCAGATATGCCACAGATCATTCTAAGTATACAAGATGATCTTCCTCTAAAACGTACTCACTGGTAAGCTTGTGGCAGAATACTTTAAAAAAAAGTAACAAAAAATTCCAGATATTATATACAAATACTTCTTTTCCCTACTGGACACCTATCTTTTTCACTTCCGGGTATGACAGTATTATAAAAACAACTCCCTTCCCAAATCCCTACTGGAAGCAACAGGAACGTTACATTACAATCAGCTCCACACAGACAAATGTTTTATTCATATCACACAACTAAAAAAAAAAATCATATACTAGTTAATTTTATGTAAATAAAAACCAACATGGCTTTTAAATTATTTCAAATCCTTTTCCTACCCTGCTGAGGTACATTTCACCTATTTGGGATGAGTGGCATCAAATGCAGATCCTGAGTGCGAAACCCCAGAGATGTTTACACTAAGTCATGAAATCCAGGGGCCCTTCCATGAATCCTGCAGATAAATGGATTATTACTAACATGGTTTTTAAAACAAGTGATTAAACCCAATCTCACTTCACTTAGCCAAATGAGTTTCAAGGAGGAGAAACAAAGAAATCTGCTGCCATTTTCAAGGCTGATAGTTGCTCTTCTCTTCTAATTCTTCCCCCCACCTCCAGTTTTGCACAATATGTCATCAATATGGTAATCCCTGAATTTTTAGCCAGAAAATTTACAAGCACGGCTTGTTATTTCTTGGTGATGAAAGGAAATTGACATAGAAGTGAAAGCTATAGTTTGAAGATATAAACCCAAGAATCTTTTCAATGGGATTTGAGTTTGCTCCAGATCTGAGGAGAGTTTAAGCTCCACTAAAG
>VZTM01002068.1:0-11949 GCA_013400555.1 Jacana jacana
GCTTATGTCAAAAGCTACAGCCAGTCCACACAAGGTATGCCAACAGAGCACTCCAACAGCCTTAATTAGTATGGAAAGCTGATTTGATAGTAGGGACAACATGTAATAGTCTTGGCACCAGCAACTCACTCGGAGAAGGGAGTTCCTATTGCAGTGAAAAACTTGATAGGCAGCAGTAGTCTCTTAATTTGTTTATAGAACCAAGCAAGCTGGGTTTGCCCTTTTGTTTTTCCCCCTATTGCTTGTTTCATGTGAGCAAAGAGAGCAAGTTGTTTGTGTTAACATCCAGCTACACACAATTACAACATGAAATGCCTGCCAACTGCATAAATCTCACTAGTCATGAAAAAGAAAAAGACTTTTTCCTAGAATAAGAGACCTAGAGAGGCATACATGCACATAGAAAACAGTACAGTCTACTCTTAAGTTGTGTATTCTGACAAATACTCTCAATATTGTTCACAAGCAATAACTAAATCTTGACAACCCCAAGTAGCAGAAAAGCATTTCAGTCACAGACTTCAGAGAAGTAAACTGATTAAGAAAGCTTTAATTTAATCTAAACTTGCACAATGGGCTTTTGTTGAGTTTTTCCTGTTTGTTTGTTTGTTTGTTTCTGTCCTGCCAGAAACAGCACCTTATAATACAGCTTTGTTGCCCTGTGAGAACTGACAAAACGATGCTCACAAGGGCAGGGCACACAATTTAGTGCCAGATACAGAGGACTGCTACTCTAATGATCAAAAGAAAAAAAATATTCCATTGATCTCTCAGCCTACATCTGATCAATGGGATCAAATTGTTTTTAAATGTGATCCCACTATATTTTAGAGTAAGCTAACTCATGGACATACTCATGCAGTCTATCTTCTTTAGATTTGAGGTTTCCACTTCTATGCAGGTGGATTAGCAGCAATTTTTCTGTGATTACATTTTCTTTGAGGAATCCATGCAGAAAAATGAAGTAGTTGCCTTTTCCCAATGATTATCACGTCTAAGTGATTAGACACTAATTGGCAATATTAGTTATCAGGGCAGTTTTTCCTACTTCTCTTGAACAACAAAAAGATGACCAACAAATCTGTAACAGCCTTGTTCCATCTGTAAATCAATCTGGTTTGTAGTACGTGCCCTCAAAGTACTGGTGCATTTGGGGAAAAACACATTGCAAATAAACAAGTTTAATGTACAGTGTTTTGGAATACAAAAATTCATCATGCCTTGCAAGGCAAAATTCCCCTGCATTCCTGTAACAGATATCCCTGTCTTGCAGATTGTAATATGTTGTTGTCATCTGAATGTTTATCCTTTTCTCTCCAATATAATTTGAACAGGTACCTCACTTCAATAAGAGAAAGATGTAATAGAATAGCTGTTTGGAAGGCCAACTTTCATCCTTCTCTTTTCCCAAGCTTCTGTGATTTTAGCCATTTCCTGACAGTTCTTCCACTGTTTGGTTATCTGTTCACTTCTTACGGGCAATGATATGCCCTGGGACCTTGTGCAACTGCATCTCTTTTTGGAACAATATGCTGAACAACCTTTACTGTTCCCACTGGCTGAGTGACAGGTATGCCTCTCTGACTAGGGTCACAGAGGGGAACCAGCTGCTTCTGGTGCAGTTCTGAAGTCAAATGAAAGCAATTCCATGCTAGTCAGGAGCATCATCTGAACCGGTGACTCTTGTCCCTGGTGTTAAGAGATTCACCATGTGTAACAATTTTCTGTGCCACCCAGAGAGAGACTTGGCAGAAAAGTTCTATGAAATTAACAACTGTCACTTACTTACTCAATTCACACAGAGAAAAATTAAATTGTTTCCACTCATTTTGAGCTTTGACAAAGGAAACAGGATACTAATGTTTCCAGCATGCACTGTCTGGGGTAGATTGCAGCATAAACATCCATCAATTCTAAAACCAATTAGCATTTTTCTAATGTCCATCACAGCAGACACCATTTTCTATGTAAGAATATTCATTAATCAGACCACTACACATTGCAGATAAGTTCAGGAGACTTTCCTTTTAGTAAAATGCAGGTTAAAATTCCAGCGATGTCTTGTTTTTGTCTTCTTTCAGAGAATGATCCTTGAGTTGTGACTTGAACATGAAAAAAAAAAGAGTATTTCAGAAACCTTGTGCAGCAAGGAAATGAGCATACCAAAATATGGAGAGAATGAAGAGCGCAGAATTTCATGCTACTCTAGAGTGTAATGAAAAAAATCAATTTTTTTCCTGAAGACATGCATCTTTCCAGGTTTTGAAAAGCTCCATGTCTCACTCTCAGCTGACAGAATACAGTCACCTTGGGGTTATATTGAACAGAAATACCTATCGATTAGAAAGTTGTTTGCAGATTAGGAACCTTGCAAAAGAGTTACTCAGCAATCTCTCTTAATTGGATATGTTCAGCACCTGAAACTTAATTTCTATCTCAATTTAAGCGAGTCAATATTGTGGAAGCAGCTAGAAAACTGTTTTGGCACAATAAAAGTCCAGTTCTCTTTCTATTCGCTTGGACCAGCCCACTCACAAGCAGAATCGTGCCTTCCTTTTTTTCAGGTCAAATAATGATGGGCCTTATGCTCTATGAAAAGGCTGTCATGGTTTCTATTTATCACTTGACCAGGGGATCATGGCCTGTAACGAGTTTACAGAATCACACCTTATCTAGGAAGTATTTTCTGGTGATTAACTAGTCCATAGCCCTCAGCTTAAACAGGGTTAACTACAGCAGATTGTGCAGAATCATGTTCAGTTGGGTTTTGAATATCTCAAGGACTGGGGACTCTGTAACCTCTCCATGCAATGTGTTCCAGTGTTTTCACTCTTTCTGTAGCAAATCGTTTTCTTATGCTAAGTCTTCCCTTCAAGGCTAAAAAAATCCCATCTCTCTCAGGCCCTCCCTGGATGTCCCCATAAGTACTTCTTTAGTCATCTTTGTGACCTTTGCTCCAGTGTATCCATGTCTTCTTACATACTGGAGAGGCCAGATCTGGACACGGCAGTTTAAACATAGTCTCACCAGGAATGAATAGAGTGCAAGGATGACATCCTTTCTTGACCTGCTGGCAATATTCTTCCTAATATGGACTTCTTTTCCACAAGAGTCATTATTGACTCACGTTCAATTTTTTTTGGTTCACCACGACCCCCAAGGCCATTTCTGCAAAGCTACTTTGGATACAGTCACCCCTGAGCCTGTTCTGAAGTATGGGGTTATTCTTCACGAGATGCAGGACTTTGCAGATTACTTTGTTGTACTCCATGATATTCTAATTGGCCTATTTCTCCAGTCTGCAAAGGTCCCTTTGAATAGCAGCACAGCCTTCTGGTGTAACAACCAGTCCTCTCAGTTTTGCATTTTCTGCAAACTTGCTGAGGGTGCACTCTGCCCTGATGTCTAGGTCAAGAATAACAGTATCGGGCCCAGTATTGATCCTGGGGTACACCACTGGTGGCTGGCCTCCAGCTAGACTTCACGCCACTGTCACAACCTTCTGAGCCCGGCAGTTCAGTCACTTTTCAAGTCCATCTCCCTGTCCATGCATACTTCATCAGTTTGTCTACTATTGGCAGCTTTTGAAGGTCATGAACTCCAGAGAAATCAGGTTCTATTAAATTATGTTTCTAGTACTATTGAGCTACTAATCCTCATAGCCTGTTATGTGAAGAGTTAGGCATTGACTGTGCCAAAACAAGATAACTGGTTATAATAATCTTGTCAATTCTGCTATTTAGTTCTGTAGGAGATGACATAATATACTGAAAAAAAGGATGAAGAGTCATTACACAGTTCAAGGAAGCTCACAGTGTTTCTCCCCTCAAAGGCTAATATGCTAATGTCACTAAAGGAAAAATACTGAGCACATTTTCTGAAAAATAACATGACCTTCAATAAGAAAAGATAAAAAATTCTCTTCTGCTACACAAACCAGAGGGTTTCTGCTATAAAATACAGCAAATCTGAGCCTTAAGCTAACATTTTGAGTCTTACACTTCTATAGCTAAACTCAGAAGCAGAACATAAGTAACTTTCAATATATAAGTTTATGCAACACTAAGCAGAAAGAGGTAAAATTTAACAGTACTAACAACGATACAATGGAGATACTGAACTCAAATATATGTTTAATTTGGGTTCATACATTCACCCATTTTTAAGGTTTGACAACTTTTGTAATTTTTAGAAAGACAGTATCTATTTGATGCTTAGAAATACCTGAATACCTCATGAAAATTCTGCCCAAAAAGGGAATTCATAGCTGCACTGTACCTACTTAAGAGCAGGAACAACATACTTCCCATAAGCAAAAAATGTGTACATAACCTCCCAGAATTCAGGTCTAGCTGAGTGTTGGACTTACAGAGGGAGAGTTGCCTCTTCACATGTTTGAAAGCACCAACTATCCATAGTTGCTAAGGCATATAGTTCAGCAGGAACATAGAAATTAGCTGTGTTTCTCTCTCATTTTGTATAACTGCTGTAAATTTCATTTCTTTGGTCAACCAAGTCCCATGCACAGCTAAAGTTACCAAAAGTAAGCATCAGCACCCGGTGAAGATAAAGCTCTACTAAAGCTTGTTTAGGATGGATTCCTGTGCCCTGTCTTTCCCTTGAAGCACGATCATTTCATCCATACTCCATCTGCAGTGAAAAAGCCAAACTTTGTGAATGCATCTCCCCTAACTTCCTAAACCCTTTGCTCCCTGAACAAAGGCTCAGTCATGCTATTTTTACTGTAATAATACGATGTGCTCTAGTAACTTTCTGGTTTGATGTCACTAGTGTCTCAGCAATTGTTTTTTCATTGTGAAGTTATCTAAGATTATCAGTCACTGCCAAGGGTGACCGGTTAGCTTTATTGTTAATGGTAAAATCCCCATTTTTCTTTACTTAATTTATACCTAAAATTAAACTCTAAAGGTTACGCTTGATGTTCCTGATTCTGAAGTCCAAGTCTAAAGATGCAGGTATTAAAAAGGTGAGAAGCATGAAAGCAGCACAGCTATTCTTGGGGAAGCATTAATAATTAGATATTACTTTGAAGAAAGGGCAATGTTTCATCTGAAGATGAAGTATTATCTTCTATATCTTTTTGTGCAGTTGGCAGAACATTCCCACTGTGCTTCTAATCTCAAAATAAGTTGGCAGGTTTGCCCTTTTCTAGCTGAAATATAGTCTCTTCAGGGAAACCTTTACCAACACATCCTGAGAATTGTTTTGTCCTATTAAAGGCTGTTCACTGATATTTGTAGTATCTTAAATACACAATGCATTATTACAGGTGAATTCTACATTTGCTTAGGGTAAAGATTACAGTAAAAATAAAAGCCCAACAGATATCCACAGGGCTACCTTGTGTAGAAAGCAGGTTTGTTACTATGCTAGATTATTGCTGTATACTACGGAGCTGCTTCAGGAAGAGCCAAGTCAGATGGGGATGAAAATCAGGTAGTTGTCAGAGCCTAGGAGAAATGCGGTCATTTATGATCTCCTACTCTTTAAGAAAAATCATTCCACAAACATTTTAGATACAAAAGGCAAAATCCCAGAATGATTGACAACACCACCAGAGTGATATTAAAAATTATTCTCCAGGATTATTTTTTCTTTCCATCTTTCCCTCAAGTGGAAGTAGGGAATTCTTCATGTGTCAGAAGGGGTTTATTTCCATTTTGGTTGGGTTTTTTGGTTTGGTTTTGTTAGATTGTTGGGATTTTATTAAGTTGATCACATGAGAAAATAAGGGATTTCATTGCTTTTATGACAAAGGAAAATGCATTTTTGCCTTATTTAACGGTTAGGAAAAATTACCTTGGCTTCAATCAAGTAATTTAAAAAAAATCTGCTTGTTTGCAATAGTGAAGAAACTATACCAAAAACTAATGCATTCATTAATTTATCACTTTAGCAAAACAGTCTACACTCTATTTTAGTCAGAAATCTACCCTGGAACATCTGATGTCAGGACAGTTTAGCTTTTATGTTTGTAACATTTTTATGGTACACATTTGCATTTTTCACAATAGCAAAGACTACAATAGTTAGCTTAATTTAATTCTTTTTTTTTTTTTTAAAGAAGCAACTGCAAATGCTTTTTAGAATGAGAAGTTAGAGTGCAGTAAAATAATTCCAGTGGGTGAATCATTGCAGAGTGTTACACTATTGGTTAACAGGCAATGTAGTGAAAATAACCAACTGTTATGTTTCAGAAAAAAAACTATAAAATAAATAAACACAAAGGCTGATTATGATATCACTCATTCTCCTTCACAAAATACATATCACATTTTCTTTTCCTTTTTCTAAACCCATGCACAGGTACAAGGAAGGTAATGATCTGATTTTTTCAAATTATTAAATATGCCATAAGAGCAACTCTGCTGACATCTGTCACGCATTCCTGGGCCGAAAGACAAGTGTCAGTGGAAGGTAATTGCATATAAAGTGATATAGCATGTAATTATTGAATCTTTTTTATGTTAGTAGCCCCATATTATGAGTAAGGATGGACAAAATGGTTTTATCAAACATGCTTTGGCTAACTGGAATCTCAATAGACATATTCTGAAGACAGTGCTTGCAGGAATGGAAAGTCATTTGACTTTGTATGTTATTGCATATATGGATTTAGAAACAGCATCGCAGTGTCTCAAGTTATATACTCAGAATATATACTGAATACTCAGAATATTTACAGTATACCAAACTCAGAATGCCTCATCATATTTATTTCTTACTGTGAGTGTGTCCTGTTCTCCTGCAGCTTTTCAGCAGCAAAATCCATGTGTTCAGGAATACAGTAAGCAAAAAAGAACAGTGGTGCATTTTGAGTTTGTGAAAGTCTTAAAGTAAGTGCTATGCACTCACCTGCAAAGCATAAAATACATTTAACCTATTTCTTCTGTGAGAAAAATTGACACAATAAGTTTAGCTTTTTACAAGTTTCTATTAGCTTGCGCATTACAAAAAATCCCACAAACCCCACTATTTTCCAATAGTGAAGAGGCAGTACTTTATTACTAGCCAGCCATAACTTATAAAAATCAGCCAAAATCTTTATTCCTAAGACTTTAGAACTAAACACATGCAGAATGTAGCCAGATTTTAAACAACTATTAGAATTTGTGACCTTCCAGTATAAACTTATAATATTGACATTTATAAACGAATCTTTAAGGTTAATTTAATGACATGAGGCTGAGTACAATCTTAAGCTCAGCTGAATAAATTTTCTCTTTATATGCTGCAAGTCCTTATTTAAGCTCCCCATTTATACGTATACCCCTTGCACTGGAAATCTGCACATACTAAGTAAACAGGCAAAAAAAAAAAAATCATGGATATATATTAATACAAATTTTTTATCTTCGTGTGACACTTCAAGGTCATATATTTTACTAGGTGGGATCTGAATCTGTGTGTCCTGAGTATTCCCTCAACAGCAAAGACCTTTAAGTGACTTGTATTATGCTTCTGAGAATCCAAAACACAGTTTCATATCCAAAACAGATTCTACTGAACAAGTTAAACTAGACATTCCCCAATTTATGAAGTAAATTGAGTTAAACACACCTACATGAATAAATTCTAGCTATTTGACTATTTTAAAAAATAAGAATTATTTGATTTTGACGGGGAAAGTTTTCTGACAAAATTAAGGAGAAAATTTCAGCGTTTGATCTCCTTTCATTTTGATTACTGGAGGGAAAGTAAATTTAAAAATAATAAGGTGGGGAAGAAAGTATGAATAGCCAGATAAATTCACATTTCTTGCTCTTATGAGAAATGAGGAAAATAAATTTCAGAACTTAAAAAACCTGTACAACTTTCAATAAGTGATCTGTGAAACGGATGAATAATCGAGTGATGCTACTTAAAGACGGAAATCACATGCACCATCCACATTGAGCTTTAGTTCACAGAAGTAACGAGGAATAAAGTGTTCCAGGACAATAATTATAGAAGAAAATGCAGCCATTTATATTCTAAAATATAAGTCACTACAATCCACTTAAATGTTTCCCACTTTTCAAAAATACATTTTGCAATAACAATATGTACATGGTAATCAAGCCTATGAGAGACAGGCCTACAGAATAAGTATGATTACATATGTCTAAAAGCTTATGAACTGAAAAGATATTTTAAAGGAATTTCTAGGCAGCTGGGATTGAGAAACCTGGTTTTGATAGTATAATACAGAAACAGAGAATAAGAAAGGGTGTGCACAAGGCAACATGCAAGATGGCATGAGAAAGAGTGAAGGGGGTGAGAAAGCACGAGGCGGGGGGCGGGGAGAGCAGTAAGAAAGACCAAGCAAGAGCAAGTGAAAAAGAGCAGAAATGAGTGCAAGAGCACCCTTGAGTGTGCAAGAACGAAAGGAAGAGCAATAGCGAGGGCAAATGGAGCGAGGGCGAGCGCTAGCAAGGAAGCGAGCACACAAGAGCATGTGGGAGAAGTAGACATTGTCTGAAATGTTCAGTAATGTCAGCTATTAATAACAGATGTGGGAAACTAACTTGTCTCCAGTGAACCGTGTTTTGACCCACTTATTACAGAAGTTAAACATGAGCTAAAAAAGTCGGGCTGGGAGCACTGAAGTTCAGCTACTAACACCATGTTTAAAAGCAGTATCAATTAGCTGGATGAGAAAGCAATTAAAAAAAAAGAAGATCTGCAGAACCCAGGAGGGGCAAGGAGAGAAAATTCTATAGAAAATTCTATGCAGGCCATGCATTTCAGTTGCTGGTGTAACAGACTGTATAATTTCTCTGCTTACTTGGCAAAACATAGCTTGCAAGCACGTGTTGGTTAAATGACACCATGGATTTATATAGAGACTAAAACTCTTGCCCTGAAGTGTTCTAGCTGAGCATCCATCAGGAAGAATACATATGAGCTTCCTGGCCCATCAGCATGGATCAACTGATGCAAAAAGGTTTAGCACCCTTGTCCATCTCCCATGGCCATCCCACAGCCTCAGGTGGAAATGGATTTCTGGGACTGCTTCTGATTGAAAACAAGTAGCTTGGATCAGGATTTCCTACACAGGAAGGAAAGCACCCTTTAGATGTATTATGTCCAAAGTGAAAGAAAAAATAAGGTGAGAAAGGAATAGGAATGGCTTTAGAAACACAGCTGGAAATTAGCTGAAATCAGATCCAGTCCTTGCAAGAAGCAGTTTGGTTTTCAGCTTCACTATCACTGCGTTTTTCTGTTCTGTTACACATTTTTCTGTCTATTGCACGTTTGCAAGCTTGATGCCTTTTTGAAGCGTATCAGTGACCTGCAACTGCACACCCTTCTGCTATCTGTCCCATATGATGCCAGGAGTTCCACTATTCATTGCCAGAAGATTACACTACTAAACAGATGCACCTGTCATTTTGCATTGGGAAAGCTAAGATGAGTCCAGGTCATGCTACTCTCAGGGAGAAAAAAGCTGAACTTCAAGGATTTACTTTCCAGGATGCCGCTTGAAAGTTGGGAACTACTATTGTGTATCACCCTTTGTTTTTAATTTTATTTGACAATAATTTTAGCTTCCTTTCTAAAACTAGAAACAGAAAAGACATGTAATTACTCATCCAAACCACTGACCAAAGATAATATTTCATTACTTGTAGCTATGTTGCATAGTATAACATTAAAAAAACAATCTGCGCTGAACAGCAGTCTGCTTACCAAACATCCTTCAGCATTCTGGAAACAGGAAAATGCTTCTGATGAAGACATGGAATAATTCCAAAAGAACTAAAAAAGATTTTTCATAGCTCTGGGATTGATAAAATAGGTAGCTACTTCCTCATTATAAAACAAGCTCAGATCAGTAGTGACTAAAAGTCATTAACTTCCAGCAGCAACTCTGTGGCACATAGGAAGAACTGGTAGCCTCAGCTCATTTCTCAGAGCATCTAACATTTCTCAATTGCCAGTCCCAGCAGAAAGACAACAGTTTGAGTGGAGGTTGAAGAGCTGCTTTCTACACCCTATTGCGGCTAATGGAATTTGGAAACTGTCAGATGAATCTCAGCTGTGGCTGCTGGTACTTGTCTTACCTGAGTAGCTCACATCAGTTTCAAATTAGGTAATCTAGCAACTGCTGTGGATACTGACTTCAAGGCAAAGGCTTTTACAACCCCCCAAACAAATCTGAAATGACTATACCCCTTTAACTTCCACAGGAACTTATTCATTGCACTTACTGCTCAAACAATCTGTTTCTCTTAAATCCTGTCTCTTCAGTAAATTTCTCTCACTTATACTATGAAGAGCTGCATAAAATGTAACACCATTTTCTTTCAATCATAGGTCTACCTGCAAGAAAGTTGGATTCTACAGCATTTGGCATTTACCAAATAGTGCTAACACAAAGCTTCCTTTAAATGGTCTTACAAAAACAGGCAGGCAACTGAGTAAGTTTGTAAAAAGGCTGGTTTTCAGTCATAGAAAATACCCATTAAAAAATACAGTAGTTTGAACAGAAAATTTGTAGTGGCTTGGTCCACCCAATGGTGAAGGACAATTGTCTCTGAAGAGTGAGCAGTAATGATGTCACATTTGTGGCAGTCTTTGAGTTGAAAGAGGTAAAATATACCTAAAAAGCAATATATCTTGTTAAACTAAGCTAATATACGGGGAGAGAAAGGAAAACTCACACCAGAAATGCTGCCACACCTTTAGGCAGGTAAAGTCTTCCACTAAGCACTGAGATGAGTAAGCTCTTGAGGACCTTCTTCACTAGAGCTGCTACTATGTTTTATGTTATTTAAGTAATAGAGGTTGAATCCAGATCCAAATCACAAAGTAGTCCCTGCGAAATTCCCATTTACACAAAAAAGACCCACAATGTGTCATTTTTCTCACTGGAACAGAGAGATCAAAAGCTTTAGGGTGACATATTACTGTAAGAAACTATTTTGGCCACCAGCTTCAACCAGTTTTGCACTGTGTCTGAACCAAGTATTAAGTTGTCCTGCCCTACACTGTACCCCAGTGCCATTTACATGTCTACATCTATCCCAGGTAGAAATACAAAGGAAAACCAAACAACTTAGTTCCTTTGTCGTAGAGTGTGTAATTGCTTTTCTTCAACATTTCTTCTCTAAATAGCTATGTCATTTTGAGAATCAAACCAATGACAGACAAGTCACCACAACACTTTGCTCATGTTTCTCCTGAACTCAAGTCTTATGAAAAAAGTAATTTTTTTTATTATTATTTTTCTACTATGAGATACATTTTATGAAAAGCATGTTTCTCTTCCATTACTATTACCAGCAATCTTTTAACCACTGAGTAATTCACTACTGCCTACACCATAGCAGCTAACAAGCATGGCATGCACAGCTTTGTTTCTGTGTGTTTTAATGCACTACAACTGAAGATCCTGTACTCAGTCCAAGTAGTACTGTGTGAAACCAGGACAGCTAGTTTTCTATAAATTCAGGACCCAATGCAGGCAGTTTAGGACATGTTATTCAGATATCAGAGAAGATGTTCAGGCGTAATACACTTTTACCAGTGAAAACATATGTTATTATAACTTGATGTTATAAAAAAAGGTCAGCTGCATTTCAAATCGAGTTAGGTGGAGATGCAGAAAAATAGAATTAGAAATAGTGGACAAGCTTTAGCCAAGGGCTTTCAGCTTTGATTTCATTCTGTTAACTGTAATAAATATCAAGGAAAGGAAGTCAGTGGATCCAGAATATCTACACAGGAAAAAGTGGTAGCATAATTGCACACTGAAAACATTGGCTGCCAGAGAAAAGTCTGAGATAGGATGACCAGTCTCAAAGCACAATAGATGGATTTTCAAGAACAGAAACAGACCTCAGTGCTGTCTCAGACACTGGGAAGTGAAGAGCAATGCTGTGTTTAATTGAAAGCTAATTGGAGAATCATGCTGATAACTATAAATATTTTGTTTTAAAAGGA
>VZTM01002070.1:712-18841 GCA_013400555.1 Jacana jacana
AAATTTAATATACATTGAAATGTGTTGAACGCTTTTAATTAGAGTGGTCAGCCTCCTGGGTATTCTGCACTCCTAAAACCATACATCCCAACATCCCAGTTCTTGTCCTATTGCTCTGTGTAATCTTAATTTCCATACAGAAACTAAACCAACTTTTTACCAGTTTCTGTTTCTACTAAAGTTGCTGTAGCTTTGTCAGAGCTCCTTTTTAGGCAATAGGATGCAACTTTTAGAAGAGTTTAGGTAGTTTTCTTAAATTCCTTCTGCTTTAATCACTTCAGAACTTGTTTAATGAAACTGCAAGTAATTTCAAAGGAACGGTATTTAGCAGGCTTTTCCATTTGAATAATATCTACCATAGATCTTGAAATGTTTATCCAGTAATAATTTGTTGGCTGGATGTTTTGGAGCTTTATAAAATATATTTTAAGAAGACTTTCATTAGTTAACATGAACATGTGGTCAACACCAAAAGGATAGTTTTATAATACATTATAATTTGATGGTGGTGGAGAGCACTTCAGAATACATAGGACATAGGTTTCTTCATTCTTTATGTAATTTTTAATGCCATAAGCCTGTTTAAACTGCATGCTGCTGTGTAATTATAGATTGGCTTGAATATGGTTCTTTTAAGAAATTCAGTTAACACAATAGCCTTTTAGTTCTTTATAATAACTATTATGAATACTCCAAATTGCTTCTAGGATTTACGGAAGGCTGCAGTTCTCATCTTTGCAAACAAGCAGGATATGAAAGGTTGCATGACAGCTGCCGAGATATCTACGTACCTCACCCTCAGCTCCATAAAGGATCACCCGTGGCACATTCAGTCCTGTTGTGCTTTGACAGGAGAAGGGTAAATGCTTAGTACTTAGTATAGTAATGTATGGTAAATGAGATTTAGAAGCCTTCTAACAGCGATGTGGATTTATAGGCAGAGAGACATTTTGAATTTCCACTTTTTTTATTGAACTTAATATATTTTTTTTTTCATAGTTCAAACTCCAAATTTGTATGGAAGTCTTTCGGCTTATTGTTAAAAAACAAGGGGAAAAATTGAAGTAGTGCCAAGCTTCAATAAAGTAGTATGCATGACCATCTACTTGTGGGTAAACTCTACTTAGACTTAGTTTAAAACACTCTTTATTCAAGTTTCAGTCCCAGTTCCAGCTGGCTGTTTGTTGGGGTTTTCTTTAATTTTAAGTAGATGTTTTTAAACATAAAAGTAAATGGATAGTACTTTAAAGATATTAGAATAGAACTAGTACCAATATAACTTCTCTTATTTTTCAGATTATGCCAAGGCTTGGAGTGGATGACCTCCCGTATTGGTGTGAGATAGCTTATTTTGTTGGGGTTTCTTTCCCTGAAAGAAGAGACTTCTATTTATCCTGTGAATGTGTACATTTTTCTGTACTTCCAGCTGCTGAGGCAGTGACCATGTTTAATTTATATCAGCCAACCTGCAAGCTGTACTTGAATCAAGCGCAGTTGAACTGAAACACAAAGTATTTTCTTAACTTTTTTAAATACACTAATCTTCAACTGGATGAACATATGTGAATCTGGTTTTAAGCATTGAAATTCGTCTGAATATGTATTTAACTTTTTCATGATAGCTTTTTAAAATCTGTTTTGTCATTGTCAATATTTCATACTACCTCTTTCTAAATAGTTTATATAACTTACTGACATAAGCGAGCTCAGTTTAATAATGAAAAAGTAGTGAGTAGGTTGACTTTACTCTGGCATAGCTGTAGCCTCTAAGGCTAGCCATATCTCCAGCTGGTCTTCCTGGAATATCAGCAGAGTTCTAGCCAGCATGTGAGGTAGTAGTTATGAATGCAGATTTTTAAATGCTGAACAAGCCTGATTTAGTTAATATTGTGATGGCTTTTAACCTGGTATATAATTGAACTTTTGCCTTAAAGCAAATCTATTTCTTTCTCAGTTTCTCTGGTAAGCAGTTCTAGGATGCAATTCTTTTATTTGAAAATACATTTCTGTACAGTGGATAAAAAAAATGTTATTAAGTGCTGGTTTAGTCATTTAGAACTTCAATTTCTTTTTAAAAATGAACCTCTTGATAATTGAATTTGGAATCATGGCAGACAGTGTTATATGTAGAGTTGCTGTAATCTGTTAAAATTTTAAATACTGTATACCTGAGCCTGACTCACCTTTTAGTGAGAGTGCTGTTTTCTATATGAATGCAAAATCAAAAGGGAAGCCAGTTTCATAAACAGAACAACCCTGGTGCTTTCTCTGTTGAAAAGAGTGCTTTCTCTCTTCAGAGTGAACCTAATCCTGACGTTTACTTACCTATTATCAAATCCATTTTCAGCTTCTGTTGCAGAAGAAGTATTTTGCCTTAATTGTTGGCTTTAGTCTCATTTGAAGGAGCAGAGAACTTTCGATGGTGCTCAAGTTGAAGGAATTCATCTGAAATTTAGGAACTGAAAGTTGAAAAAGTAGAGAACTTCTATTTGAAAAACAGGTGGTAAAATATTTGACCTAGTAATTCTTAATTCAGTTTGAAGGGGATAAAGTTAGATTTTTAAAGATAATCCAAAGATACAGATGAAGTTAATTGAAAATATTAGGCACCAAAAAAAAAGCCAACCACCAAATGCTCCCAAAAAATCTGAGAGAAACAAAAAAAGCCAAAAAAGAAAATAAAGACAATAGTGGCCACTCAATTCCTAATGAAATCACAGTAGCATTCAGGTTTCTAACTTACATAAATACTTCGCAGGCTTTCCAAAAGCTTCAGTCTGCACTTTTGCTTGCCTAAAAAACATGTGGAGTCTGGTTACTAGAAGTATTTTGCGAATTGACTGCAAGCCTTTAATGACAAAATGTTTTTCTTAAATCTTGTTTTGATAATTCAAGTACACAGAGTTTTCTTTAATAAAATTTTAAGTTTTGTAAACTTCAATGTGCTTCCATTTTTATTTGAACACGGCTTAATGAGATTTTAAAAGTATCAGCAAATAAGTCATAAGTTTTAAAAAGAAGACTTTGGATACGTGTGGAAATAGTGACTGGTTGATTGAAGTTGTGTATTAATGCCAGTTAGTAAAAGATACATTTAGAGGAAAGATTATGTTCAGTGTTAAGTCAAAGTGCTCAGAAAATGATTTAAATCAGTGCCTAATGGAAAGAGAGCAATGTAAGGCAAGGTTAAAATCTGATAGTAAAGCTTCTTGCTCCAATGTGCATGCTAACAACCATTTAAAATGTGTGAAAATAAGATTTGTTTTCTTCTTAGGGAAACAAATCATAAGTGGAAAAAAAATGAGACTGACAATCTGGTTTCTTTTGTGGCAGCTTAATTAGATTTAATTTGAGGTTTATTTTTATGCAATACTGAATGTAGTCCTGAATACTTATAAAAAGGACTATCTGTACATATAACCTTTGATTGTTAAAAAGAAAGTTTAAAAAAATCCCCACATGATTTTGTGTTTAACACTTGCCAGGTGTTAAAGGAGAAGTTGCTGCCCGAGCATCACACGTCACTCAAGGAGTCACAGACACCACTGGAGTCTCAAACTGCTGAAACCAGGGTCCCTTCACAGCAGGTGACCCCAGGGAGCCAATGGGTGCCCCTTTTGATTCCTCACACCCCCCACACACATGCTACTTCCTCTTTCAGGCTCTTCCCTAGGTTTCCTGCAGCAGAATCTCAGGTGTCAGATTTTATAAAAATAAGTACTTTAATTGAAAGGTACAGCAGCAAGGTTAGCCTGGGCTGGGTGCCTCCAAAAAGGGTTGGGGGGGACAACCTCAAAGAAAAAAGTCCCCTGGTAGTTTTACCCTTGTGATCTCTCTATACTTGCCCTCGTGTGCTGTCCACATGTCTTTTAGTCCAATATGGTTTTTGCCCTGGGGTTTTTGAACATCTTACTGGATTCTCTCTGTGCCCAGGCAGGCTGGCAGGCTGTTGACTGCTCTCATCTTGTTGCTTTGCAGTCTCTGATGAGAATTAGAGCCTCCCCATCTCCTTGTTTATGATTCTTGTGCACCTGGGCTCACTGGCAGAACATGGGGAACTGAAAAGGCCCAGATTTGGGGAAAACGCTGCCCGAACATCAGTGTGTTACCAACATTTTTCTTATACTAAAAGACTAAACAGAGCTCTGTACTAGCTGCTGGGAAAATTACTAAGAAAATTAACTATTGTAGCCTAAAGGCTTCAGCAAATCTAGCTATTTATGCTAAGTAAAGCTTAATGAACAGCATAAATCAAACCATATTGTAACACTAAGTAATTTATTCTAATTAAAACTTACTTACTAAGCTAAACTACTAGTATCTCCCAACACCAGGTAACACAACTTGTAAATCTACAGTTTTGATTACTCACCTGAGGTGATACATTTAACTTTGATTAGGAGGAAAAGGTCAGGTTGTAGGCCCTAAAATGGTGAATGTTTTCTTTTCATTCCTTAAAACTGAAGACCTGTGATTACCTGTGCAGAAGGAAACGTTCTTGATAACAGCTATGATTTTGATCACCTTGTTATTAATTGTTCACAACGGTGTCCATTTATAATATTGGTTTGTTCACAGCAGTAATGCTGTGGTGGCTTGGTATGGAATTTTCAGGGGGGTATTTTTAATCACCTTCGGAACCTGTTAAACTCAAAGTGGTCTGATTCAGTTTTACAATGGGCTGCTTTAGAACACTTCATGCATCTTTGCACTGCCAGATGCTGCATTATTTCTGTTAATCTGTCTGTAGTAAATATATTCTAGTTAGCCTTGTGCTTCGAAAATACTCTGCATTTAACATATTGTTCACAAAGAACATTTAATCAACTTCTCAGAGGAAACTACAAATGTAAGAAAAAACTTGGAAACATTCTTGAGTAAAATATCACAAACATTTTTCCTGTAAGCAATCCAATTTACCCAAAATACAGGATACTGTAATAAAATAATCACTCTGCATGCTATAGTCTAATTTATAAAATCAGACCCATTGTGTTAAAATAACGTGTCATATTAGGAGAGAAGTAGTTCTGATTTGTTTAACAGCCTCTATGAGCTCACAGCTTTGAGCAATTTTTGTCATGTGTGGATGAGGTTGGCAGGGTCCTCTTTTTGAAAGCGGTCTTTGCAGACTTTTAAGCTCTTTTGCTTAACAGAATTTGCTTAGTTTATGTGGAATGTAATTAAGTTTTACAATAAGGCTTTTCCTTCCTTGATATGTTTGTCTGTAAGCTAACTGTTGTTACGAAGGAGATCCAGTAATAATTTTAATGTTTCCCTCCCTGTTAACCATTTTGAGACTGAATAAAGCCTTGTAGCACAAATAAGTACTAGAAAAAGAAACCAGCTAATTGAGTAGGGAGTGTACTGTCCTTCCTTCCTTCTCTTTTGTCCAGCTAACTTTTGCCTGCTTGATAATACATGGTAAGTAAAAACCATTTACTAAAGAAAAAAAAATGTATTTTTGACTATAAAAACCTGCTTTTCCTTTTGTACTTTGTAGCACATTAAATGGGTCATTTGTGGTTGAGAAGGAAACCATTTTCTTTCCTTCACAGTTACTGTAGGTTGCAAATATTCAAGTGTTCTCTATTACAGTTTCATATATTGATTTTTTTTTGAGAAGTTCATTTGCTTTTCATAAATGGAAATGTCATCTGTAAAACAAAATTTGACTTTTTGGTCAGTTTTGGACATAAAATTCTGCAGTCAAAGTGGTAGTCACTGCACCATGTAATATTGTAGCAGACATCAATATATGGTTTTGGGTTGGGGAAGAAAGCTCTGATGAAAAAATATGTAAATGTTTGATTTTTGTTCTCAAGAAATTTTTCTAAGAGACTGTACTTTCATTTGTATTGTTTTTTTGGTTGTTTTAAAAAAAAAGCCCTTGGACAAAACATGACTTGTAGACAAACATTTACAGACAGATCAATAATTTGTGTTGAGTTGTGAACATGGGGGAGGGAGGGAAGTGCAGCCAATTGGATTCCTGGTTTTGTGTGCAGTCCCAACGCTATTTCATAAAGATGGGCGTTAAGCACTGGATACTTTTTCAGTTTCTTTGCTTAGTTTAATTTTGATCTCCTTAATGTAACATGTTTCCTTTTTCCCCAGCAATTCCAAAAATCTTCCCAAAGAATAAAGGAATTTGAAGATGTTCTCAAAGCAGAAGGGACGGAGTAGCAGAATAAGCGTGTGCCCATATTTATATGCTGGTACCTGGACGTGATGTGTCTCTCACATAGGAATACACCTCCTGAAACACTGTGTATCAAGTTGCCTTCCTGAAACCATACCTTTTATCATTTAAAAAAACCCAAAACAAAACAAAACCCACCAAAAAACAACCAATCTCACATGCTTGTTGGCTTTAGTTCCTTAAGGTAATGGAAAAATAAGCATATGTTAAATGAAGAGAAAACTTTGTAGATAGAAGCCAATGAATTAGGGAATGTTGGGTAATTCAGAGCTTCTGTAAGACTACAAAGATATCACTGCAGGTAGTCAAATCTGACATAAAATTACTTTGTTTTCAGAACACTAAAGCTGGACACGTCAGCTTTCATAGGCACAAAATGTCCTTTTGGCTGAATGTGACCAGTTTCTGGTTTAAGGGTACAAATTTCCTGAAGTTCAGCCGAGCAGGCTGTCCTAACACTCAGGATCTGTGTCACAGCTTCCTTCAGTGCCTGTGGACGCTAGTTTTCTTTTAACCTTTGCCAGTTCTGTATCAAATTTAAGGTTTGCTATTCCCCCCTTGGATTTTGTTCTGAACTTTGTGCTGCTATACTGATCTTGCAGGAAACCTTTTTTTTTTATTTTTCTGAGTAACAAATTCAGTAAATATAATATCTAGAGGGAGATAGTAAATTCTATTTTCAGCAGCAGTGTTGGTCTAGTGTCAAACTTCTGTTTGTGCTATGCAAGCATATGCTATGTTCCAGGTGAAGAGATCAAGGTGTCTTATACAGGGTTATGTTCTATTGCTGTAAGTGGGTTGGCACTTGGCTTTGTATTTGTTTGGGATTTTTTTGGTTTTGTTTTTGTGGGGTTTTTTTGTTTGTTTCTTTGGGTTTTTGTGTTGTTGGTTTTTTGGGGATTTTTTGGTGTTTTTTTGTTTGTTTGTTTGTTTGGGTTTTGTTTGGTTGGTTTTTTTTGTTTGGTTGGTTTTTTTTATTTGTATTGGGGTATTTTTTTCTTTCTTTCCTCGTTGGTAAAGACCTTCAGTATCCCCCAGCCAGTGATTCTTTCCAGCTATTTAAACACAGTAATGGGAAGAGGACTTGGTCATAGTTACTCTTTTTTTTCTAATCAAAATAAAATAAATTAAAGAGTTGTTCTGCTCAATTTGGGTGGGGTTTTGTTTTGCTTTTGGTTTTGTTTGTTTGTTGTGTTTGTTCTTTGGTGAAGAGGTATCAAAGTAGTGTCACATCACCACTTTAAGTGTAGGGATTAGGGAAAGCATTTAATCTTCAACTCCCTTACTGGAGCAGAGCCCAGGCCTGCATCTTGTGCCACTGTAGCTAGTTTGTGAAACATCTTGGTTGGACACCTGCTTCTTTTCATCCTAGGAGAATCTCCCAGCTTTGATCCTAAAGAGACTTTCACATAGTTTCAGCCATGGGAAGCATGGGTCTTTGTTTGTTTTGGTGACGGCTGTTTGTTCTAGTGGACTGTCCCCTTTCAAAGTAAGAGCAAAACAAATCCAAACAGAAGAGCAGGAAAAAACTTGTTTGGATTTTCGTGTGTGCATTTGGATCTGCCTAGCATTTAGCTGAGTTTGCTCTTTGCTTTTGTAGACTCCGCCCTGTGAAAAAGCACAGAAGGCAACAATGAAGAGAGCAAGTATTAAAAATGAGACCATGATGCCAACACTAGGGATAGGAACTTGCACCTTGGAACAATGTTTTTTCTAAAATTAACTTGATCATCTTTTCTTGTTGAGTGTTTCTGGTTTTTGCTTGTTAGAGTAGAGAAAGGTGCATAATATCTATGCAGTGTGTGTGCCCACCATGCAGACAGGAAAACACTGTTCTGAGAAAGTGAGCGCTTTGTGTAGATGATGTATCAGAAAGCAAGTTCTGTCACTGAGCTAAATTCTCATAATATCAGGTGTGATACAACTATGCTTTTTATGACTTCCTCACTTTCTGAGACCACAGACATCTCAATCCTTTGCCTNGTTGGTTTTTTTTGTTTGGTTGGTTTTTTTTATTTGTATTGGGGTATTTTTTTCTTTCTTTCCTCGTTGGTAAAGACCTTCAGTATCCCCCAGCCAGTGATTCTTTCCAGCTATTTAAACACAGTAATGGGAAGAGGACTTGGTCATAGTTACTCTTTTTTTTCTAATCAAAATAAAATAAATTAAAGAGTTGTTCTGCTCAATTTGGGTGGGGTTTTGTTTTGCTTTTGGTTTTGTTTGTTTGTTGTGTTTGTTCTTTGGTGAAGAGGTATCAAAGTAGTGTCACATCACCACTTTAAGTGTAGGGATTAGGGAAAGCATTTAATCTTCAACTCCCTTACTGGAGCAGAGCCCAGGCCTGCATCTTGTGCCACTGTAGCTAGTTTGTGAAACATCTTGGTTGGACACCTGCTTCTTTTCATCCTAGGAGAATCTCCCAGCTTTGATCCTAAAGAGACTTTCACATAGTTTCAGCCATGGGAAGCATGGGTCTTTGTTTGTTTTGGTGATGGCTGTTTGTTCTAGTGGACTGTCCCCTTTCAAAGTAAGAGCAAAACAAATCCAAACAGAAGAGCAGGAAAAAACTTGTTTGGATTTTCGTGTGTGCATTTGGATCTGCCTAGCATTTAGCTGAGTTTGCTCTTTGCTTTTGTAGACTCCGCCCTGTGAAAAAGCACAGAAGGCAACAATGAAGAGAGCAAGTATTAAAAATGAGACCATGATGCCAACACTAGGGATAGGAACTTGCACCTTGGAACAATGTTTTTTTCTAAAATTAACTTGATCATCTTTTCTTGTTGAGTGTTTCTGGTTTTTGCTTGTTAGAGTAGAGAAAGGTGCATAATATCTATGCAGTGTGTGTGCCCACCATGCAGACAGGAAAACACTGTTCTGAGAAAGTGAGCGCTTTGTGTAGATGATGTATCAGAAAGCAAGTTCTGTCACTGAGCTAAATTCTCATAATATCAGGTGTGATACAACTATGCTTTTTATGACTTCCTCACTTTCTGAGACCACAGACATCTCAATCCTTTGCCTCTCTGTATTGGCTGTTGACACTTGCTCTCCTGAGGTATCTGGGAGAATCAAGAGGCCTTTAGTATAGCTGAGTAGCTTAGAAGACATGGATGTGTATCCTCAGTGGGGCTTGAATTATCACCTCAATATTTTTGCTGGGCGTTTAATGAAATTAGGAATGTTTAGGATTATGCCCAAATTAAACTTTTATGCATATCATCTCTAATAAAATAGTTGTGCTGTTCTTCAGGTAGATTTTCTTCTTTTTAGTTGTACTACTCTTCAGTCCAGTTGATTTTTGTTTTGCTGAGTAGATAAGCATTTCACATAGGAGGTTTTGCTTTATGTAGCTGTGAAGACAATGCTCCGTGTGCACACCAGTATGTGTCCCCTAGATGGCAGGAAAGGATCACTTGAACAGTGCCAAACCTGCATCAGCGCTGTGCTTTAGCATCATCAACATGAGAGATTTTAAAAACACCTGGTAAAACAAAGTGCTTAGGTGAGAAATGGAGAAAGCACACAGGAGAGGAAAGTTGAACCACTTCTGTGGGAGGGAAGCTTATGATGAGTTTTGGATAAATTTGAAATTTAAAGCTTAAAAGCATTTTGTCTTCATCATTTATGGTAAGAATTATATTCTACAGCTTTTATTATTCCATCTGAGAATGGGGACACCAAAATTGAATACAGTTCCTGGCATATTTAATTTTTATAATAACCTTTGTCTGCTGCCCATGACATGCCTCATTTACTTGAGTTTTGGGTGCTTGAGAGTTGTTTCTCTAAGGCTGTGCAAAGTTGTAGTGCTACTCCTCAGAAATTGCAAGGCAAATGTCTATAACATTTGGGTTCTGCAACATTTGAACTGTCAGTTGCGCCTCTAAAATACACCTTGCTGTGTGTTAAGCTGTGATGGTTTGTAGTATTTCCTATGTACTTATTGCATACAAAGGCCAAAATGGTAGAGTCATGGCAAAGTTTAGATCATTGTTAATGTTACACAGTGCTCAAAATAGCAATGGTCCCAATGTGCAGTACCACCAACAATCTTTCCTTGCCCATCTTGTATCTGTTGCAGTTGATGTGTACTGCATGTCTCTTCTGAAACCCTGGTAATTCTCGCAGTTCTATACTATTGCTCCTAAGTGTGATTTGGTATTTTTCAAAAATGTATGAAATTAGAGAGCTAAGTATTGTAGAGTGGTACCAAATGCTGCAAGGTTCATGAAAATAAGTGAAGTATCTGAGACACAGTTGTTCCTGCAAGATTTTTCTTGCTCAGAAACTCAGATAGAGGTGAGAGGAGAAACTAGAATAAAGATTAAACTGCAGCGATGAAATACTGCTTCTTGCTGAGGAAAGGTTGCAATGAAGCAAGGAAGCACAGCCTGGTGACATGTTATGCTACCAGTTCTTCAGTAATTATGTCATTTGGAAAGCCATATGCATTTGGTTTAGATTTGATAATTCATAATAATAATAATAAAAGTATAGTGCTGTTTGACACAATAGGATGCCAGCTTCTACCAAGGAGTGTCCTCTTGATAATTTTGATGAAGAAGGTAGAATTCAGGCAATCTTGGGATGTACACGAGTCTTGGTTGCTGGTGTGAATTGTTGACAGGTGTTCATGACCACCTCCTTATGGTGGTGAAATGAGGACCTTCAGCTGTGTGTCTTGTTGAAAATGGAATTCTAGATTAAACAAACAAACAAACAAACAAAAAAAAAAACCAACTGCAATAAAATCTTTTTAACCAGATGGACACTTTGGACACAAAAAGGACAAATATTTGGTCTAGTTATATTTTTTAGAAAGACACACACTATACATCTGAATGTGTTAATTCATTGTGTATGTGTAAAGTCAGTATCCTCTCATGTGCTTGGCACCTTCCAAAACTCAAAGCGTTGGGTAATATCAAAGGAGATTCAGGATGGTATGCAGTGAGGATGGAGACAAAAATGGAAGGGAGTGCAGGGAAGCACCAGTGGTGATAGGATGTGGTTGCTCAATGGTGAGCAGAGCTGCACACAAAGAAGAAAGCAGTGCAAAGGCCTTGCAATTGAAGTGGTAGACTAGAATTAGTGCTCAGTTCACAGGTAGAAGCAATGTTAATTTTGGTAAGAGAGCAAAATAGCTCTCCTCCTGTCCCTGCTAAGCCTTTCCTTCATGACTTTGCAAAACCCAGTGTCATCATATTTAATCAATGAACAGTATTCAATCCTCAGCACATGGTCAGAATTTAAAATTATTTTCTGTAAAATACTTTGGAATATGCTCATGAAGAGAAAACAGTCTTATATAAATGCAAATTGAAAGCTATAATTCTCTTTATATTTCATGGTCTCGTATTTTGTGTATTTGCCTTTATAATTTTTTTTTACAAAGCTACTTACATCATGACTATTGACAAGAGTATAGCTTCATCATTAGCACTTCATTTTTATGTCCACAGTGAAAGTTACTGTTGACCAGTCTTCATTACAGGTGGAATTGACTTGTGTGGTCTCAAAGTACGCATCCTCTATTCTGAAAAAGAAAAGATGCAGTGAACAGCTTGGGGCACACTCCTCGCTTCCCGAGGAGGGAGTGAGGCCTATAAGACCCCTGGGCGGGACTCTTTATCAGGGAATGTAGTGATAGGATGTGGGGTAATAGTTTTAAATAGAAAGAGGGGAGATTTAGATACCAGGAAGAAATTCTTTAAGGAGTGAAACGCTGGAACAGGTTGCCCAGGGAAGTTGTGGATGCTCCATCCCTGGAAGTGTTGTAGGCCAGGCTGGATGGGGCTTTGAGCAACCTGCTGTACTGGGAGGTATCCCTGCCCACAGCAGTGGGATTGGAATTGATGATCTTTAAGGTCCCTTCCAGCCCAAACCATTCTATGATTCTGTTGCATCCCCTTGGAGGTTTTACTCCATTCTGTAGACAGCAGAACTACAGAAAGTTCTGCCAGTAAGCAGAAAGTTCACTAGTCTGATGAGTCAAAAAGGAAGTTATCAGATACTAGGTTTGGAGATTGGTTGTTGTAATCCCATATTGAGAAAAGGGCATTTGGTCAAGCTTTAACTCAAATGCTCAAATTCCACATTGGGAAAATTTTTTAATCTATTTTCTTTAAAATGGTGTAACTAGAAATCTGGTATAGATTTCAGCTGAGTATGCTACCATTAGGTAGGAGACTGAAGAAGCCAATTGAAACAAAAATGTTCAAAATTTGTAGGAAATATGAATAACTTTTTTTTTTAGATATATATATATATATGTGTGTCTTACATGTAAATGAAATTGATGCAGATAGATATTCTAGTAGGCTTGGTGCATCCTGAGCAAAATTAGTATTGATCCTACAAAGACTCAAACACTCTTCTTAGACCTGCTTTTCCCATCCAACAGTTGCTGTTGGACTTAGCACCTTTTGAAGATGAATGCAAACTCTTGAAATTCTCCCTTTGCTCTTTTATCAGTAAATTGCAAGACAGGAGGTACTTAATAGAATCAGTTTTCGGTTTAGTAGGAAATGTAATATACTTCTGCTCTGGAGGAAATTTGGGAAGTAATTACTGTAGAATTAATTCCTATTGCTTCTGTGAAAATAAACACAATATAGGAAGTGTCTGGGGACTTGCAGTAGGACAAGTAATCCAACAGTGCTCATTCTTTTTTATAGAGCTATCTAATTAGGAGTTAATGAACAAAATATTGGACTGCTTGCTATTTCGTACACTAATTCTCTGCAAGTATTGTAGAAAGTTTCTTTTGCTTCCTATGAATCTTTTTATCTTTTTGCTTTGCTTTTTAGCTGCAATGAAAATGGTATCTTACATTAATATGAACTGTGTATATCTGGATAATAAGCAATTAAATTCAGTACCTTCTTATTTCATATGCTGGTTTGATTGTCTCTTCTGTGCAGTCAAGACTGTTTCGGCCAGTCTATGTATAGATTTATAAATATTTCTAGGGGGGAAAAAAAAAAGAAAAAAATATTAACTATATATGAGTTGAAATATGGAGAGGGCAAAAGTACTCTCATCTAAGGTCAGACCATGTGAATTTATGTCTGCCTTCTGCTGTGTGACTGATTTGGAAGCTTATTTGGGAGTGAAAGGAATTTGAGGTTCTTAATTGTGCTGAACAAGTATTAGACAAGGGGCCCATGTGTCAGCCATGGGCTTTACATTCCAACCTTTTTCTTTTCAGTTGTTGTTCTATTGACTTCTTGTCAGCTGAGATTTCTCAGCACTGAACACAAAGTCTCTGCCCAGGAATCTTAGAGAGTATATTGGTGACAGAGCAGCAAACCATGGCATACCGCTGTGCCGTGTTTTCATGCTGCCAGGATTTCTGGCTTAAGCCAAAGACCCACAGAATCTCCCAACCAATTAGAAGGCATAGATGCAGTTTTAGATTAAAAGTTGTGCAGTACACTTAGAATGCAACAAGGAACCTACTTCAATATACATACTAATGAATTGAGGATTATGGAAGAATTATTTGCAAGATTCATCAATATTTGATGGTTTTGAAACATATATGTCAGTGGCTTTATTTTTAAAACATATTTGAATCAGAGAGACTTTTATCATTGCTAAAATTATGCCAAAATGTCATCAGAACTTCAGGCAAAACAGATCTAGCTTAGGTTAGTAAATCTGTTTCATTTCAAAGGAATAGAGCAATAAAACCCTTGAAGTGGGCATTACCTGAAGGTAATTGGCTACATCTATGAGTTAAATGTTCCAAGGAAGAGAAGACTGCTTCTAGCTGACAAGGTCAATTATCACCTCACTGTGTCTTTTTCAGGTGGTGGTGACATTCTGAACACATCTGAAAGAGTTAAAGAAACTTTTGAGAGCAGAATAATATTTGTTTATAAATAAAACACCTACTAACTATTTTTAAAGACACAGACATTAAAGAATTTACATTGCAGTAATGCACAGAATCCTATGGTTATATTTTTATAACATTTGAGTTGCATCTGTTTTCCTGCAGCTTTTCTCTTGAGCAACAATTACCATGTCCTGATAACAACAGATTGTTCATCTGTGTCCAATTTGAAATTAATGTCCTGCTTTCTTTAAAATTGATAGCCCATTCCCTTTTTACTACAATGTTTTTCATTCCTTCCACTATATTAATTATGCTGTTTCCAGCCCGGCTCATGCTGTTTATACTCTGCTAATATTTGCATTTGCCTGTGGAATAATGGAATCCTCTTTATTGTTCTATTTTCAAATGATGGGCATATTCTTGGACTCTAAGTTTGGCACACAATGTAACATTCTGTGCAGCTTTTTGTCTTGTTTTGACTCCAGTGTTAATCTTTGCAAGTCCTTCTGTTTCACTGCTTCACACTGTGTGTGTGTGTGTGTGTATGGCAGTTTTTTGATCATGTTCATAGTGCTGTGGGTTGTTCTGCACATCATAAGCTTCATCTCTAGTTGATTGATACTAGACTGGTAAATTTATTATTTCCTTAAAGTAATTCTGGGTCTAGTTCTTCACATGTTGTCCCACTCTTCATTTTTTGTCTGGTGACTTCTGGATTATCTTTTAAAAAATCGCCTTTGTCTTTTCAGTCTTTAGTTACAGATGCCTTGATTTATTCCTCATACTATCTATTTAAAAGTGTGCCATAGCTATTTCAAAACTAGTTGTTTGAAAAAAATAAAGTGTCCTGTGGCTGTCTTCCTTTCTTCCTTGAACCTAGTAGCCAGAAATGGAAGTTCTATTTTAAGACCTCTTCTTTGTTCTTCTTGTTTCCAGAACATTTTAAGTGTTAATAGATATTCAGAGTATTTTCTTAACTTTATTTGTCTCCTCATGCCTTATTCTGTAATTGTTCTAGAGCAGATGCCTGCTTTGGTGGTTATCTTAGAAGGCGTTTGAGTAGAAGTGCAGGATGATGCTATCCATGTGGTGAAATGTACGGATAAAGGAGGAGACAAAAGACTTTAGAGGTGGAAGAGCCTTAAGTCTGGTCAGGTGAGGAAACATGAGAGTTTGCTTGATTCAGAGGGCACTTCTGTGGGGCAACTGAAATAGAATAATTGAGGCAGAAAGATACCTTTAGAGCTCATTTAGTTTAGCACCTGACCAAAAGCAGGGCCAACTTCAAACTTATGCTTAGAGCCCTGCCAGTTGTCTTGGTCTAAACACTGAGTACCGTGCTTGCCCACCATAGCCACTTCAGCTGCAGTGTCTGCATGCCCAGAGCATCAGTTTGAGTTTTCCTGTTACTACACTGAGAGTCAGGGAGCTGATCTGGCTAAAAGTCAGACATTAAGTGACTTCAACAGGAATAATGACACTGTTGGTGTTAGTAAGATCTTCTCTTGGTTCTTCCTGGGGGAAAGCGAGGTGGAGGGACGCAGGAAAAAAGCACCGCCTTTGCAAATGCAAAAACTGTCCTGTCTTCCTTCCCCTCACAATGTGCACAAAGGTAAGTGATGTAGGAAACCTCTTGCATTTAACCATGTGAAAAGCGTCGTGATTGTAAATTGTGCTTTGGAAGAACGCACGACACAATCAGAAGTTATTTAATTCTTTTTACTTCCTGAAACAACCCCCAAAACAAAATTTAAAAATGCAGAAAGTACATTTCTCAGCAATGTCTCAAATTTAGCCTTATGGTCAAAGAACAAGCCTTTGCTGTCATTTACTCAAAGCTCACTGAAAGCTACAGTTTAATTCAAATTCTAAGTCTGGAACCAGTGTGAAAATTATATGTAAAATCCACACCACGGTGTTTACAAACCAGACAAAAGTTTCACAAAACCTTTCTGTCCCGGATCTTGCTCGGCTTTCCCATAGCCTAATATTAAGCTCAATGACAGCCAAAGTATTCACTATGGTTTATTCTTTGTTACAGAAAAACCTTTAATTTACCCTCTGAGAGATCTGAACTTGCAGTGGAGAGCTGTCACATTCACTCTGATTCTATGTACGAATCTGCTAACTCTCATAGCCATTCTGTGCTTTATACTGTTTATATAAAGAAAACAATCTCTGCTGCACTGCATCGTGTTTTTGAAGCACATAGTGTGATAATGGGACAATCAAACATCGCAGAGATCAAGTTTTAGCAATAGTACTTTAAATTCAACAACGAGCTCTGGTTCAGGGATCTTGCATATCTGTTATTTAAATCCTTGGGTTTTCATCTCGACGAGCAATGTAGTCAAAGGAAATGGGGGGTAGGAATGGAGCCGGGGGAGCGTGTGACAAAAGGAGAAGCCTTAGATACAGTAAAGCTATACAATGGGGTATTCTACAAAAAATATGCAAAAAAAGAAGTGGAGACTGAACTCTGATTTTTTTTTTTTTTTTTTTCCTGTTCTTTGTCATTCTCTGAATGTTTTTTCTATGGTTTCTTTGTTTCTGTCCTTTCCTTCCCACGCTTCTAAGTGAAGCATCAACTCAGAAGGTTTGGAGTTTTCTTTTCCAGATTGGTGTATTGCAGTTAAGGTAAAGATAAGCTTAATAAATCGTGATATCTAAAAAATCACCAAGTATTATAACTGTAAATATCATTCTCATATAAGTAACTGATGTTTTCTATATTCTATATGCATTTTTCATTGGAACAGTTTCCTCAAAATACTGCTTAGTAAGCTGAGATCTGTGCAAATATAGACAATATGTATTTTAAATTCTTCCTGTCTGCACCAATCCTACCTTCTGTTCTTCCCCCACCATGTACTGGATCTACATCTAAAGGAGATGCACTTTTTCAAAAGATTTGAAGCTCTTTTTCAAAAGATTTAAGCTAGTTTATTTAGTAATATTATTCATGATCTTATTTGATCTTGGTTGCTTCCTCTAAAGATCAAAGAAGCATAGTTCCTTTTTATCGACTTATTTCATCCAATATACCATACTATGCAATGCCACCCAGCTTCATTGGGATTTTCAGGTTTAAAGTCTTAAAGATGTTTAGTAAATTAAAATACATTTTAATTAAGTCTATTTTTCCAAATCAGCTTTACTTCCATTTGCCATCAAAATATATAAGCATTAACATCTCTTTTAAACTATTTCCCTGGAAGAAGAAGCCTCTCTGTACTGTCATAGGACAATTGTCCTCTTAAGTAACTAGTTCAAACCATATTCTGTATATAAATGTCTCTTTGCAAATATGTACAGTAAAATAGATGTTTGTGTTTCAGATTTGAGAAATATTGTATTGATGTGAAATATAGTGATGAAAATCACAACTCGGTCATGACTTTAAGAAGATGAAAAGTATCAATGCCATTGGAAATGCAGCCTAACATGAAGCTAATGTTAGATACATATTTTTGTCAACAGATTTATGACAGCTAAATATGCTTTGAAAACATGACATAAGTCTTAAAAAGGTACTAAAGACCTTTCAAATAGCCAGCAATTTAGCCTCAGGATGTGATTTCAACTCTGCAAATTGGAGGTTTGCAAACTATTGGACTGAATATCTTAGAGGCAATAAAATTAAAAGCTAGAAGAACAAAATATTAACTTCTACAAACCATGAAAATTACAGAGGTTGAACATCTGTAAAAGACATTCACAGCATTGTAGAGCAAGGCTTGCAAGAGCGATTGATATGCCAAGTCAGCTCCTCTTTCAGTTGAGAATGAATTCATCATTCAGCAGATACCCTGACAACATCTGCACTTGTGTAATAAGATTTCTGACAGAATTTTCATGGTTTATTCTGTGTTTGTGTAATGTTTCAAATTATTAATCTAAAATCATTTCAATTCTGACTCTACCACTGAAGCTGTAGATTTTTACCCATTACTGATCAGTGATCTTCCATGATAATTAGTGAATTACTTTGTCAGCTGATCATAGTTTGTACTGCATACTGGATTATTCAAAAAGGCAAAGAAGTCACATAAGCTGATTTGCCATGCCATTAACATTGGCCCAT
>VZTM01002071.1:5197-31313 GCA_013400555.1 Jacana jacana
TTCTTTACAGTGATATTTCTGAACATAGTTGGCTTTTACATGACATCGATTGGCTGGGCTGACACATCTTCTGTACCACTTGGAGAGCAAGTGTGTCCTGCTGATAGCTGTGCACACGTGGCTTGTGGACCACTGCTTCATCAGCCAAAGTCACAGAACTACTCTGAGGCTTCTGAATGAAAGATGAAAAAGAGCTAACAGGAAGCCAATCTTCTGCTTTCCCCTTCCATGGTGATGTGTCTAGTTGACCCTGTTCTTGTTGCTCTGGCAGGGGAAGCAAAATGCTCTGAGGCCCGCTGGTACGCAGCAGCCGGCACACGAGCTCTGCGAGGCAATGCACTGCAGAAATAGCAAGGCAAACTTCTTTGTCCTGGCTAAGCTCAGTGGCTGAGAGGCTGTGGCACACTGTGAAGTAGAAACATAAATGAGATGCTTCCTGAAATGATGGTAACTTGCTGTGACCAACAGCTGGCAAACCTTCCACTTTGGTAGCTCAGGGAGTTGATAAAGACCAGTAGATGCTCTAGCTGAAACAGCCTCTGTCACTCAGTCAGGATCTGAAGGGAGCCGGTGGTTGAACGTTGTTTGATGGCCACAATGCTGTAAAGAGCAATAAGAATGCAGGTTGCAAGAGAGCTAGCGAGCTACTTCGTAAAACTACAGTTTGCTTCCCGCTCCCCATCAGTTCTTTAGGTTAAACTTTTCTGGGTTGCCTGGTGCTGGCAGAATGTTCAAGCCAGCCTCTCTATAAGTTACTCGTCAGTCTAAGCAGAGAAATTGTCACTGTCTGTCATCTTTCAGACTTTAAGTCCTAATACCTGTGATTGTGCTGATATTGGTTCTATTTGGAGAGCGTGTTAAAAGGCAATTGAGCAGCTATGAGTGTCTCACTGTTAAACAGCATAAGAGACAGATCACTCTTGTGTCTGGAAAACGTGAGGAGGAAAGCAGAGCCGGGGGAATGGTGAGTATGGAGAAGCCTTCCCCACGCTTCTAGCCCTGCTGACACCAGACCTAGTGTCAAATACGTTTCACCAGCCCAGGAAGCCTTCAGTGCTCTGAAGGAGACAGAGCTGATGGCCTGGGAGCTTTCCTTCACATTGCTTTTTCTTCCTGTCTAAGTGATAGTGCTTAAGTCAATGTACATAATGCCTTTAGACTTTCTACCAAAAAAAAAAACATTACAGGAAAACTTGGCAATAATTTTGCCTGCTATCAGACATTGGGCTACCCAGTACCTGCCTTATATCTGAATGAAAATACTGTTGCAGGGGTTAAATAGCGATATTATCACTATTTGCTTTAACTTCACACAGGATGAGTCTCGCTGTTTCTAGTAATGCAGCGAGCTGGAGGGTCTTGGGCAGGGGACAACAGGCAAGGTGAGAACTGGAGAGAGATCCTTCAAAAATTCTGGAATAACAGTTGGAGATGCTGTTTTGGTTTTAGCTGTTTTTCAAATTTAGCTGTTTTTCTGCTTAGAATTTGTTCTTGAAATTGTGCCTCTTAGTCTCTCTGTAGCTGTACAGTTGGGCAAATTCATTGGATCAGAAAAATAACCATTTCCTCCACTATGTGGTAATGGTTTCTCTTGGAAAGGAACACCTAGGGGGTCACTTAGGTTATTCTTTTCTGTCACAGTGACTAATTAACCTATAATGGATTTTTTGAAAAAAAATTTATTTTGTGTAGGATTATTCCCTCAGTCTACTTAGTACTATTTTTGCAATATCAAGCACATTTTTGTGAAGGCTTTGTCCCCCGGGACTCTTAGCTCTTAAACTCTGCCAAATACTCCTCCTACAGCAATTGAGGCTACTTTAAACAAAAAGAAGATTAAAAAGATTGGCTAGATCACTTGCAAGTTTCATTATTTGAATCTCCTTGATATTCATCAACTCATTTCTACAAAATTTTTATCTTTTTCCAATTTTCTTTTCATTTTAAAGAAAAAAATATTCCACCCCTCCCCCCCATTTGTATTATGCACTTTAGACCCATAATCGGGAAGAATGAAGAAAATACAGCATGTCCTTTTGGACAAAACCCTTCCTATTCCTTACCTTAAAGGGACGAGAGTCAGGCATCCAACTAGAAAAGACAAAATGAAACAGAATCCGCTGTACCAGTTCAGTGTGTTTTGATAGATTTTGTTGTAGAACGTAGATGTCACTACTCCTGTGGTGACTAAGGACAGCTGCAGCAGGACAAATACCTTACCTGTAAAACATGAACATAGTTTGTTACCCAGGAGAAAAAAAAACCCAAACCAGTGGTGGTGCCTCCCTGTGGCATCCAGGATCACTGTTGTGTGGAAGAGGGATGTGGTCATTGCTTCACAGGTGCCAGCTGGCATAAGCTTGAAGCCACTGCTGTCCTGGCCCAGAACTAAATGACTTTTCCTTCTTCTAGGAGTAGAACAAGAGGTCCAACTAGAAAACTGTCTGTTTAAACAGTCTAGGTGTTGAGGCGGCTGCCTGGAAAAGCAGCACTAAACTGGGCAGTAAGTGTCCCATTCCACAGGGTGCAACAAGGTAGTCCTCAGCAGGATAGGAGTGATTTCAATCAGGGTCTGCTTCTGCCCTAGGCCAGAAGAGTGGTCCACTGGGTTAAAATGATGATAATGCCTGAAATCAGGAGGTATGTATGATTTGTGTGATGTTTAGGGTGGAGGAAAGGCAAAAATTGAACCCTGGTGAAACCATCCTTTTTTTGCTGAACCGCACCTTTCTGGTTTTGCTGTGGTAAATAGGGGAAGGGGAAGTCACCCAGCCCAGCTAGGACATGCAACTTGGGAGCAAGATCAGGGTTGTACGCTGAGCTTGCTGCTGTGGGAGCCTTCTCTAGCCAGGCAGTGGCCACAACCAAAAGAGACTGCAGCCGTGGGGCAAGGGCTGCTCTGCTGCATGGTCCTGCTCAAGAGCTGCTGTAAATGGGTGCAGCCTGTGTGGCTCATGGTGGAGGTTAAAACCACATTATGATTAATGCTAATAATGAATTTGGGGTTTTTGTGACAGGCAAGTGAGGAGCACAAGCAGCATGAATGAGTTGGTGAGAGAGCAGTGTTGTGTTCCTATGGCAGAAGGGAAAAGGGGGCCATGGGGAGAGGTCTGGAGGAGGCACGAGCAATTGTGGGACTGAGGTGCTATAGGAATGCGTGGCCTGGCCTGCCTGTTGTGTCTAAACGCAGATCATTGGGGTTAAAAGTGGTAGCCTTCAATACAGTGTTGTAAAATACGTATCTTTTACTATTTTCAATAGAGAATTAAATATAATTCCTGTTCAGCAAAATGGGCCAATTTTTACACAAAGCTTGTCCTTCCTTACATATATCATGGTCGGACAGGAGTGAATTGCCAGGTAAATCTTGGAGACCTATTTAGAGAGCATAACTTAAAAAAAATATGAAATAAATGCACCCCTCCCAAAACTGGAAGTAAAAGAAGCCGAATATAAATGGTCTGTCACCATGTTTCAACCCAACGTCTTGCTTGTTTTCTCTGGAGCACTGTGTTTTTGAGCAGGTATTTCCCCTGCTTTTAGCTACACAGTAATAGTTGTTGTTTGAAGCCTGTGCTGAGAATTTTGTGGATAGTTGATGATGACACCAAGGAGGAGAAGTTTGGATGTGACAATCTTGTCCTGCGAGTTTCTCTGCTTCTCCCTTCCCATTTGTGCACTGATTTTATTATGCAATGCAGAGATTGCAGCAGTAATGTACCCTTCTCTTTGTACCTTAGGCTGAATGGAGGGATTTGAGGGGTCTTTTATTGGTAAGGTAACCACAGCACTTACCATAGGATGATCCTTCAACATGCTTGGATAACATGGACCTGATGGTTGGTAAGGGGATGAGGGCAAAGAGCATCACTGCCCGTGCTGCAATGCAAGGAATATGAGGTTATCATCAGTATCTGCTCCTTGTCCCCCAGCACACCAACCACTGCTTGTGAAGAGGATGTGCCTCTGTCTTGGGCAGGGCCTGTGTTTCACATCTTCTCGTACCTTGAGTACCATTCCTTGGTACTCATTTCACCCAAGCAATGGTGGAGAGAGCACTTCATGCTACACAGCCCTGGCAGCAACGGCACCTTTGTAACACTATAGCTGTTTTCTATCTCAGTGCTTCTGGCTTGCAGTATTTCAGGCTTTCTTCCCTGTGGAAACTATTAGGGAGCTGGAATTACCTTCCTGTCAGCACAGCCAACCTCAGTGAAGGCTTGGTCCGTGTCTAATGTACTGAGGTGTTTCTGTAAAGCAAGGAATAAGCATTCTGCACACTGTGTAGCAGTGTGCAATCATGATGGACCTAATATTAAACTTTTTTTTTTCTATTTTATTCTCCAGCCTGATTGCCTAAACAAACAAAATCTCTTAAAAATTTCACTCAGTTTTGTCTTAGTACACAGATATAATATCCTACTGGCTTTCCCCTTAGAATAACTTTGTTTGATTTTCAATTTCTCATTCCCTGTAGGGGCAGACAGAAAAATCACTTCAGGCCATTTCTCTTAGACCTTTTTCTCACTTTCAGAAGAAGAAAAACCCTCAAAGCCATATAACGTTGGCTTTGTTTGTGAGATATGAATCATCCATCTGACTGCCACAACAGATGCAGTTCTTGGGTTTAGTTTTCTGTGTTCCTGTCAGGCTACCTTCCAACAATAAACTTGACTTTCCTTCATCATGGGATGCTGCCCCATCTATTGTTACCTGTCCCTTGGTCATTAATACGTAGCGTAAGATTTGTACACAACATTCTCATGGTATTTTAGTTGCTATAGCAGCTCCAATGTCTAAAAATTAAGTTTCCCATTGACCATAAATGTCTTAATGTAATGAAAATAAATCATACCTTGACACATTTGCTTAATAGGAAACCTTTGCCAATTTGTTTGTTGCAGCTTAAGCCTCACCTCACAAGAAGCAAGTGATTCCCATTAATGCAGTGGTGCGGTCTGATTAGTACAGGTAACCAGCAACAGTCCCCACTTCCCTATGCCATGAGCACTGTTCCCCTCTTATGATCAAGGGACTAATTACACATCAGCCAGCCTTAAACTAAGTCTTGGCAGGAGTAGATGCCTGCTCTGGATATTGTAGGGCACTGAGTATACAATGAGATGCAGGGAGAGGGGAGTAATAATATAGCCCTCCTGGCAATTGCTTATTTGATGGTCTGCCAAGTTCCCAGTTCTGAAACTCATGGTGAAGCAGAGCAAAAGCCCTTCTCCTGACAGTGAAACACCCCAGCCCCCTTCTCAGGGTGCACTTGCTCATGGAAGCGTCCGGTCAACTCACCAATGTAGAACAGGAATGTCCACCGCACAAAGGCCATGATAAGGATGCCAGCGCTGAAGGATATCACTCCGATTATGATCATGGTAATGTCCCTCAGGTATTTGGAGAACACAAACACCCCTAGGAAGCTAGTGATGAATATCACGTACCCAGCAGCATTGCCGTGGCCAATCTCTACAGCGTTCCAACTTAAAGGCTCCCTAAGCAAGAAGAGTGGGAGTACGCTCATTGCACCAACCACTGCAAGGTCATAGAGGATTGCTGCCACAAACAGCATGATGATGATGAATTTTGAGGGGGATACTGGAGAGGAGCTGCTGCTCTTTGAAGGTTGGGAACTCCCTGCTGCTGCTACTTCTTTCTGGGCTGGTAGCTGGCTGCCCACCTCCTCTGCACTCTTGACTTTGGCTAGGCAGGAAGCTGCTGGCTTGGGGACTGTTAGGACAAAAATGCTGTAGAGAAGGCAAAAGGCATAGCAAGCAATGCTGCAGCCCACCAGCACGGTGCCCTCTCGATAGTGGTCATTGAAGCCAACAAACAGGTAGCCAGATGCCATGCTTCCCAGAAAACCAGCAAGGCCATACACCAGCTCAATAATGATCAGCCGCAGAGACCTTCTGCCCTCGGAAGAGCCCAGGGATCCCAGAGCCATGACTCCTGCCCAGAGGGTAGTGAAACCTCCCGTCAGCCCATTGAGGGCAGCAGCCCCATACATCACCTCGATCGGCCAGCCCAGCAGGATCAGAAGAAGCAGAAGAGTTTTGGAGCCCAAGTAGCCAAGAAGAGGGAAGCAAATGGGGATCTTCCGATGTATCCTGTCCCCCAGCTTGGACAAGCCATAGGCTGACACCAGTGGGCTCAAGCCCAGAACTAGCTTGTAGATTATATAAAAATTAGAGACAGCCTTCTGCTGAATGTCTTCCAGTGCATGGGAGGGAGCTGTGGAATTGGTCTGATTGTAGTAGTTCTTCACCACCAGCAGCAGTGCTGTGTCGTAGAAGGCACTGGCCACTTGAGAACCTGCAACCACCGGCTCAATCCACGTCCTCATCACCATCACCCCCACCATGCTGCTGGTGACCCCCTCTTCTGGGGGAGAGCTCTTGTTAGGGAGACACACAGGAGGAAATGGCTTTTCAGAAGCTCTGCTCTGGAGGCATGCTTGGAGAGGAGCAGCAGAGGAAAAAACAAAAGGTCAGCCAGGCTGCGGAGAGTTGTGCAAGAGATGATCTGGCTGGATGATTTGCACCTTCCCTGGCTACGTATAGGCATGCACACACATCCCTGCGCTGCTCTGATGTGTGGCTCAGGCACAAGAGGCTTTTGTAGAGCTGGAGAACGCCCTGCACTCACCGAATGACACTGCTCCTCTTCCTGGTGTGGTTTCAACACTGGTCAGATGACCTGGGGGAATTTCACTCTCCCAGTTTAGGAAGTGAAAATGCCCTGATCAAGTAATTGCTGCAATTTGGGGGCGGTGGTTTGTTTTTCATTTGGTTTGTTGTTTGTTGTTTGGTTTTGTTTTTTTTTTTTTCCCTTTTGGCATCCTTCACGTGTCAGAGGACTCTCAGCGTAGCTGCGGGGGCAGGAGATGGGTGTGTGCCTTTTTGTCAGGTAATTTTTGAATTCTCCTTACCGCAAGCTATTTTCCCTTCCTTCCACACAAATACATTGTTGGCTCTTTTGCTCTTACCTGCTCCCGTCTGCCCTGTTGCAGCATCGTGCCCCTTATGCCATTGTTGTTTCAATAACGCAGTCAGGAAGTTACACCACAGAGAAATTAAAAGGGAAAAAGCCTATTTTTGGTAGCTTGCCGCCCACTTGCCTGCTGAGTCTTTTGACTTTACAATGTGAGCATTTCCAAAAGGAAAAGTCCCAGTTTATCCAAAGACATTAGTGACCACTGTGCCCCAGTTAATCAGCTAGCTGAGCTGGGGGCTGGGGTGGCGAGAGCTCACCTTCAGGGCAGCCTTCTCCAGTCCGAGCTCCTTCAGGCAGGGACTATGCCCTCTCTGCAGGCACTGATACCTCACATAGCTTCTCAGCTTGAAGTCCACCTCCGATTTGGCTGCTGCCCAAGGGGGTCAAGCAGAACGACTTGGGGTCCCAGCAGGGATGAGTGTGGCTGGACAGAGGCACAAGAAACTCTCGGAGCAGGATATGTTGCAAGCAGGCTGCCAGCTCCAAGGAAGCTTGCTCTCCCAGCTGCAGGAAATACTTGGAGGATATTTGGCAGCCTCAAAAATGCTAACTTAAATGATAATTATCTCATCCTGTGCTAGTATAATGAATCATAACAGGCAGAACAACAATCTGTTCTAGGAAGATTTACTATGATTACCTAAAAAAAAAAATAATTAATGATTAATTCTCAGGAACAATGTTAAAACCTCCATCTGTTGCACTCTCTATTGATTCAGGTGACATTTACTCAATGCCTATGTACTCATGGCTCAAGAGTTTAATTTTTTCCTTCTTAATTTGGTTGTGCAAGAATTTTTGTTCTATATTTTGATTCAAGGAAAAAAAGTCCCAAGAATTAACCGGGAAAGGAATGGGGAATCATCTGCTAGAATGATTTGCTGCTAGACAATTTCAGTTTCACCCGAGAATTTGTTTTTTTTTTTTTTGTCAGGCCAAAAGACTCCTAGCCAGCTGTAAAATATAATGTGGGTTATTCCAAAGTTGGCTTTTCCCCTTCCCCCTCCCCCCCGCCGCCTCCAGATTTTCTGCAAAAAGTGTCTACTTTCTTTAGTTTATATTCAGAAGTGGGACAAAACTTTTTCTCCAATCCCTGGAACATTTCCAGAGGATGGAAATTCCAGACAGCCATACTAAAAACCCCAAAGCATCAGCCTGTGACCAGTTGAGGCAACAAACACAACCAGAGAAATTGCCACGTTTCACTTCACCCAGGGAGCCCTGTCTCTTCCAGCAGACATTAGAAGGAAAGATAAATTACTTTGTCCCATTCAAGCCTAAATTTGGGACATGAGTTATCTTGGAATGCAGAAGTATGTTACAGGCACTGTGTTTGAGAGACTGCAGATCTGCTCAACTCTTAAATAAGGGAGATTTTTCTTCCACACTTTGTTGCATATGCAGGATGCTTGGCTGATTCATCTGGCACTCTTGACATTTAGGTGATACTGCGTTATGCTTAATGCTATTCAGGCCTAGATAGCTAATGAACTGTGCTAAATGCCATTAGTGATCTCATGAATTACATACATATTTCTGAGATATTCTGAGCACTCATTCACATTAAATGTACTTTTTAGAACTAGTTGGTATGGAAGGATGTAATTTCACATTGGTAATTGCAAAATGGTGAGTGCTGAAGTGAGAGTTTAACCCAGGGTCTAGAATATTTCCCACTGCAAAATACTTTTCGTGAATACCATATTCATTTGATGGCGCAAAGTCTTCAAAATTACTGTTCTCTGGCGTCAGCTTTCGGGGGGGGCAGTTGTCATATTGCTAATATTTATAAGGACGTTTCCATCCACTTTAAAATAAGTTTGTGCGGCATAAACACTATGGAGTCTTAAGAGTGGCCCTTGACATTTAAGAAAAATGCACCTCCAGAATCACTGAGACTGGTCTAAAAGCAAAAATACACTGCCATAGCCTGCTGGGAAAGGAACACATTGTTGAAGGGCATCCCTCTCTACAGTTGTCTGGTCTGGAGGTCCACTAGAAGCCAGGTCAGCACCATGGTGCACCAGCTCTTGAACATTTGTCAGTCTGGCCAAATGAAGGCCTTTAATATCTCCCTGTGGCGACATTATACATTCCTATGCAGAATTGCTTTTTCTTTTTAAAAAGGATTTATGACAGTTACATCACTTTTTCTCTCTGAACAGGGTTGCTGTAGGGATTTCAGTAAGCTGGGGCAGCCAGGCTTGGCCGGTGCTGGCATTTTGGAGCTTGATCTTCAGCAGTCCTTGTCTTAAAAGTTCCTTTTGACATCCAGGACTGCAGTCCATTGAAGGCATGTGAGCCCTTTTATTCTCCCTTATCTAAGCCAGCTGATGAGACCTGTCTCTGGCTGAAAAGACATTTTTCTTCTGGGGTCGTAAACCAGCTCTATATCTCCTTCTTCTCCTCCTTGTTATGTGGAGATGACTCTGATGCATGCTGCAGCTTTGTGATGATGGCAAGGTGGGTAAACACGACTGGGGACTGGGAAGCGCCGAGGGCTGAGCCCAGATGGGACTGTGGTCACATTGCAGCATTGGAGAGATGGAGAGCTGGTTGAAAACACTGGGGGAGAAGCATCTATTTTGAGGATGGCCTGTTTTCCTTCAGAAAACACATCTTTGTCATAAATGACCAAAGACTCTAATGCTGAACTGGCATTTTCTCCCTGTGGTTTGGGTGGTGGTTGGCTTACTCACTGCCTGGTGTTTAATTATATATTGCCCCTGTCCTCACATTGAATGTGGTTTTGCTTGTAGAGCTGGGGGAGATGAAGGGGGAGCAGAGGCTGCGAGGAAAGTCCAGGTACATGAGGCAGGGTAACGGCTCCTGTCAGCTGATGCATCACTATAGGGATGTGGCATCTCAGTTCATGGCAGTTGTCTTGTGGGATCCAGAGTTGCCAATGGCAGATGCTACCGCAATCTGTAAAAGGCCACTCCATCAGCCTTGTTTCAGCTGCTCTTGAAAAAAACATCCAGGCTGTTTGGAAACTTGTGATGCTGGTTCCGGTGTCTGTAGCACAACAGCTAGTTGAATCCACCATTATTGTAATAAAATGCAGGACCAGGCCCTCATGGGTGCACCTTGAGGTCACTGAGACCACTGGGACAGCAGTTGGGCATCCAGGAGGTGCAGCAACACCACACATGTTGAGATTACCTATGGGGATGTCTGCTGTCCTCTGCTGACCGTGGAAGGAAGAGGAAACCCAGGTTTCAGTTGGTGTGAGCACATGCCACTTTGTTCCCCATGCCTTGAGGCATTATTAGCTACCCCACAGAAGCAAAGTCCAGGGCAGCATGCAGGCTGCAAAAAGACCTGGAGAGTGGATCTACTCCATGGAGAGACCTCATGGGGTGCACTGACATGAACTACCTTGAGGCAGGGTAACACCATGCCAGGGAAGGGGAGGTCTACCATCCTTTCCTTGCAAGAAGCTGGTGCTCCCCACTGCTTTGAGAGCAGCATAGGAGAGCAGTGAGGAGCTGGAAACAGCAACACTGATTTCCTTTCAGACAGACTCTGGGTGACCAAGCAGCTCCAAAAGTCTGAGTTGTCTTGCTTTCACTCACAGATGTCAAGTTTTGCTCTATTTTTCTCATTTCAGTTTTCTGCTTACCTGGTTGGAGTCTCCTGTGGTCTTCTCCCTCTGCTGGAAAGACAAAACACAGCATCCTCAACACACATTTTATGCTATGGAGTTGGCTTCTTTTTTCTTTAGCTTGATGAATTCAGGCAATTAATAGAGATGATAGCTAACTATATGCCTTAACTTTAATCCTCTCCATGGAGGCAAGACAAAGAAAGCTGTACCTGGTGCCTGCCTGATCAGCTGGACCACAGAACAAATCCTGTTGCAGCTCTTAAATAAGCCACAGATAATCCTGGTGCTAAATGATTTTTTTTTGTGTGTGCACATCCTCCATTTCATTAATATTCATGTCTTTTTTAAATTGTTGTCAGCATATATGGGTTTGGCACGGAAACTTTGCAAAGTTCAAGAGTGTGCAGGCAGCAATGGTCTTGAGAAAAGGGCTGAAACAAACTAGGACTACATTTTAAGCAATCTGATGTTGAATAAAGCAAAGATGGACAGTCTGGACAAAATACATAATAACAACAATAGCAAACCCATGACTATTAAAAAATTTCACTACTGAATGAACTACAGGGAATAATCTGTAAAAACTCCATCCAAAACTGAACACTGCTCTCCCCTTCCCAAGTGCTCTCCAAAGATACTTAGAAATAATTTTGGTTATCTACTTCACATTTTCATGTTTTATGTAGGTCTGATAACTTTTATGGCAATAATGAATGGCTATTGAAATGCCTAAAAATTCATTTAAGGAATTAAAGATAAGTAAAAGCTCTGTAGAAGAAGGGGTGTGTGAGTAAATTTCTTTTGGGATTTATGAGATTGGAGACGAACTGTGTGTTAGGTGTGGAGGAAGACTATACACAGATCATATTGGAAAGGTTAATCTGGAAGAGTAAAGGAGGAAAAAGAAATATTAAGCCACCCATTGTTGTGGAGTGAGAGAAGGAAAGAAAATAAGAAGAACAATGGAAAGAGAAGTGGTAACTTTTCTGGGCTGGTAGGACCTTTGCTAGATAACTAGATAACTCAGCCCTAGTGAGGTACTATCTGAGGGAATTGGTATGTCTGTATAAGCCTGTGGCTTCATGGAGGTAAGAACAGCAACTGGCAGAGGATATCAGGATATGAGAGAGAAAAGGGGTGAATACACAGCATTTCCGAGGTGAGATGTGGAAGTAAACAAAAGCATTGTAGATACTTAAAGATACAGGCTCTGTCTCTTGCTTTGTGTAAGTCATAGTGCTTTTTGAGGAAAGGAGGGAAGCTAAAATATTTCTTTAAATCTTAGTTCTTCTGGAGGAACCCTCACTTTGTAATCCATCTTGTAACCTGACAGGTCTCAGGTTAGCCCACTGTGTGATCAAATTTATAATTTGAAGTCAGGTAAAGCAAGAGCTGAAGCCAGTACCTGCAGTAAGCCCTCAGTGATACCCACCCAGGATGCTCAGAGCAGGCAGATGGTAACTCGCTCCTCACAGCCTCTCTCTGTGTAATCTGCTGGGCTGGGTCCTGAGCACAGAAATTGGCAAGAAAGGTTAACTCTGGGTTTAGTCACTTGGGTGGTTATTTTATGCACAGCATTTCATCAAACACATTCACAGTTTTTGTTTAAAACCCCCCAAGAAACCACATACACAACCCAAAAGTGATAGATGCTGTGGCACACTCTGGTGACATTTATGAGCCTCACCACCTTCTTTTACCTCATGGCAGCTCTTTCAGGGGCTGTTGTTTACTGAGCCTCAGCAGCTCAGAAATAAAACACAAGAAACTGGATAACACTGTCTCAAACCCTTTCCTTGTCTACAGAGCTCTGTCTGCTCAGGGCTAGACAGGTCCTCCATGGACCACTGGCAAGTCCCTCGTCACAGCTAGTGGTAGCTGCTGAACCCAGCCCAAGGTGGTTTCAGGGTACAGGGTTGCACAGCAATGTGTATCACTGTTTTTCTCACTGCAAACACTCCCCAGCACCTGGCTGAGGACTTCCAGGTGACCTGCTGTCACGAGGCACTGTGGAGGAGGGATAACCCTGTTTTTTAACACATGCCACAGCTGTGCCTGGCTCATTAGCTAGCTTGCAGCCTGAGGGTGGGGCACTTGCCTGGGGCTGGTAGGGTGGAGGTCCCTAGAACAGCAGGGAAAGGCATCAGCATCCTCCATGAAGATGGCTGGAAGGATATGGGTGACCATACCCATACCCATACCCACTTTGCTGCAGGGCACTTGTGGAAAATGGCAGCAATAGGGTAACCTTCTTCAGATGAGAAAGCAGAGGTGTGCCTGGGTGGGCAAGCTGCAGCCACAGTGCTGGAGAAGCCTTCCCTGTAAAGCAGCAAGGGCTGCTGAGGCCCTGCAGCCCCATGCAGAAGTGTCACCTTCACTCTACACATGGGAAAAATGTGTACAACTCTGCATCAGACAAGGTGCTCCAGGAGAAAGCTGTAGTCTCTAGACAAACCTCATGTAGACAAGGCAATGCAGGTCTCTTTGCATGCTATTCAGGAGTATTTTAGTTAGCTCTCTCCCAGCAAGCTAGTAACTGAACAGCCTTGGAAAAATTTGCGTATCCTTAGGACTCCAGTATGTGTACAAAAAGGCATTAATAGGACTAAATTATCACACCTCTTCTCTTTTCTCTGAAGGGTACTGTTGTATCTGCAGGAAATTTTGGCACTGAAGAAGGGTATTGGGTAAAAGGTACCAGGGAAACAAGAAAGGCCAGGCAGCTTTCCAGTAATATTGTTGTTGCTAACTTTTTCCAAGCTGCAATTTTTCAATGTCTACCAACCATGAATAAATACATACACAATTGTAAATTTTAAGTTGTGTGGCCAGACAGCAGCTGTGATTGGTGTTTACCCCTTCATTTCATCACTCAAGGGTATGCAAAGCTCTACTGAACTAAAGCTTTGCTTTTATGCCCCCATTGCATGGTTGCTGAATTACCTGTACTGGTCCAGAGTGGCACTGCTCCTTCCCACTACACTCTCTGCATTTCCTGGTGAGTTCCTCTGAGGTTTTGTACCTCCTGATAACCGCATATGGGCAGTGGGGAGACATCTCCCAGCTGCTTTAGTCTTTTCAGCATGGCTTTGTACAGTGCACATTGTTCACCAGCTGAGTGTCAGTGATGCCCTTGGAAGGGGGACTGCCAGCTACAGCCACCTCCTGAAGGAATGCTCATGCCTGATGAGCTTCCCAGTTCTTGCAGAACTTGAGACACTCTTTGCTGAAAATCAGGAGCTCATGGCTGAGGGCCACGTCAAGTGCATGTACTTCCCTCCAGAAGACCTTGCTTTTCTTTGGTGCTGGTGCTTTTCTTTGGTGCTTTTCTTTGGTGCTGGTCTCTTCTCACGGGCAATGAGCGACAGGACAAGAGGGAATGGCTGCAAGCTGCAGCAGGGTAGGTTTAGGCTAGACATTAGGAAAAAATTTTTCACGGAGAGAGTGGTCAGCCAGTGGAATCAGCTGCCCAGGGAGGTGGTGGAGTCACCCTCCCTGACTGTGTTTAAGAGCAGATTAGATGTGGTGTTGAGGGATCTAGTGTAGGGGAGAACTTGTAGAGTAGGGCTGATGGTTGGACTTGATGATCCCAGGGGTCTCTTCCAACCTAAATGATCCTATGATTCTATTCTATGATTCTATGATTCTTCTTCTGCTGTAGATGAGGTTGCTCTGCTATTGTAGGACTGGAACTACATGCAGGTGATGTGGGCTTGTGTCTCTCATTGCCACATGTGATGCACTTCCACAATGTCACTTTCTGAGGAGCAGTAGCTATCGCAGTTCAATGGACATCACCTCCAAGACCCCAGCGCTAGCTGTTACCAGCTAACGAGTCATGGCTGACCATGAACTTTCAGGCACCCTCTGCAAGGACACATAGCCAGGGCAGCCTAGCAGGCAGGTGCCTACAGAGTAAACTGAGAGAGTGACCTCCCTGACATTTAAAATCACACAGATACAATACTTCTATACAGGAAGAAACAATAGATTAAGCAAGATTTAAAAAAATAAAGCCCTTTGGGGCACTGAAATGCTGTTTTGATCCTTTAGTGACAGGGCATCCTGTTAATAAATTAATTGGAAACATCCTGCAAAGCTTAGACAGACTATATTGATATATCTTTTAATTTATAAACTCAAAGAGTCTGCATGTCAATAAATTATGGGACTCAAGAGCCATGATATCATTCAGCTATTTCCTGACTCCCTTCTGCTGAAAACTGACTCAGCAAACAGTGGCCAAGAAGGACAGCTGAGCTGAATCTTCACCTGCGCCACCACAGTCCAGAGCTGGCAGTGTGTGAGACCCATGCTGTAACTGGCAGAGTTTTTTGCCTGGTTTCCAGAGAGCTTGGGTAAATACGCTTTTTGCCATGTAGCTTCCGTCCCTGCTCAAACATTGTCTGAGTGTGCTTTCAGCTGGCTTCAGAAATTAATCCCTGCATGAGGATTTCCCATCAGCAAGACCTCCCCCTATTTATCTCGCTGTTTTCCACTGTTTATACCACTCCTCTCTGACCTGCATTACTTACACCCTTGTCTCTCTGCTCCTGCCAGAAATTCTCACTTTCTTTATATATCAAGTCCCACAACTTGCTATTAACTTTCTCTTTAAAAACAACCCCCTCCACCTCATACAAGCTCAGTCTGCCTTCTCTGCAGCCCGCCATGGCAGGAACTTGGCTCAGTTGTTTTCCTCAAACACAGCATTAAAGAAAAGCTGTAATAATGCCTTTTTGGGCATGAGTAATGCAACCAAGAGAATGTTTTTGTTTCACTTGGCTCTCCCCCAACACCTTTTCAAATCAACCCCACTAGCATACCCACATAGTTTTATAGTGCATTGGCATGGACCAAGCGTAAGCATGGTTCAAGCATAAGCTTGGTCCATGGGCTTCCAGCTGAGTTCAGTGCTGTGCAGCCATCAAAGAACAATGTCCTTAGAGGTACTTAGGTATTTAAGTGCTTTGGTACATTTGGATCTGGTCCACTTAATGTTTATCTCAAGGAGCTCAGTTTATCTGTCTTCTGGTGTTTTGGCAAAGGAGTGTAGATCCAGTTAAATATCTCAGGAGATGAAACCAGCCTGGGAGGGAGCCTGGCTGGAGTCTAATAGGGCCTTGCAGTGGTGGTCAGTAAGGAACCTGTGGTTGGGGACTCAGTCTGATTGAAGGTCTTCTCCATGATGTGAGACTTAGTGGAAGCAGGGTGAGGAACCTGTGCTCATGGAAGCCATCTAGCCTTGCTGCCCCAAACCATCCATGTTTTGGGCGTGGACAGCATCATATGGAAACCAGAAGGGAATAGTAGAGGGCAAGGAGATGGCAAGGAGCAGGAAGAGATGGAAACTACTGTGGAAGTCTGGATCTACCTTGGGCTGGTGCTGTACCCCAAAACCATGCACCCAGAAGCAGACAAGCCCTACCAGGGAGTGAGCAAGTGCCCTACTTTAGCACCTTCCTTATTTCCCTCCAATTAAATAGGGCTGAATACTTTCTGCCTCCTACACACAATACAGGTGTGACAAAATTGCCTGGCGAGTCAATTCCCATTGTGTATCAGGAAAATCCACCTTTTTCCACGGAGATGACTCTTCTCCGATACCCGAGCTCTTCCCTCTTTTCTAATGACTTGTACTTTGCAGCACTTTTGAAGCCTTGCAGGCGTGCTGTGCTGCTTCACTAGGGTTATGTCATTATCCATGTGTTTTTGCTATCATTCTCCTGGATTCTTGTCTTTCAGTTACAGCTTATGACTTGATGCTCATTTTAACATGAAGCTGAGAGACTTCAGCTTTCCCAGATGCTACAAGAGGAAAATGTGCTTGTGGGAGAACATTTAGAATCATAGAATGGTTAGAGTTGGAAGGGACCTTAAAGGTCACTGAATTCCAAACAGCCTGCCATGGGCAGAGACACCTCCCACTAGAGCAGGAATAGTCAGGCCCCATCCGGCCTGGCCTTGGACACGTCCAAAGATGGGACATTCACAACTGGGCAACCTGTTCCAGTGCCTCACCACCATCACAGTGAAGAATTTCTTCCTAGTATCTAATATAAATCCCCCCTCTTTTGGTTTAAAGCTGTTACCCCTTGTCCTACCACTACACTCCAGTGGGAATGACACCCCAGGGGGGAGTGCATTGCTCTGGTCTGTCTGCTGCAGCCTAACATGAAACCCTCCAGTCTTGGTGGAACTGTTGGCAGGCAGCATCCTATTCTTTGCCCCAGCCCTGCATACCCCTTCCCAGCTAGCAACAGTTCCCACAGCAACAGTTCAATGCAGCACAGCCCCTTGCAAAGTGTTTTGGTCTTCCAGCCACAGCCCTGCACCAGTCTGCCTGTCAAGGCAATACAGAGTTTGCAATTGCTGCAGGGTGCAGCCCCAGGAGCTTGTTATTGGAGGAGGCACGCGCAGGGCACAGCGGGTCCCCAGCCCACCTATCTCCCAGGGGGAAGCCTATGAGATGTGCTGTGGTTCTCCTCCTGACCCTAAGAAGGCTTGCTGCCTTAGTAACACAGGTGCCATAGCAGTGGGCTTGGCACTGACAGGCCCCTGAGACTGACACCAAACCATCAGTCAGCACGTCTGTCCTGGTATTGGCTGCTCCCAGAATTTGGCTTCCAGGGGACGTACTTGGAAACAGTCTTCCCATAGTCAGTGTGATCTGTCCTCCAGATGCCACTGCTGCCACACCAATCCCCGCCGTGCAAATCTCCCCATGCTGTTTGCTGTCATGCACAATGCAGTGAAGTAGCTTAGCACACGTTTTTCTTTTTTCTTCTTCCTTCATTGATTTTTCTTGCTACTACTGCCAGGCTCTGGACTGGAACAAGTCCTGAAACATTTCCAGCTCCTGGTGGCACACCGCCCTGAGTTTGCTGCAGAGATGACACATTCCTGGGCTTGAGCAGGGGCTCTCACACTGACTGCACGTTTACTGCTTACCGTAAAAGCTTTCTTCCCGGAGACCCCATTGATAAAGCAGTGGGTTAAGTTGCCAATCAGGGCTCAGACAGAGCTAGCAGCGGACTCTGAGATCTGGATGTCTTTTGTTTTGGTTTGGTTTTTTTTTTCCTGTTGCTGTTTGGGGCTTTTGTCTGTTATTTTTTTAATGCTCCCAGCCCCGTACTAATGGTGATGTGGCAGGATAGCCCCAGCCCGGGGAGGAGTGCGGGGCTGGGCCCACACACTGACAGCCCATAGTTTCCTGGACAATATATCTGTCCTACTGATTTCAATAACTAGAACATAACGGAAAGTCATCTTTAGTGCTCACGTCCACTTTAATATTTGTAGCTCTGGTCCTGTCTAGCCCTGTCCCCCCCAAAAATCATTTTTGGTGTGCTGGCTTGGCTTTCTTACACTGCAGACCCCATTTCCGGTGGTTATTTTTAATATCCTGTTCCCACTCACAACTGAAAACACCGTGCTGAATGCTCTCCTTCCTTTAAAAGCAGTTTAATCAAACTTGCCTCTGCAAAGATCTTTTGCCTCTCCGTTCGCTTTCCCATTATGCTGAGGCCTGATAAAGCCACCTAGAACAATTAGAGGAGCAATATCCTTACCTTATATGCTATGACACCAGAAATGAGGGATAAAATTACTTTTTTATAGTCCTTAACTATCTTGTAAAAATACTCTAGAGCCTGGTGCATGCCATTTTGGCCATGCAATGGGGTGACAGAGTTTTTAGGTATTTTAAGTGTGTGCTATTAAACAAATACCAAACACTGGTAATAGCAGAACGCATTACAAAAATTCCTGAGCTGCTGCCACCCACTGGTGTCATGGCCTTAGTTTTGCAATGCTGCTCCTTTGTGCTGCTCCTTTGTACTGCTCCTTTGCAAATGTCCAATTTCTGCTTTGAATTCTCGTAAAACCCACAGGAGAGATCTAGGAGTGTGTGCCTGTGAGTCCAATACACTATCCCTCAGCACAGAGCAAGGAAAGGCAGAGGACGACAGAAAGTCTTTTCTGTGTCGAAAAGTCCATAGCCTCATTTTCTTCGTACAGAGACTAGAATTCATGGATAGATTATCAGGCTTTTTTTCTAGTCTGTTTTCTGACTTCCAGCAGTATTTACTAACAGGAAAGGAAATCCACATCTGACTTTTCTGACACTGTGCAACGGAGAGGAGGGCTCATGTGGTGGGAGAGCATGGACTGAATTGCTGCACTTGGCCCTGGTCAGCTCTCACTGAAATCACCAGTGTCCTCCTGCTCCCAAGGGCTGTGAAGCGGGGTTGTAATTAAAAGCCTGACTATTCCTGGCAGCGAGAGGAGCAGAGGCTGGAGTGAACCTGCCTGGTTCGTGTACTTGGTGCCATGGGACTTTCCGGCTCTTGTTGGCAAATGTGATGGTTGTTCCCTCATGGGGGTGAGGGATGGGGTCTCTCCTGGTCTAGCTGGTCATGAAAGGGAGGCGAGGGGCTGTGGCAATGGGTAAGCATCGGGCTTCTGTGGCTGGGCATGTGAGAAATAGACAACTGGCTGAAATGATGTGGTTTGCCATGGAGGATGGCCGGGGCATGGAGGAAGCAAGGTAAGAAAGCTCCTGCAATTCATCACGAAGCACATCTGGCCTCAGCAAACCTCCAGAACTATGTTAATGGTAAGTAAGTACTAAGGGATGCTCTTCTATCTGCAGCTGACACCACTGAGTGGAGAAAAAGAGGTCTTCAGCCTCCAGGCAAAAAACCAGAAGCAGTCAATGAGGAGGGACCAACCACCTTGGGAGGCAGGAGGGGAGTCACTTTCCTCCAGCCACATGCAGCTTGTGGGGGGTACACACGAAGAAACAGGCAGTTTTATAGAAACACAACACAGGTTTCTGTTTTAATGAGAAAATAATTATATACTTGCATTGTAGGCCTCACAGTCACTATAAAACAGAAGCAGGATAACATTTAAGTGGTTAACATACAGAAAGCCAGGTATTGTTGAAACTGCTTGATAAGTCATGACAAGGAAGCCGCCTTTTGGTTGCCAAACATGTCAATGCTACTGTATTTTCCTTCACATAATGTCAGTACGGAGCAAGCTAAAGCCCAAACTGGCAGCTTTTAAAATGCATTGTTCAGAAAACCTGCACTGTAACCCCAAAGTGATTATAATCACAAATGCTAATGCTTAACTATTTCCCAATACACAGTTTCATTAAAACCAGTCTTTGCCACGGGAAAGGATCTGAGCGCTTCTTTTGTGGAGACAAAGTTAACTCTGCAATAGTGCTCTTTTGTTGCATTTGATATAGTTATATATAGATAGATATGTATTACTGGCATATACTTATAAACACCTAAGCTTGGTTGCATGCAAATGAAATAACAGAGGCAAGTAAACTGCATTGCACTCGTGTTACCACAGCACTGAACGCCTGCTGCTGACTACGAGCGCCCATAATTTCTGGAAGAGAAAAACTCTGCTGGGTGGAAAGTTTGGCTGTCCTGCACTGACACATGCAAATAGTTTTCTCGCAGGGGATGCCAGCGAATGCTTCTAGTGCAGAGGACTCCTGCCTGGCCTCTCCTCACCACCACATCACCTTTCTAGGGGAACAGTTTAATTTTCCCTTCAAAGACTGAGGGCTGATTGTGGTGGTAGGGATGGACGTGGCAAAGCATGATGAGATGTCCTGTGATCAATGCCACTGGCACCTAGTGAGAGAGCAGGAGGGAAAAACAGCCTCCAGGTTAAATAAATAAAATAAAGATGCAGGTTCCTGGGAAGGCAGCCCAGGCTCGCCCTGACTTCAGGGAGCAAATATTGGTGGAAATGCTTAAGAGCAATGTTTGGTGCAAGACCGCCTCGCTGTAAGTACAGGGGCTGTCTCAGCTGCTCAGGAAACCCTTTTTTCCTGATTTCCCCAAGGCTGGAGGGAGCCAGGACTCCTCTTGGTAGGGCTGCGCAGAGCTCAGGGATGTGGCTGCATGTTGTATGGTCTCAGCAGAGCGCTGCATTGGAGGTGCTGCTTTTCCTACACTCTTAGGGTAAAGACCTGCTGGCAGATGCGAATCACAGGTCTCTGCCCACGGCCACGTCCGAACAACAACGTCCAACTCATTAGGTATGAGTCCTTCATAGGCACGGTGTCACCCCGTGCACCTGGGTTTAGAGAGCATCCTTCAGATAAGCTCGCTGCCCTTATCACAGTGAACACTCAGTTCAGCAGGGTTTTCTTCTCTTCAATAGCACTTAGGGAGACAATTGACAGAACTGAGTTAATGAGTATATATAATTGTATTTGCTACAATTCCCTGAAAATAAGCCTCAAAATGATTGTGTCCATGGACAGAAATCACATGCTGGAGGAACTGATGCGGGGGCAGGTGGAAGGGGTGGGAATCATTTGGTTGCAAGCTCTGTGTTTGTTTACGAAAAGCACCAGAAGTATGTTCACAGTATCGGTACTCATTTTAAATGAACTCACTGTTTCAGGATAAAACAGCACAGCAGGTCATGAAACCAAGGAAAGGCTTAAGGGAGGACAAGTAGCCTGGCTGATAATTTTTTAAAAAGATGTCAAATAATAACTGTTTCTTTATTAAAAAAGACAGATATATTTTTTTTTAAGATATAGAAAAAAGCTTGCTGTCTTTTTTTTTTTCTGTCACCTCCCAAACTTGTTGGTTTCTAATCCAGAAATTATGGTTCCCAGTTGCAAAATACTCCTATTGTATTGCTTGCGTGAAAAGAAAGAGTAAACCCGCAGCCTCTATACTACATACAAATACAAAGCACAAGAATAAATACCACATTTCTTTTCCTAATTGTCAGCTTACAAAACTGGTCAATACTTTGCAATTGTGACTCATGCAAATACCATGTTGGGTCAAATTTTAATATCACAAATACTGCATTAACTCAGTGCCTTGTTTTTATATCCCCTTTGAGAAAAAAAAAAAAAACCACAAACAAAAACCAACAAACCACAAAAGAAATTAGCACTCACCCCTACAGCTGGTAAACAGCTCTGGAGAAAATAATCAGTACACACACTGCCATACCCTTTCTGGTATGCCAGCCCCACGCACACCTCTGCACTCACACAGGCACACACGCACACACACGCATGCCCACACGCGCACACAGATCCACACTAACCCTTCACTGCTGATCCCAAGCCTAAGCAGTAACTAAAGGCTCTATGGTTTGCTTGTAGCACTGAAAACACTGGTTGAATGGTAAAAGTAACATTTTCTTCCCTTGTCTGCTCGCCCTTGCTCGCTCCTCGCACCTCATTATGCCCTTTAGCTTTTTTTGTTGCCTGGAAACGTGAAGCCTTCCACAAAATACTCTACTTCAAAGGCTTTTTATGTTGTATAAATATAGTTGAAGACGTAACTATCTTTCTTCTTTATTTCATACCTCTGTCTAGGCCAGAGTCTGGCTTAGTTCAATTATTGCGTCATCTAAAAATTAAATGTCCTTTATTTGTATTCCTTTCCCACTACCTTTCTACTTCAAATTATCCATCTTCATAGATTTTACACATACGCCATTCTTTTCCCTCCCCGCCATCAAAAAATAGTTGTCATCCGCTAAATACAGAATTTTCTATTTAGAAACTTTGTTATGTAAATATGCTCTGAGAACCTGGAGCTCAGGTGATATTGCAAGCGTATAGGATCCTAAAGCTAAGGTAATCCATTTGGCTTAGCTCTCATCCCCATCTATTCCACTCCTAAGTTGTGATGGCTTGTGTTTGCAACACAAGCACTGTTTTACTGAGTCTACTGGATTGTACGTTTGCGAAAACTGCCTCCCTGGGGTTTCTTTTTTGTTTGTTTAGATAAATTACTAGAAGGGGGAGCAGAACCCACTCCCCTAAAAAACCCACCCTAATCCCAAACCCAACCCTTCAGAGCCCTCAAAGAAAGAGCAACAGAGGGCGGTATCATGTTTTGTGGCTGGACAGAGTGCGCCAAAGTAACGCTGACCCTCTCGGTGCAGCGGCTGTGGGAGGCGAAGGAACTGCAGGAGTGTCTGATGGGAGGGAGCTGCTGGGGGGGGTGGTGGTGGTGGTGCCAGGGGCAAGGCAGGGCTGTCAATCTGGCTAGCAGGAAACAGAAGCCTGAGCCCTGGCCGCAGGCTCCTCCACGTCAACCTCCCACCACGCGCCTGCAGCCTCTCCGGTTGGTGGGGACAACCATCCTTGTTTCCCCCCGCCGATGGCTCCCACCCCCTGCACCCTCCCCACTGCATCATTCAAAGGTAGGGATGGAGAAAAGGAGAAGGGGGTATTTTCTAGGTGGGGTTTTCCTGTTGTTTTAGGATTGCCAGGAGTTGGATTATTTCTGTGTTTGTGTGCATCACTGAGTTTGTTGTGTATTTAATAAATATTGGACTAAAATGCTGTTGCTTTCGTGGTGGTTTTTGTGTTTGATTTTTTTTTTTTTACTTTCTTTCTCTCTTTTTTGGTTTCGGCATGCCTCATCACTGTCTTCACACTGCAACGTGGTTATTCGTCCTCCTCTCGGTTGGCATAAATGCCGGCTTCCCAACGCAGTGCCAGAGCACTCTTTCTGCGGTTCACCCTGGTTGCCTCAAGGACCTGTTCGGGAGAGAAAGGGAAAACACAGCACATCACTCATCTGCCCCTGGACCTCATGCTAGGGAGCCCGGAACCACAGACCCAGGAAGGCAGGGGCCAGCTGGGCCAATCCTTCCCATGGGGCTCCCAGTGCCAAACCTCGTGCAAACTGGGAGCACTCATGCGATGAAGCACTTGCTGATGTGAAGGTGGGGATGGCACACAAGAGCAAAGGAACACCATGGGAGAGGTCGTAGGAGCTGCCTGGCAGCATCCAGCTCACTTCAGGGGAGCCCTCAGCTACCCTGTACCAGCCCAGCTGCTTGTTGCCCTGTCCCTGCCTGTGGACTCTGCCTGAGTCTTGGTCCTCTCTCCAGATGCACTCGCACACCTTCAGTACCAGGAACCAGTAAACCCCGGATAGCTTCATCCAGAGGCTGCTTTGGAGCTGCAGGTGCAGCCTGGAAAGCGGTCTGTTGCTTATTTCAGCATCTCACTCCCACAGGCAGAACTAGGCAGCCTCCCTTGTATCTTCTTCTTGTGGCTTGGTCCTAGGTCAACAGGAAAGCTTAGGTAACTGTGGTCAAAGTGATCTCGGAGTGAAAAATCACTTCGTGCACATGGAACAGATTTACACAAGGAGGACCTCCACGGCCTGCACAGTATGACACAAGATAGCCCCCAATACATTTATATATTTTTTCATACACAAATATAAAAACATACATGCTGTGTATGTATTATACATATGCACACACATGCACACACATAAACAATTAGCTTAAAATGGAAGAAACAGTTTTAATATGTGTTTTTGCAAGGTTAAAAAAAATGAGATGAAACCAAAAGACGTTACTGTGACATGAACCCGATGTACTTCTTGGCAAACAAGTGGTGTTCCCCAGGGGTTGAGACTGAGACCAGTGCTGTTTAACATCTTTTGTCAGCAACACGGACAGTGGGATTGAATGCACTCTCAGCAAGTTTGCTGATGACACCAAACTGTGTGGTGTGGTTGAAACACCGGAGGGAAGGGATGCCACTAGAGGGACCTGGACAGCCTTGAGAGGTGGGCACACACAAATCTATGAAGTTCATCCAGGCCAAATTGAACACCTGCCCCTGGGTCAAGGCAATCTAAAGCACATAAATAGGTTGGGTGGAGAATGGCTGGAGAGCAGCCCTGAGGAGAAGGACTTGGGGGTACTGATGGAAGAAAAGCTGGACACGAACCCACAATGTGACTCACAGCCCAGAAAGTTGTCAAAAGAAGTGTGGCCAGCAGGCTAAGAGGTGATTCTGCTCCTCTACTCTGTTCTGCTCCTTTACCTCCACCTGAAGTACTGCATCCAGCTCTGGGGTCCCCAACATAAGAAGGACACGGATCTGTTCGAGCTAGCTCAGAGGAAGGAAATTAAGATGATCAGAGGGGTAGAGCACCTCTTCTATGAAGACAGGCTGAGAGAGCTGGATTTGTTCAGCCTGGAGAAGAGAAGGCTCTGCAGAGACCTTAGAGGCCCTTCCAGTACCTGGGGGGGCCTAAAGGAAAGATGGGAAGGGACTCATAATCAGGGACCATAGTCGTTGGATGAGGGGTTATGGTTTTAAAATGAAAGAGGTGAGATTGAGATGAGGTATCAGGAAGAAACTATTTCCTGTGAGGGTGGTGAGACACTGGTACAGGTTTCCCAGAGAAACTGTGGATGCCCCATCCCTGGAGGTGTTCAAGGCCAGACTGGACAGGGCTCTGGGCAACGTACTGTAGTGGGAGGTGTCCCTGCAGTGGCAGTAGGGTTGGAACTCAATGATCTTTAAGGTTGCTTCCAACTCCAAACCATTCTCAATAACATTATTATTGATATAACAATATTGATTCTTAATAACACAAGGCAGTGGGTGATTTCCTCCCAGCAGAGTGAGGCACAACGGAGTCTGGGGCTGTCCTGCAGAAGCCCAAGGCAATGTTATTTTCTGACCAACACCGAGTAACAGCTCCATGCTCCAGCTACAAAGCTGCTGATGTCCACTACCTTCAATGTGTTGCAAAACAGCCCCTCTAGAGAAGTAAACTTTTGAAGTATTTAAACAGTCAGTTAAAAAACAAAATTCTAAGAAAAAATTCCAGGAAATATGTGACTGTTCACAGAAGCAATGCCTGCCACCCCTGAACCCTAATGCTTCCTGCAAGCTGCTCTGCGCACTCCTGGGCTGACACAGAGTAGCTGGCCTTTTGAAAAAGCTATTTTACTCCTCTCTGTACAAAGTCAGATACTGCAAGGACTTAAGTCTCGACTGGAATAAATATAAATAATTTAAGATTAAAGAAACTCTTTTTTCAGCTTGTAACACAATGTGGTTGGAAAACTCCACAGGTACTATTAGCTCCTGTAGAAGCAACATTGGGAAATCAGAGCTGAACCACCAGCTGAAATTACTGGCCATAACTTTACTTACAGAAAGGAGAACACACTTCTGCATTGACGCTAACCCCCAGACTTCCATTTAGGAACTGAAGGTAGTTCAGTTCCAATCAGCCAAACTGAAGGAGCTGAAGAACTAAAGGCAAACCCTAGCCAACAGAGACAATTTTGAGCTAAATCGGCATCTGCTTCCCAGCACTAACCAGGGCTACAAAGCCGGTCCAGGTCCACTGGAGGGATTTTTTGCTGAAATTTTTGCCCAAAATCACACCTCCCCTTTTTGCAGAGCAACCACCAGAAAGGGGGAGCAGAGCTGAGCAATTTCTGTTTTACCCAGTAGATGGCAAATGTGCTCACAAACCTAACCATCAAAAAACTGTCAGTAAAAAAATTCTTTCTGAGGGTAATCAGTGTACTGGAGGTAGTGCTGCTGCAAGGATGAGAAGCAGCAGTTTAAACTACATATCTGGGATTCTGAGTGCTCAAACCAGGGAGAGACAACCCCAACTGAACAACGGAGAAGCAAACTGGGAGTTGAGTGCGTATGAG
>VZTM01002071.1:31723-118042 GCA_013400555.1 Jacana jacana
GGTAACATCTTACTATCTTCTCCGAATAAGAAAAGACAGTGGCTGCTTCAGGATTAGCAGTGAAGGAGGAAAAACCCAATGTTGATTGTTTTTGTTTGCTTGTTTGTCAACAGGCAAATACTGATAGACAGGAGACTATCAGGAAGACTGTTATGGGATAATGATTATATAAAACACAGAAAATTACTGTTGTCCCCACTGGATGTTGAAATTTATATGAAAAAAAAAAANTTATGCAAGCAGAAAATAAAATGGATTTTACACAATCTACAAAAGTTTCCAGTCAGACTCTTCCTTGGCATCTCTGGTGACGGCCCTTGCACTTACAAGATTTCTGCTTCAGATCTGTCAGCTCATCTTTGTCTTAAAAGGTGGCAACAAGGTTTCTTCCATTTATCCTCCACCTGCAAACCGGCCCAGAGATTTGTCTACTTCTGTAAACGCTACTGGTTGCTCTAAGGAAACCTGCTTCTGCAATTATATCAGAGATACCATGAGGGCACTGAATATGGAATTAGCCTTTGCAGAAGAACAAGTACTGAACTCCAGCTTAGTATTAATACACAATGCCCTCTAAATAGTAAAGCAGATACCAATAAGCTAAAAGTCCTTTAGGACAGTTACTCCAAAATTATTCTTCTAATCTAGTGAAAAGAGTGTTTGACCTAAAATAACCCTCATTTTTTATGAGGCCATGTCAATTTTACACCCGCTAGAGAAAACAATGGGGTAATTATAGCATGCAACTGGAATGACTGAGTGGAGAATTGGGACTCCTCAATGGGGTATTGAATTCACAGCCCAGGAAGCTGCTTTCCTAAAATAGCAAACAATCTCAATTTTAAAATATTCTTGGCAGATATCAGGGCTGTCCATAGAGCTATCATGAGTCCAGCACTCAGAGGCTCTCCACAGCAGGTTGAAGGAAGGAAAGCCTTTTGCTTTTGTTGTTGTCATTGTTTTGGGGTTCCATAACACAACACATTTTGGCCACGTTACAAAATGCTACCTCAAGACTTCCTAAGCATCCTGCTGATGATGCCACACGTCAGCTCAGTGGATGCTCTGCAGTGAGCGACCCTGCCAGGGCCACGCTCATAACTGCAAGTAGAAGGAGTACACTGCAAATCAGAAAAGTCATGGAGCAGACAGTTCCATCAAGCTTAGGCTGAAGACCTGAGCTGGCTACATCCCAATGGTAAGGCCATCTCACTGAAAAAAGCAATAATATATAAAATGTTATATTTGGGAGAGGCAACTTGACTAGTAGGTACAATAGAAGAGGATGAATTTGGAGAGCAGAAGTTGGTGTGAGGGAAAGACAAATGCACCAAGATATGTAGGGCTGTAAAAACCGCTCTTTAGATCTCTTTGTAAAAAGCCGATGTGTGGATCATGTGGCTGCATGTCTGGGGTCTCATCGGGAATTACAAAGGGCTCTTTCCTGACAGATTTTCTTTTAGATGATTAAAAAAGAAAAATATTGCAACAGGTACTACTGTCAGGTATAAGATTAATTCATCTATGCATCCTAGAGACGGCGACTAACCTGTCCTGAATTTCCCTTCACCAGATGGAAAGACAATCACTCTCTTACTGGCAACAAGAGAATACAAAGCAAAATACACACATGCTCTAGTACAAAGCATTTTTATCCCCACAACTGAATGAAACAGATTTCTATACTGTACAGGCTAATCTTTATTGCACAGTAACAGCAGAATTGATGTGGAAGCAACGTGACTTTTCTGGAGCTTAATGTTTAGTGATACTTCCCATCTGGATCTGGAGGAGCTAAAAGCAACAGAAGCAGACAATGAAAAAGTCTGGGTGTCTAAAATCTAGCAGTGCCACGCGGGAAAGTCACTGCACAGGATGTCTCCACAGAGCACACCCTGCACGGAGAGACAGAAGCACAAAGGCAGGGAACAGGCTGCTGGTTCCTGCAGATGTGAGCCTTCCTAATCAGGAACAATAAATTAAATGCTTTACCATAAAACTGGAACTTCTGAGGGCCAAAAAGACATCTAGTTGTCCAGTATAAAGGTATTTTCTTTACTGTAGCTACTTAATTCTATTCGTTAAACACCCCAGACCTCTAGGGAGCACAGGGAGGAGCTGGGTATCTGAGACAAAAAATTGTTTACCTGAAACAAGGCAGTATTATACTGTTGCTGGTTAGTATTAAAACATACACGGCGTGCTCTCTGCCATCAAATCCATTATGTTGGTTTTCTGTTTTGTAACACAGAATTTTTCAGCAGTAGGCTTTATTGCTGCATAAATGTCACCTTACTGCAGCATCTCTTACAGCATGATTGATACTAAGCAAACACAGGATAACATCCCATAAATCTGAAGATATGTATAGTTGTAAGGACAAAAGCAGACAATTTTGAGGATAAACCAAACCGATATAGGTGCAGGCACGCAGTTACCAGTGGTTTCTTTGAAACAGCAGGTAGATGTGCCTTTAACACAAGCTGCAGGAATTTGGAGGTGATAAAACCACATCAACCTAATGAAGCAGGTGGTGATCTACTGAAGGTGGTTTAGCTTCAGCAGTTACTGTATCTTGCTGGGGATTTGCTGGTTCCCAGAGCAGAGCCTGCAGGTTGATTGCAGGGAATTCCCTGCTCCCAGACAGCACAAACATGGCTGGGTCACCTCCAATGCTGTCGATGACAATTAGAATGGAGCCACCTGCCTGCACTGGAGCAGACTATGGAGCCACAGCTCAGCTCTGGGGTCAGCAGAGAGTAGGGGGGCATCACACCCTGACTCTTGGTGCTCCTTCTGAAAACTGCCTGACTCCAGGTAAAGATTTCCATCGAGAATCAAATGGCTTCTTCAGTCTGAGATTAACACTGGGGATTAGCCAGGTGGGCATACTTTCACCTACATACTGTGTCCTACAGCCTTTTTTCATCTTTATCCCCTTTCCCATTCATGTGCATTCATTTCCAGCTCATTACTCCTTGCACATTACCATTTTACAAGGCGGACCCACAGCCCTACCCAGCAGAAGGCCAAGGGCTGGGGCTGTAAAAGCTGCACCTGAGCTTCTGTCTCTCACACAACATCAAACGCTCTGATAACTACTTAATGTTCATAAATTGTAACTCAGATTATTGTGCAGATATTATAGGGGAGAAGAGGCCCAACCTGTATTTAAAACTAGGTCTTGGAAAGGACGCTGCTCCTATACTGATTAATTCCCTATGAATACTCTATACGAAGATAAATCAGTGGCTTGTATCTGTCACATAAAACCCACACTAAAATATTTAATGAATAGGAAATGGCATAGACTTGATTTTACTTTACTCTCCAGGACAGAAAGTGTTCATACACTTCACAGAACCACAGAAAGACAGGGAGTTGGAAAGGACCTGTTGAGATCATCTACTCCAACCCCCCTGCCAGAGCAAGTCCTCCTAGAACAGACTGCACAGGAACTTGTCCAGGATGGTTCTGAATGTCTCCAGAGACAGAGGCTCCACCACCTCTCTGGACAGCTTGTATAGGTAGCTTGAGGTTGCTGATGTGGTCAAATATGTTATAGAATAGGGAAATATTGGAAGGTTCACAACTGATATTGAACAAATGAATGTCAATCACTACCTCAATGTGTTTGTGTCTCATGGAAAAGTCCAGATTTACACGTCTGCACAGAAAATTACAGGCAATTGAAGTATCCACATTACTGAGCACCTTGTTCCTACATACATTGCAACGGTGTACTCGTTGTCCCTGCTCTTTGAATTGTTGTACTTTGTAGGGATAAGGGCTGTGCAAGTTATTGCCTTGCTAAAATATCAGATGTCATAGTAAATATCCTTTCTGTAGCAGGCTGGGGTTTCTCCTACTCTGAGACCAACACTGATGCTAAGCTGTGGGACTGTGATCAGTCATCACATCACTACACAGCGGGACAAGGACCAGTACAAAAATTCACCAGACTGGGGCCATGCACTTGGATCTTACTCCCATCTTCCACAGATGAAAGGCTGGAGTGTGGATTCTTTACCAAATAGTAGAGATTGTGATAGTAATAAATACACTGTAATCAGAGACAAAGGAAAGCCACAGCAGTTTCACTCAGCACTCAGCAATTTCACTCATCTGAAGGTGCTTGGATCCCAGGATCCCATTTAGCTTTGTCAGCTAGATGGTACAGGGGACGAAGGAGAAGTTCTCATTTCATGCATCAGGAATGCTCCAGTCCTGGGCAATAGCTCCCACCCCTTTAATTACAACCTCTCCCGTGCCAGAAGTTGTAACTAGAATCCAAGGGTTAGAAAACCAGCCACACAAATATTTGTTTATGAGAGATAAGAATAAGGGAATAACCCCGACAGGTATTTGCATCCCAGTTTTGATATAAAACAGCACTGGCACACAGCATGAAAATGCAAACTGCAGCGACATGCACTTGGAATCACCATGCAAGAGGAAGCAAAAATAAATAAGCAGTTGAAAAGTACCTCAGAAGTAACCTTGCTAGACAGTAATTTACAGGTGTACTGGTAGAAAGGGAAAAGACCAGCATTAGTACATTGAACAAGCATGTTATAACTAGGAAACAAGAACAAAACAAAGCAATTGCAAGAACTGGCACATCCCGGAGAATAGGATTTCAAGCAACTTTGTGTCATAACAACAACAAAAAAAGTAAGATTAGTCAGTTCAGTGGTTTCTTTAATGGCGTTGCTTGGCCAGTCTCAGTCTTGTTTACCATCAGTGCTTGACCTGTTGTCTCGCTGCTGCTTTTTCTCTTTATCTCGACTGCTGAAACCTCTACAGTAACACACATCATTTTTGGAAGAAACCGCCCCCTTGCCTGAGCAGCAAAGTTCTTCCAAGTGCAGATGTGTTTGATTTGCCCTCTGTCTCTGAAAGGCAAAACCTGCAAGCCCTGGCCAGAGTGGCCATGTTGGAGCTGCTGAAGCCAGACGTAAACCAGAAGGTGGTGATGTTTAAAGAGGTGGGGTAGGTGTCATAGTGAAACCCCTCCTGCCTTTTGGGGTTTCTTACCTAGGGAGAAACTGAAGCTCTGTGCATCAGTACTGTTGGTGTGCTTAGTATGTTAAGGGCAGTTTCCATGGACATCAAACTGTCCAGAACCCCATACAGGAGACCATGGATGCTGCCTTCTGCCCCTGCAGCAGTGCTGGCTCTGCTCAGCTCTGGGTGCCACAGCAACCTGGCTGCTCCCAGTACCCAAGGAAGTCTCTGGTTCCCCTCACTCAGAAGTGGCAATGCTGATCCACATTCAGCTCTCAGGACTTAATGCTCCAAGTGGTTGCTGTTTGTCTGGCTGTCAGTTATGGTCCTTCCCCCACAATATTTAATAAATCTTTTAAAACAGCCCAGTGATGTGCTCTTTTTTTTGTTTACTTAGAGAAATCTTTTTCCTGAGCACACAGTCAAATGTCCTCTGCTGACAAATCAAAGCTATTTGTTATTTAAATGATTATGGCTTAGTCTGGCATGTAAACATTACCTCAAACTCACAGTGGTGAGTTTGTGTAAGTGTAAAAGAAATGTAATGCTTCTTATTTGAATTATCTTTCCCCTGTCAATGGTGGGAGCTGTTTACAAAAGGAGAGCGGAAAAAGGCAGGGGAGAGAAACAAAACTCTCCTGCTGGCACAAGGAAGCTCTCCCTGGGCTCTGCAGGATGCTGCTCTCTAACAGGATTTTGGGTAGGCAGCAGCAAGAATGTAAATCTTGTTTAGCTGTATGCAATGGGCTTGGAGAAGAGGAGAACGACAACAAACCACAACATTGTGGGACTTTGGAGTGCAGTGGGTGTCTTGGTTCGAAGTCCTGCTCTGTGAATTCACTGCAGCCTTGACAACTTGTCCCAGAAAAGGATCCATCCCACAAGTTGTCTGACTGGCACCATTGCTCTGGCAGTGCATCTTTGGGTGGTCAGTGCCTGAGCAGCTTTAGCAGCAGGAGACAGCTGAGCTGGACAAAGAGCACACCTCTGCAGTCAGGCACCGCCCAGACCAACACTCCGGTGAGGACACGAGGGCTTGCTTCCAGCTGCTGAAAAGACTAAACAACAGCGGGCAACCTGCTTTCTAGGGGGCAAAGGTGCAGGTCTGCAAGCCCCTGGGGAAGTGCACTCTAGTGACTGCATGGGGCGAGTCAGGTCCAACATCTTACCTGTCTTGTGTGCTATAACATGATGTGTGACCATCACAGCCGTGGCAGAAGACTTCTGTAACGAGCCGCTGCTTCATGGGCTGGACAAGTCACCTTCATTCCTCATGGAGTGAAGGAAAAGCTCAGGGTTGAGAAGCAAGATAAATGTCACCTCTTTAGCACAGCAGCTTCTCTGCTCTGCTGAGGTTTTGAGCCACCAGACTAACAGATACTTGCTGCAGGGCTCCTGAGGACCAGTTCTGGTTCACACAGCAAGAATTTTATGCCCCTTTGTTTTTTAAAGCTCCTCCTGATCCCTGCAAAGGGTGTGAGGGTGCAACACGTTCCTGCCCCTGAGAGCCCTTCAGGTAAGAGATCCTTGGTGCCAGAAACAGAATCCACTGGGGGAGGCAGAGCCACATCATTTCACTGGGTGGTGAGGGGAGGGAGAAGAAACCAGAGAGTGACTCTCTGAGCCATTTGTCTGATTTTCTGTTCGTATGGAAGAAAGACAACAAATCCAGTGGGAAACAGCATGCTGTCCACTGAAGGACACAGGCTAATTTCTGTGACATTGCCAATCCAGTTCTCCAAGGGATGGCTACCAGGGAAGTCATCCATTTACACTGAATCCTGAGCACACTGGGATAGGACTTTGGGAGTCTATAAACACAGGCACGAATACCTGCTTGATCCACCAAGGTCAAAGAGCCACTAAAATAACCCACTGGAGGGTCTTGCTAATGTGTGACTTAACAGAGCATGCCAATTGCAGGGCAGCTATCCACTGCCCTTATTATTAGTTAACTGAGTTAATTAAAAAGACTCTTAATATTAGTTGGCTTTGATATCTACAGTGGTGCTCTCTCTTCCTCTCTATCGGCCCTCATCCTTCACTTTCAAACATACTGGCCCTCACAACGTTAAAATCCTTACACACTTGCAAAGCCATCTGAAGAGATTCTTGGGGAATAACTATTTTTGTTGTCAGTTTGTTGGTTCTCATGAGTTGTGGCCTCCATTGGAGAGCAAAAAACGTGAAAAGGACAAGTACACTTACACTGCTGTCGTCCATCCTTTCTCGCCTCTTAGTTTTGTGTGTTTCATAATCCTCCATGAGGGTCTGCATCAGGTTCTTGGGTCGCTGGGCTCCCGCAGGCTCCTCAGATGGTGGGTCAGACTGTGAGACGTGGCCTTCTGTGGTGGGGGATGGAGGAGGCTTGATCTTCTCTATCTTTCCTGCAATTACATGAAAAGTTATGACCCTTTGTAAGCTGAAGGCCTCACTGGTTGTTTCCAAAAGACAACATCAGAAGAAGCATTTTCAGCAGGGCTAGAATAAGGAAAGTTTGGAGTGAAGTTTATGAAACAATCTGTTTTCAAAATACTCTGTCTCTTCCTGAAATGTACAACACCAGAACACTACCAAATCTTTTTACAAAACTTAAAAGAGTTACCAAGTGATACTATGCAAATTTAACTTACCACTACTATTTACAGTAGTATCTGGCTGAATTACCCCTGCTCCCTCCTACAAGACACACTTCATTGATCTGGAAATGTTTGTAAAATTCTGGAAAACCACAAGGAGCTTTTTTTCTGTCTCAGACAATACAATGCACAGGATATCACTATGGTATGTCCAGGACCATATGCCCAATGTCTAGAGGAGGCATCTAGATAAGTGGTGCTGCCTTTTTATCTTCTTCCAGTGCTTTTTATCTGCTTTGGAAGTGTGAAAAGTTTTGGGTGGGCTCCTGGTGCTTCTCTTCCCTGCAGTGGTGTCCTGTAGCAGAGCAGGATGGAGTCTCTGTCCCAAATACCCCTTGTTCAGATAGGGCCCTTCAGCCTCAAGGTGTGAGGAAACTCAGAAAGAAGCCAGGTTGCTCTCTGACTGGGCCCATTTCACCCAGGGGACCCTGTTTTAGGCAGAGTAACCCAAGCTGAAGAGCTTGGTAAAAGGCAGGGCAGAGCAAGGAGACCAGCAATGAGCTATGGGAGAACTCAGATGATGGACAACCCACGCTCCTCCAGGGGCGACAGCCCACGTTTCTCATCATAAGGCGTTGATCTGGGGTGAGCTGCTCACTTTGCTCCAGTGGGAAGAATGAAGACAATGGTATCAGGTTGTGGACATGGGAATAAGGTGAGGGGGGTCCTCCGCTATCACAGGAGAAATCAATGCTCAACCAAAATCAGAACTTTTCCACAGCATGTCAGCTCTTTGAAATAAGATGGTTTAATGGTTGGAAAATTAAAGATGGAGAAAAATCCCCCAAACCCTTGCAAATAAGTGAAGTAAACAGAAGGGTTGTGCAGTTTTTCGTTAAACTTCCTTCTTGCTGAGACAAATGAAAACGTTAGCAGCTCCTCCAAAAAGCATGATGACAGTGGTAGCCACTAGAGAGCAGCCTTGAAAGCTCCTGTAAGTACCAGCAGGATTTATTTTTGAAGGGAGAAGTGAAACCTGAATCTTTTACAAGAAATCTCTTTGCCACGCTTGTTTCGTTTCTGATCAGTATGGAAAACCCCAGCCTTACTAGTTTCTCTTTACAGGCTTAGCTTAAGTTGGCTGGTGCAGGGAAGAGGATGGGAATTTTTCTCCCCTAAATCCCAGAATCACAGAAGGGACTTCTGGAGAACATCTAGTCCAACCCCGCTGCTAGAGCAGATCCACAGGCAGCAGGCTGCACAGGAACCTGCCCAGGTGGGTTTTGAATGTCTCCAGAGATGGAGACTCCACCACCTCTCTGGACAGCCTGTTCCAGTGCTCTGCCACCCTCAAAGTAAAGAAGTTCCTCCTTGTGTTTAGATGGAACTTCCTATGTTCAAGTATGTACCCGTTACCTCTTGTCCTGTCACTGGGTACCACTGGAAAAAGACTAGCCCCTTCCCCTTAGCACCCACCCTTTAAGTATTTCTAGGCATAAATATGCCATAAATCGCCCCATCAGAGACTGGAGACGGAGCTGCTGTGGGCCCAGGTTCTCCTCTGGGTTGCATCAGCTCCACCTCCACAGACAACCAGGCGTTACACCACCAAAGCATGGGCCAACAACAGGTCCTGAGCTGCACCCACATGTGACAGCTTGGACTGGTCAGCAGGAGAAAGTATCACCTTGCCTGTTAGGTCCAGTGGATAAAACAGTCTGCTGAAAATAAAAGGCCTGATTAAGGGTCAGATTTCCTGCTCTATTACTTCATTCTTACAGTAGTAAGTAACTGTCTTGGACACATGGAAGTAATGCAGGAAGAATCAGACCTCTCAGATGCCTGCCCAGTTTTTGCTTTCCCCGAGGGGTGCAGACACATCACAGGATGCCCAGACCAACAGACAAGCTTCATGCCTGAAAAGAGCTCTTTCCACTCCACTTTCCCTGGAAAACAATGCAAACGGTAGGCTTTGGGGATCTGCATTTTAGAAAGGGGATATCTCCAAGTAGGTTCATCCTCCCTGGATGGAAGGCCCATCATTTTCCATACTGTAGCAGCAACAAGCTACTGTTCTGTGCATGCTGTGCAGCGTCCCCACGAACGATGTCACAGTTCCGTTTTCAAACAGAGAAGCCAGGGTAGTAACGCGATTTACCCACAGCAAAACAGTGGTTTGTTGGTTTGAATCCACAAGAAATTATGCTTACACAACCATCTTCTCTGTGTAAGTGTTTGAATTCCACTAAAATCTCTGGAATTCACAGTATCATTTCAAGTACTTTTCACAGACCAGCAAGTGCCTCTTTTAAGTTCCTGAAAATACTGTAAGAACAGGTAGGCAGATGGAAGAGAGAGATCCTACCAGTGCCAGTGGTGGCAGAAAAGCAAGCAACCAGCACAACCACCAGTGAGGTTGTGGTGAGATGACAGAGTGTCTGAAGCTTCAGGGCTCTCAGAACAACCACCAGAAAAACACTGTGAACATGATGCAGAGCTCCAGCCCAGTGTAGACCTATTCTGCCAGTTCGAATCGTGTTAGAAATGTTGATGCATTAATTTTCTTCTGGTAGATTTTCATCTACAGATCTACCATCTACAGATAAGGCATTGTTCTCCGGCAAAAGCATTGCTCAGCATAAAAGCATTCTGAGACAGGATGATCACATGCTCTTCTGCAGTTCCATAGCCACCCCCGATGCACTCCTTGCCCAAACCCAAGCTCAGTAATAAAGGAACTGTGTTCTGACTTAAATGTAAACTGGGTCACACCTGTAGGACACCAGTCTAATGGCTACACTTCCAAGTTAACAGTAATTCTCAGCAGTGCCTCCCCCTCCAGGGAAAAGCAGTCCCCTGAGGACACTGTTAGAGCTGTTTCAAGATATCAAGTACAGGCTATCCCAAATCTTCACCTGCACGTTTACATTTTTCTCCTCTTTCAAAGGGACTCCAAAAATATTCTGTAGCTTTAGTTCTGGTGATTTCTCCCTCTACTCTGTGGCTTCAGGGATCTAGTAGGAAGCTCCTGTAATTTGGTTTCTTTTAATTTCCTGCCTTTTGTGCTATTTGGGGCAGGCAGGAGCTGTTCCTATGGAGAATGCTCTTTCTAAGCACTGGGAAGGGAAAGGAAAAGCTCAGGGAAGGGGCAGCTGCTGCTGTGTCCCCAACTGGTGGTTGCAAGACATTGCCTAACACCTCTCTGCAGAGTAAAATGTCTAAGAACTGAGGACTTAGCTTCCTCCTAACCCAAAACTCTGCACAGCTCTGGGGAGCAATAGGGTTTGTGATGGTCACTTGTCCACCCTGTGTGGCCTGACAGGCGTCTGAGCACTGGCTGCAAGCTGAGGAAGTATGCTCAGCTGCTTTGCTGCAGTGTCAGGAAGAAAGAGTGACTGAGGAGAGGCCCTGGGGCAAGCACACAAACAGGAAAATATTAAAAAAATAACCTCTCAAAGATCCTCTTGCTTCATACACATTCTCCACTAGAGAGGGAATAAGAGAGCAGATGACAAATGACTTGGGTTAGTGTGCTGCTAAGGCAGTCCTAGAGGTGTTCAGGGATGAGTGATGAGTACTCCAAAGAAATCCTGGAAGAGAATGATGAACTTTGCTTTTTTCATACTGGTGCTTATGAAGGGGTAAGGAAACAGCGTCTTCCATGTCTACTCTGCCTCTCTCAAAAATCTCATTTTAAAAAGGGGTTCATGGACATGTATTGTACCTGATCCTTATTCTTTATATGTATACAGGGCATAAGAAAATTGTAATGGCCACATTTTTGCTCCAAGATTTTGCCCCAAAGTTTCTACTTCTCTCCTCACCAGGCTGCAGTTGAACCTGAAAATTTTCCTTAGTGTAAATATTTACTAGCAAAAAATGAAAGTGGAAAACAATTTTCAGGCTGAAATGCCTTCTCTGATAGATGCTTACATTCTACAGCTGTCACTCAGAAGAAAGCAAGAAGAAAAGACAGCACACACATGTTACTCACTATTAACAGTTACCTGGAATGTAAAGGTTCCTGATCACTTGCATCTCTAATTTGCAACTCCCCCTCTAGGTTTTTGCTATCCACTGAAATTGTCTCATCTAGGTCATCAACTGAGGACAAGAAAAGATAAATCTTCGGTGGGCAGCTCCCCAAAATGTGCATGCAGATGGGACTGGGTGCCTGCAGAGGGGTGCAGTTAGTACCACATGCCTTCTGCTTTACCTGACAATACTATGGTGACAAACACCAAAAAGGCAGACGTAGCAGCTTCAGGAAAGCTTATCCTAGGCATAGTGTCTCCTGCTGGGGATTTCCCCAAGCTTCATCATGAGACAGTATATATTCACAAAAGGTTTCTCTCCACCAGAAAAACCTTCACTGAACCAAGACCCCTCATGTGATCGTTTCCACACCTCCTTTGATGACCAGGATTACTTGAGCCATGAATTACAGGAAGTTAGACACAATTTCTTCATAGCCTAGGTACTCCCAATAACAGTAACACGGGCATTATACCACCATATGTAGGCTGGATCCTCTTGTGTCACACGCTTATAGAATCATAGAATGGTTAAAGTTGGAAGAGACCTTAAAGATCATCAAGTTCCATCCCCCATGCCATGGGCAGGGACATCTCCCACTAGAGCAGGTTGCTCAAAGCTCCATCCAGCCTGGCCTTGAACACCTCCAGGCATGGGCCACCCGCAACTTCTCTGGGCAACCTGTTCCATTGTCTCATCAACCTCACAGGAAAGGATTTATTTCTAATATCTAATCTAAAGCTATCCTCTTCCAGTTTAAAACCATTACCTTTTGTCCTATCACTACTCTTCCTGATCAAGAGTACATTTCCATCTTTCCAGTAGGCCCCTTTCAGGCACAGGAAGGCCGCTATAAGGTCTCCCTGGAGTCTTCTCTTCTCCAGGCTGAACAACTTCAACTCTCTCAGCCTGTCATCATAGCGGAGATGCTACAGCCATCTGATCATCTTGTGTCCCTCCTCTGGGCTAGCTCCAACAGGTCTATGTCCTTCTTATCCTGGGGACCCTACGGCCGGACACAGTCTCAAAAGAGCAAAGGGGCAGAAGTATTCTGTTCAAACAAACTAACAAACAGCACCAGCTCATCTGCCCAGGAAGGATAGTGTATCACCTGCACTTTATAGGATAAAACCACTGGCTTGCTATGTAACTGCTCAACTCCTTGCCAAGTGCTGCAGGTACAAAACCTGGCAAAACAACACAGGAAACATTCAGATTTAAATCCAGCTCCACAAATATTTTGGGATCCATGACGACTGTCCATTTAGCCATGCTCAAGCATTTTTTTTTGTCTTTCTTAGACTTCCTCATGCAGAAAAGTAAACATTTTGGGAAAGGAATTCACAAAGGTTCTTCCCTTCTCCCTTCCAGAAGAGAGGGACTTTTCCACAAAAAGGTCTTGTCCTTTGGGCACACAACACACAGTCATCATTCCACTGAAATTATTCTGTCTCACTCCAATCATCAGAGATGGGTTAAAAGAGAGAGAGGTTCTCCTCCCCGTGTACTCTGTCCTGGTGACAACGCATCTGGAATATTGTGTTCAGTTCTGGGCCCCTCAATTCAAGGACAGGGAACTGCTTGAGAGAGTCCAGGACAGGGCTGCCAAGATGATGAAGGGAGTGGAACATCTCCCATACAAGGAAAGACTGAGGGNTTCAAAGCATCCCAAACAGTTTAAAGGACACTTGTTAGCAGTACAGAATTTTATTACTAGGCACGACATTGGCTTGTGCTTGGTGGTTGGCAGACACTAAGTTCAGTGTTACTGTCAGTTGTATGAAAGTTGTATGTCAGGATGGCTAAAACAGCCTGTTTGCTATCTAGAGTAATTAGCAGATATTTCACACATACACCCACATTAATTGTGTCAATATTCCACACTTCAGTCAAAATAGCAGTTCAGTTCACTGCAGTCTTTTTTTTTGTCATTTGTGTGTCTGTTATCCACATAACAGTTCAAAGCAGGGAAGTGGGGCTGCAGTAACAAACCACCAGGAATCCTAGTAAAGCTACTCTGCCCAGTCCTCACCAAAAAGCCACCTGATACGTAGGCCGTTGCTTATTAAGGTAATTACTACACCTCCTCAAAAGAGTCCTGGTAAACTCATCAGAACTCAGAACCCCTAATTAAGGATTAGCAACAGATTTTTCAAATTTAGACTTGACTCCCCAAAATCCCTTTCTGTTGCGGTATGCTGATGTTTAAAGAAGATGCCGATTCCTTCTTCAGGAAAGGCAATTTGGCAACAGAAATATCTCTGTTTCTTCTTCCTACTATTCTTATTATTTTTCTATGTGAAACTAGATATTCAGATTACAGTATCAGACATATTATGCTTGTCTGCATATTCTTTAGTGCACCTAACTAACACAAGTAGATTTTCTCTTGTGCTCTGTAAGTGGCCACAATGAAGTTTTACTGATTTTGTTGCCTCTGCAGAATCATCTTTTGCCTCTGTTTACATAAATGCTGAAAAGATGCTGTGAACATGAAATTAAAATGAAAGCCACTGCAATCTTCCAAGGGATTGCATGGTATCCCGTCTCCCTGTTTTTAAAGATGCCTGCAAGCTTTAACTGCAACACAGCTGGCTAAAGGACAGCAAGGATGCGACAAGCGGAGGGTAGGCACTCTGCAACAGTAAGGGTGTCTAGCTAATTTCTGCCAGCTGAGAGCTCTGCTGAGGTTTAGAAAGCACTGAAAGTAGATTTAAGAATGACTTTTGTGATGCTCTTTGTGGTTTTTTTGATCAATGACACCCTCACGTATTGCCACATACTCATCTTTTCCTAGAAATTAATTCTTTGCCTTGTCACCAGCTGCAAATTGCAGTAGCTTGAGTCATTAGCTAATAGATCCCAATTTTCTTTCTTGAACATATGGCAGTTGGACATTTAAAGGAAACTGTCTGGAATGATTCATTATAAATACAAGTTTACCATTCTCACTAAAATGTAATTTGCAATGAACATTTTAACATCAGACACAAAGTAAATGCCTTGTTGTGTAGAGAAACAGGAATGAGAAGTAAACTGTTTTCCCAGATGCTCCGTTAATATAGGCATTAGTGTCAGCAGCCCTTCCAACATCACTTGTGAGTAAAAAGCAACCATTACCAGCCCAGTTTGAGCACCTGCAGCTAGAGATGATGCTGTTCCTGAAAGTGGTCACGACCAGTCCTCCCAGGTCAGGTCTACGGTGCCCCATCTCTCACTTCTTGTCACACATTGCTCAAAACACTTCAGTTTATGGGGACTCCCTATCAAAAGTGCTGTTCTGTAGAATAGTAACAATAGCACTTCAAAGAAATTATTGACATCTGCTACATTTTTTGGCAATAAACACAATTAAAATCATCTTTGCTGAAGAAGCTAAAACAAGTATTAGCTATTTACGTGCTGCGTAACACTTCATGTTCACAATCAGACTGGGTAAGGGACTAAATCCAGTCCTTATTCAAGTTTGCCATGGCTTTCAAAAGAAACACATCACCCTACACGATTTTTGGAAGAATCACTGGCTCAGATTTACACAAGTATAAATAAGCGTGGAATTAAAGCTCTCTGGGTAAAATTAATATTTCTTCATAATGATTGTGGTTAGTAAAAACTTCTAAGAACTTGCAAAGCATATCTATACTCATAAAAATCACTACACAGAAACAAGCCTGGCATGTGTTCCTATTTATTTACTTTTTTTAGATTTCTGTTTTTAAGTTATATTTAGAAGGCATGAGAGCTTGACTGTTTTTTTGAAAAGAGGAAGGAGGATAGTGGTATGTTGTAACTGCTGTGAGTGCCACCACAGGGACCCAGAAGCTGGTTAGTCAGAGGACTTCTATGAATCTATTAAGTATTTTGTTTGGGACACCTGTCTAATTCAGTAGTAAATGATACCAACTGAAATGCACAGCAACTCACAGCTCTGGAAATGGTTTTACCAGACAAACTTCATTAAAACGACCAAGAAATACCTGAAAACAGAAAGCAAAACGGGCAGACACAAAAAGAAATCTGGTGCAGAATTCCCAAGCCTGTAAATCCCCACTACCACTGCACTTCCTTCATCATGTGCAAAAGAAATGTAAAATCCCTGGTAAAAATGCTTTGTATGTTTGCCTTTCAAACAGCCACAGGGCTGCAAAAAACCTGCTGCTGTCCTTCCTTGTGATAATTCTAAATTGCAGTGGGTGGCCTGAGAAGCACAGTGACAGACGTGTCATCTTACAATGTGGGATGGATGGGGATGAACAAAGGGATGAGTAACACACAGGTTTTCTTAATGATGACCAGCAGGGTATGTAAGTTACTTTTGCACTACGTTTTGGAAAATACAAAAACATCCCTTGGGCTTGCTCACAAAGAGAAAGCTGGGTTGTCCCATACCCTCCTCCTGTCTCCAGTTACCAGGCAGATGAAGTCATGACAAACCCCCTTGCAAAATGATGTATTCACTCAAAAATGCCATAAACCCAAATCTGACCTGACCACCAGTCACATTTCACTTCCACTCTGATGCCTGGGGCTTTTACCTGGTGCAGTTTTGTAAGACACTGTTCTGGTGGGCATGGGTGGTGCACTCTTCGTAACAGGGCTCGATGCCACCTGCAGACCTTGGCGCTGCCTCTTCAGCTCCTCCTCTCGCTCCTGGGCAGCTCTGATCTCTTCTTCTATCATTGACAAAGTCCGCTGCTTCCTTGACCGTAACTTGAAAGGGCCCATGCTCACTTCAGTCTCCTGCGTGGCCAGGATGGAGGCGGTGCTCCTCAACTCAGCTGCCTCTGAATACTTGCTGAAATAGCTGACTTCATGCCTGTTTTCTTCCACAAGGAATGGCTGGCTGGCTGAGTACACAGGTGACTGCTGTGAACTCTTCCTTTCCCTGAGTCCTGAGTCTTCCTCTTTTGAAGTCTTTGGTATGGTGTCCCTTTTTTCTTGAACAGGTGAAGACACCTGTGGTGGCTCAAACATTGGGTTCTGCTGCTCCTTAGAGGCCGGAGCTGGTCCGCTGGTGGCTGGCTGCTGTTTGACTGAGATCTCCTTCCCTGCTGGGATTTCTTCTTCCTTGCAGTTTGCTTTATCCGCCCGCTCGGCTATGGCTTGCTGGATGGCATTTTGAACCAGCAGGCCAGCATGGTACTCCAGCTGGTCATCAATCAGCATCGAGTCTGCCAAGGCTGAGGAAGGAGAGTCACAACCCAGGTCGCTGAAAGACTTGGAGATGCCTTCGCCCCTGCAATCTGCTGGAGTGTCTGCCTGTGGGGTCTGCGGCAGGGAGAAATCAGCCAGTGAGCTTTCCTGCAGGGCGCTCATGGTCTCATTGGAGGCACCACTGTCGCTGATGTTATCCATGCTGAAGTCATTGGAAAGGGTCTCCAGGACTGTGGTATCCTGAGACCTGACAGACAAGTCATCCAAACCAGAATCAAGCTCTTCTGGAGGGGAAGAGGTGCTGGCTGACTTTGGTAACTGGTCTAGCATGCCCTGTCCATCATCCTTCACCACCGTGAAAACCGCTTTCGCACTCATGAATTCTCCATCCTCTGTCCACAGTTTTGAGCCGGGTCCAGCTCTGGGGCTGTCACTGCACCGTAACTCTCTTACTGGGTCACCAGTGGTAGTCTGAGCACTTGTATCATCTTCGGTACAGGAGACCTTCTGGGCTTTGACAACAGTGGCACTGTTGCCCTCAAGCTGCCCTGTTTGCCCACACACTGAAACGGGTCTTGTCACAGAGGACAGTGGTCTATCTGCATTCGGAGAATTTAGGCTTTTGTAGAAGGGTTTGATGGAGAACATTTTGGGTGTTCCTGACCGCCTCGGAGGTGCCTGGCCCTGAGATGGACCTGAATGCTCCATCAGCTGGAACTGCTTTCTGGCAGCTGAGAAGTCGATCTGTTCTGTGACGATATCCTCTTTCTTGATATTGACTGGCTCTGGTGGTACAAAGGAGTAGCTGATCTGTTTGGGGGATGTTGGTGTAACACCTTGCTGCTGCTGTCTCTCTTTGCGCTCCTTGTACTTCTTGTGGGACTCAAGGTGCTCTTCATCCAGTTGATCCTCCAGGGTCTTCTCCTGGGGAGGGTTCCACCATTTGGCGGCAATGTTGGGGTTTTTCTTGACAGCCTGGCTTTTAATGAGTTCCCTTCTCTCCTTTTCAAGTTCCATCATTTCCTCTGACGGTCTCACTTTGCGGACCCTGTATTTTTCCTTCTCTTCTTCATCTTCAAAGAGCTTCGAGGGCTTTTTGTCCTCATGGAAGGCTCGTAATTCAAACTTAGCCTCTTTCTTAAGGGTTGTAAGAGTTGTTTCTCCATCCTTAGAGGATCTTCTAGAACTGTTTGAAGAAGTCGGACTGCCTGGCACCTTCAGGTTTTCCCTAGTGTCTTCCTTCACTCCACTCAAGGAATGGCCATTAGATTTCAGGTTCTCATCTGTTATGGTAACTTCACATGGTTCAACTACCAAGGATGCCTGCTTGTCAGCTACATTTTCTTCCCTTTCGCTGGATACTGAATCATTATTGACATTAACAGATGCTCCTGAGCCATCCATAATGGAGACTGCACTCGGTTCAGGGGAGGATGTCCCATTAAAGGTATTATCTGTAGCAGAATCGCAGCAATTCGCCTCCAGCACTTCATCTAGGTATCTGATCTCTTTAGCAACTTCACTGTCTAGAGATTCATGCCTCTCCTTAAGTCCATTGTGGCTGGCAGCTGGGGAAAAGAAGTGGGTTGGATTGTCTATGGGATGTGGTGAAGCCACTGTGGTGATGCTTTTATGTTCAGAAACTGGAACTTCAATTTCCATTTTCTCTTCCTTTGTAGCAAGCACAGTAGCTGGCTCCAAGAAATTGGCACAGTTTTGGTCTCTGTTTTTTCTCAACCTGATGTCATCCTCAGGGATTCTGGAAGATTTCTAAAATAAAAAGAGAACAAAACTATAATGAAGTCCTCAAAAGCAACGTTTCATTTTATGCAGAGTAAACACCATCTGGAAAGCAAATCTTAGCACTTCTTAAACTTGAGATTAAAGGAGCCCCTCAATGTGGGAAGGCAACACAAATCATTAACACAAAAGGCAGGAAGTTACCGTACAAGCTGGACAAGGTACTAAAACAACTAAATTTAATTTCAGTATCTCCCACCTGCCATCCTCACTTTGTCCTTATTTCATGTCTGTGTCCTGGTTTGCCACTAAAACTGAACTTTGGATTTCCAGGTTCGCAATGGCTTGGCAGTTTAGGTTCTTCAAAGATTTGCACATGTAGCACATGACACCTATCATCTTGGTATTTTAAAAATTCTTTCCACAGTTAAAGGAAATCTCATAATGCTTCTACAGATGAAAAGTATTACTGCCTCTGTTTTTCAGAAACAGATGCTAACATTCAGGGAGAGTAGGCAATTCTTCCAAAGTTAGAATAAGGACATGGCAACGTTCTTTTCTCAGTGGATCACTGCTGGTCATGAAACACAGGGTAGAATTACGTGGTGCTGGAAGGACATGGGGTCTTTCTACAGCCCACATGGAAACCCACACGGAAACCCACACACAACTGGATCTGGGAGACAGGAAGCATTCACAACTCCCACGGCATGAAGACCACAAGGAGCATGACAAGGACTAGAGTCATGGTGTCCTCCCTCCCACTGCTTTGATCTGCAGTGCAGATGCACTGGATTCATATTTCTGCCTTATGTGCTGCCTCTGCTGTCATTGAGGGTATTGAAGGAAACACTATTTATGTTCTGCTATGGACAGATTTTTACCATCAAGCAGCCAACTGGACTTCCTGTGAGTAAAGTTTGAAGGAATTTTTGATTAAGCTGGTAATAAGTTGATAAATTTCTTGGTAAGTCTTTACTGCTAAACAGGCAAATAAAAGGAGACACCAAAAGAAATTAAGAGGGCATTTTCAAAGTTTTTGTTCAAAAAGAACTTACTAATTCTTGTTAAGTCTTCCTAACTTCTGAAGACTGGAAGCAATGCATCTACTCACTTTGACTAGTATTTTAAAACAGAAACTTGATATCTGAGGTCTCTGGCTCCCTTTACAGATGTGCTTCTACGTAGTACAACCGCTGAGGCACGGGCTTGGGAAGCTCAACACACCGATCAAACCCTGTGAACTTGGTGGTTCTGGAAGCTATACACCTTGGCGGTCACCTGACAAGGGCATCCTAGTCTGCTAGTCACCCCTGCCCTTGCTGTCCCTTATCCTGCCTGCTATTAATACACACAGCAGTAGAATCAGCCAGGAGCACAATGGCACTTAAAAGTGACCTGAACAATCACATTGCCTCTGGCTTTATATAGGCAGTAAAATGCATGTGGCACACCTTAGGGAATTAGAGCCAGCCAGCAAGAAGAGCTCTCTTTCTAAAAGCACTTTGAAAGAGTTTTCTGTCTAATTATGTAGTTGTGCATTAGTTGAAGACAATGCTGCCTTCACCCATTAGATATTTTCTCCTTAACTGTGCTTAAACACTGGGAAAAACCTTTAAAACAAAAAAATCTGCTTTTGTCTACATGCATACTCGACATACTTCACTGGTTCTACTTAGATTTCACTTTCTGTTGAACCTAGAAATTATTCAGCTGAAGTTTCTAGCAGTGCTGTTCCTAAAGCGTATTGCATTTGTCGCCACTGAAATATCTAGATGTGGCCAGTTTCTTTGCTAGTAGTATTAATAATATATTCAAGAAATCAGATGGGGTTTTTCGGGTGGGAGCAGCAGGAATGAAAGAATACACTTTCTTTTAACACGAGTGGTCAAGAGTTGTTCTTGATATGCCTGCAGAGCCCCAGGTACCAATATAAACCAGGCACTCAGGTGACAGGACTAAGAATTGCTGGTGTAAAACGTTGCTGCCTGGAGCGGTCTGTGCAGTGGGCCATAGGTGTCAGCGCAGCACTGCTGGCTCTCTCCTTTCACACAAACCACGAGCAAGCCATCATACTCCTGCTAATATCTGCTTCTGGTCAGCCAGATCAAAGCCACTAGTGACACTGGTAGCTAACTACACGTCCTCTGTAGCCACAAGAAAATACCTTCAGTGGATGCAAAAAATCAGGTAATGAAGCTATACAACTCAGCCAGTGAAACCCACCTCCCTGCAGAGACAAACCAGAGGCAAAGGCCCCCACCGTCCTGTGCTTCGAGTATCCCATGCCACGGACCTGGGAATATGCCCCTGATTGCCCCAGAGACCCCATTCACTACAACGTATCTACTCCTAACACTGCTTTAATGTATGAAACATTTCAGATCATACCATGTTCGGGTATTCACGTTAGGGAACAGAACCACAGGTGCAGTTTTTACCAATTTCTTAATGAGTAAGAGCCTATCGTCTTATCATAGCTGCAATCCATAGCTCACAATTAAGGCATGTACACGTAACTGTCTAATCAGGGCAAGCATTTATGACAGTATGTAATTCCAAAAGTGCATGTGTCTGTGCAATTAGTGTGACACATGTCATTATAAGTAAGACCGAGAATTACGCAGTAAAAACTATGAGGAAACATTGCTACTTATGGGAGGGAGCCTTTCTTTGCTGGGGATTAGTAACTGAGCAAGAAGGAGGGCTTCCAACAGAGCAAAGAAACCAGAGAGGAATGCTAGAGGAGGAAAAAAAAAAACCACCATTAAAAAAAACCCTCAGTTTTCCCCTCAACGCATTCTGGCAGAATGGGGACAATTTTGGAGGTCATGCTGATGAGAGTATGCCCCAGACACTCCTGTGAGGAACAGAAGTCAATCTACTGATGAATTGCCCAAAGAAGATAACTGAGAAGCTCCTAAGGATAGAAGCAGCTGACAAAAGGAAGCTTTACAAGACAGTCCAGGCCACCGAGGCTGTCCGGTATAACTGGTTGGGTCTGGGAAAATGGCACATGTTGGTGGGAGGAGGCTTAGAGGAGGAAGGTGGTGAGATGCACACAGACCCCCTGCCTCAGCTCTTTGGCAAAAGGAGGCGAGCCTGCCAGGGGGCTGCTTTTGCTCCTTGATGGTAAGTATGTACCAACAGCGTTGTATTTGCCACCTACAGGGAGGAAGGTTTTCATAACCTGCACCGTTACAAAGGCCTGTAAATGGGAAAAGGGCTGCATTCAATCCTAATTGTAGTCAGCAACACAGCGTTCACAGTGATTCCCATACATTGCTCATCTAGACCCAGATTTTCCAGAAGTTACTGTTACATTTACACAGTTTCTGAATGTGCATTCATTTCTGCGTAAGTCAAGATGCAACTGGGTAATTAGTGTCATTTCTACAATGCTGCTGCACTTCAGCGAACTGCAGTTATTAGCAGCTTAGAGAATTATTAGCATATTTCCTCCTTGGTTGAATTCTTTATCTACAACAGTGTAAGTGTTTGGGTAATCAACTCTTTTAGAAGGAAAAAAATGTGGGTGTGCTACTAGCAAGACAGAGCAAATGTACTGCCAGTGCCTTCCTTTGTTTCATGCAACAGAAAATGCGTCTGACAAGAAGTGGGAGGCAATTCTTCTGAGCCACATTGACATTCTTCTGAAGCAGTAGTGTTGGGGGGAGAGACAGGAAAAGATTAAATGAAGTTTAAACATAGTTTAAAAGATCTAAAACACGGTTTCCTCATTGTGGCCTTCTCCAAGTTACTCCAGCCAAGTTTCAGGATAACTTTTGATGCTGTTACTCTCCTTGCATTCATTAGCATTGTGAGTTTCCATTTCTTCAAATTTAATTTTCCTTTGGAGATGTCCTACACTGCACCTGCTTCTCCTCCCACTGCCTGATCACTGAACCACCCCTTCCCCTCTGCTCTTGGATCTGATTCTTGGGCCTATCATGCCTCTAGTAGTTGCTGTACAATAGCATAACTTTAAATTACATTTGCCTACAGCTGACTTACTAATCCACAACACCCTGCTGATGTCAATCAACTTCCTCTCTTCACTTACTGTCTTGGCCTGTCTCTCCCATGCTTCTTTGGAAAGGAGAAGGAACCAAAAGATGGATTTGCTATGGGGCTGAGTCTGGCAAATCTTCAAGAGAGCGGCTGCTTTCATTCAGCTCATCCTTTTGAAGAACACAGTCACCATCTGCATCACAGATGGAACCAGCCCCCAGCACTGCAAATATACAGAAGTCATCTGCTCCTCTGCGCTTCCAGAGGGCCACCCTGTCCAGCAAGAAAACTCCTAGCCAACACAGGTATTGATCCACGCTGGCTAGCAACAGCAAGCATTTCTTTAGAGAAGTCATTGTGTGTAGAACAATTTCATGACACAGAGGTGTTGCAATTCCTAATGAGCACGAAAACCAAAAGGAGAATCATACAAGGTGTTAGCACCCATTCCTCACAGCTCATGCTCACTTCTATGCAACTGGTACTCAGACAGGTGCCACCATCCCAGATAGAAAGGACAGCCCCAGCTGCCTCATGTTGGCTGGTGTAGTCCCTACCTCCCATTGCAGTTACCACCCCACGCACTTCCAAAAATACGGTGATCACCTTCATCACTAGAGGAACAAGGCTGCTCCAGGTGACAGCCTATGCAGAAAGCAGGCTGAAAAAATGCACCAAACACTATGTTTTCAAAATTTCCTGTTCTGGTGAGCTAAGAACATACAGCAGCAGTGAAAAACTCTTCAGAAAGACGCTGGAGAAGCAAAGAGATGCAGCTGGTGATATGGAGGGCTCAAGGAAAGGAAGGAGATTTCCACTTGCACTACCTACAGGAACCATGTCTTTTCATTAAAACAACAAAACAAAACAAAACAAAACAAATCAAACCAAAACAATCCCCAAAACAAAGTGTTGTCTTCTTGTTCCTGTAAAAAAAGGTCCTATTTTTCCACATAGTATTTTTAAACTGACTCCTAATGGTTTTACAAATACTATGGAAAGTGTCCAAAAAAGATTTCAATTTTTAACTTAAAGAAATTGGATAAAATTCAAGTTTCAGGAAAAAAAATATCCCCAAATCCTGCTGCCAAATTTTGTTGAATTTAAGACGTCAGACATACGGCACTGTCTTGAATGGTTCCATTCATAATCCTACTTGCACACAAAAAGCAAAACCTGCCCATTTCTCTCACAATGCAGTATGCAGTGTCTTCCAGTACATACACAGACGCCATTTCTGATGACTATCAGCATTGAGTGTCACAAGTGACACTTTCCGTGAGCAGTTCTCTCTGCTCTTCAGTCTGAGGGAGCCAGGCAGCACAACAACCAAATTTTCTTTACAAAAATCTAGTTTATCTCCTCCTAAACACTTCAGAAATCACAAGAGTACATTCTAAAAATCACTGCAACTTCATACATCCTCCCTGTATGCAGCAGTGGGGACCTCTTCTAGCATACAGACAGTAATAAGGCAAGTAAGGACACAAAGCCTCAAACAAATGGCTATTTGGAGAGCTTGCTGTGTGACATTTTCCTGAGTGGTTTTCCTTATATCCTTGTTTTGTTTGTTTTAGAGGAGAAGTTGCGATTGCATTTGCAGCTTTCTTTTTCATTACAGCTGAGCTACAGGCTTCAGCTTCCCCTTGTGATATACTATAAAGCTCTTTTATAAAATCTAAGTCCAATCTTTTTTTGCTGCTGCAATAAATTAAGAATGGAAAAAAAAAGTCTCAAAAATTATGAATACTTTAATGAGGAGCATATATTGTATGGCAGGATAGTTTAATGATAAGCACATAATGAATGATAGCATATTTTTCCAAACATGTCTCTATAGCTCTGGTATTTTCAAAGACAAGCAGCTGAAGCTTTTCCTGGGCAAACCAGGATCCACCTTTGGAAAAACCCCAATTGCTTCCAACTGACTCCAAGGTATATAAATCGGAAGCAGTATTCTACAGGTAAGAAGGTACCCAATCCTTTATGCTGGTTATTTTTTTCTTATTTCCTAAAAATATACATCTGGTCTGTCTGTGAAGAATTTGCAACCCTAATGACCAGATTTCCACTACTGTGGCAAGAAAAACAGGTATTTTCCTCCTTTAAATTATATGCTTGTGCAGTTGTAACAAAAAACAAGCCAAAAAAAAGGCTGACCATTTTTTACTAAATACTTTCATTCCTGCAAAGAACTCATACAAGAACCTGCATTCAAAAGGCCACTCTGTTCTCTTCAACGTTAGCTTCTTGTAACATAGGTCAGCTGAAAGTGCAACAGAATTAGAGAGTAAATGCATGCGTAGGAAGGCATTTCATCCCGGAAAAGGTGGGTTTTGACTCTCTTGTCACTCTCAGCAGTTCAAATCGCACTCCTGATGCTCCTTTCACTTCCCAATTGATTTCTATCTCAAAATGAAAAGGCACAATTAGGTATTAATTCTCCAACTGCTTCATTCAGTTCCCCAGGACAGAATGACCAGGACAGTGCAGTCTGTGTGAGGGCACGGGCACGGGAAATAAACCATTGCTGCAGAGAGGAGGCAGCACTGGCCTCTCAAGGTCGATACAAATGTATTAGCATATTAATCAACCACAATACTACAGATGGTTAGTACTTTTTTAGCTGTGTTACACATTCTTTCTAAGGCTTACTTTTCCATGACTCGTCTCTAAAATCTGTCTTTGAACGCCTACAACAGCTGGGGTATTTGATTTACGGAGCACGCGGTGCTAAGTCACAACGGTAAGTACAATCTCCTGAAGCAAGTCTCCAATGCTACCCAAGGAAGCTACACACTTTGCTGGAGGAAATAAAGAGCACCACATCCAACTAACACATAAGGAGCATTACACAATTAGCCAATTGTCCACTACGTGGGCAGGGAGTACAAGGTATGATACAATCCTTAAGGAACAGAGGGAGAATTTCCTCCTCACGGCTGAAGGTCACAGGTGAGCTCCTGTTCCATGAGCCATTGCACCTGCAGCGTCCACTCTGTAATAGGCTCCCTGCAGTGGGTGCTGGTGGATCAGAGACCAGTGCTCACGGCTCTGTTGTTAGCAGCCCTCTCTCATGTTCAGCCTCAGGTTTGATGTTAAGTGGAAGCAGAGAAATCCCAATTGAATGAGGACAGAAAAAATGTTCGGCTTAAAAGGGTGCCCATTATAGATATTGAGATGAGCAGAACACGGCTTCTGAATGTATGCATGAAATATCACAGTTTCACAAAATGCTGCTGTTGAAATCGGCCCAGCACACGTTGAGGATGGAACAATTGCTCCGGCAAAGCATGATCTAATCCCAGCAGGGAGGGGAAAGGACGCTAAACTAAGCCTTGCTTTTAATACTCTCTAACCCAACTAGATAAATTCAGCACAAGAGAAGGGTGACCTTTACGGTCACTTGCACGAAAAAAAAAAAACAATGAGACAAGGGGATTTCCAAAATTCTTTTAAGTCTTTTCATGGGGGGTGGGGAGTTCCTGTTCCAACTAAAGAACGGAGCTACAACCCTCTTCTATAATAGCAAGATCTGGAGAAAAACACTGGCATATTGATCATTTTGGTGCATGAGAAAGGGACCTCCTGAGGAAGGAATTTGGGCTCGGCAGGGGTAGGACGAATGCAGTAAACGGGGACAAAAGGCCATGCAGTTCACTTGTTCTTTGAGCAGATCTTAGGACTGTTAGGAAAACTGCTTTAATGCATTGGAGGAATAGAGATAAACCTGCCATAAGTACACAAGTAGGCTTTTTTAAATGTATTTGTATTAAGGTCTTCTGATGATATGGACTCTTTCACTGACTGATAAAAGTTCAGTAAATCTTTCATAAATGGCCTAAACTGTATTTTCTGAACAAAGATATGTGATGTCTACACTGGAGCTCTTCTACCACTTATTTTCAAGAGCGATATAGGAGTAACCGAATACTTTCACTGAAGCAAGCACCAACAAACCTTTGCAAACAAGGCCTAAGATTATTTGTCACTTTCTTTCACTTCTTGCTTCACAAATGCCAAATGCCAGAGATCATACCGCTTTTAACCATTTCCTAAAGCCTAACTAATACTTGCTATAATCTTAAGGGCAAGGCTGTTCAAGATCTACTGGAATTTGACTGAAGTGATGCCCCAGAGAGGGCTACAGGAGCAAATGATGCTCAGAAATGTGAAAAAAGGCTAAACACCGATTTCTCTTTTGAGAGCTCAAGAAGGTTAAGAATTATTTCTGATGCTTTGCCTCGATCAGTAGGACTTGTCACAGCTGCTCTCATCCATTAGATTAAGACCTGTCACAGCAAAATCTCCTTAAACAAAGGGACGCCTAGGTAATCGTGCATGGCGCAGTGCGTCTCACCCAACGGTACCCTGCTCTACCTGGAGCACAGAGAGCTGGACAGTGTTTATTTCACTGCAGGCAGTGAGCCTTGGGAGGGTTAGAGTACCAGGACTGAACTAGCCAGCTGGCTTGAGCACTCTATGCCTTGCCTTCTTCACAGTTGTTTCAGGAAAATGGAGTTATTTTAAAGTTAAAGGCCCCTAAAACTCTCTATAAAGAGGGTGGCTTAAAAAGGTCCCGACTTATATTTAGCTTTGCCCAAAATGCATTTCAGGCTGTTATCTCCAGACTCAGGCAAAAGCAGATGAATGGAACATTAAAGGAAAATTGAGAGGACTTTATGAAACAGGTAATCTATCCTAGTCCTAGCTCAAAAATTGCTTGAATTACATAAGTGGAGAGGGGGAAAATATGATGGTTATCAAATGATATAACTCAAGTCCCTGTCAATAGCTGTGTTATGCACACAAGTGGGGAGAAAAGCCACTTCCAACAAGGGCCCAGCACACCACCTCCCCTGAGTCACGCTCTCCAGTGTGTCACCATGCTCAGAGCCCGCCAGAAAACCACCACACAAAACCGCTTTCACTCCATCCCCCTTTTCCAGAAGCACACCACAGTGAAACCAGCATTTGGGCTATAAAGTAGAGGTTTTACACAAATCTTGCAACTCTCGTGAACCGCACGCAGTTCACAGGGCTCTTACGTTAAGGACTGGCATGTAACGAAACTTTTTGCATGGTACTTGTAGAAAAACACCCATCCAAAGACACACCCCCACAAAATGAAAACTGCTATTGTTAAATGAGGACTGCAACATAGCCAAGATGATCAGGGGAATTCGACATACCATTTCAACAAACACCCAGCTAGTAAGTTATATTTAACAGAAAGGGAAGTCAGAATGCCAGGTCTAAAGAATAGTTTTGCTAGTAAGAGGCTAAATGTGTACTGTCTCCAAAAAGGAGGATGTTGCTAAATTCTCCACATGCCATTGCTGTACCCAGCCTATAAATACGACCTACCATGTGAGTCAGGCATTGTGAGCCGTTAGCAACTTCGTCTGGGCTTTGCTCGTAACACAAACTAAGCACTACAGTCATCTCACTATCTCCCACAGGAGAATATTTCATTGAAAGCGAGACTTGGATAGGATTTCTTTTTTCTCATCCCTTATTTAGGAAACAGGCAGTTGAGAAATCCCGGGAAAGAAGACATTCCCTTTCAGCACCTACTACTTCCTGTCCCTCTGCCCCTGCTCTCCTCCGTGCTTCCAACCAAAGACTCATTATTCCTTCTTTTCCTGCTGAAAAGCCACTGATTAAATGACCTACAGCACATCTGGAATACATTAGGGTATTATTTGATTAAGGCATTCATCACTTGCTCTTTCAGCAAGCGGAGAATTTAAGATAATGGTGAGGGAAAATGGTGTTAGCTGAACTGGCTGTTTCAGCTCAAACTGCTCTGCTCGAAAAGTCAATTGCTCCAGTCCCTCAGTTGTGGGTTGTTTTGGGGTTTTTTTCCCCTAATTACAGAAAAATGAAATAAAAATTGGTTAATTCACGTAATGTCGACAAGATCATTAAAGCCAAGTAAGCTGTTACGTTAAGGGTTGCTGTCATTTGTATTTCTCAGACAAGTTGCTGTCTGATGGGAAATGCTTGCTTGGAGGCATTTCAAACTGTCATAAAAAAGGCTGCCCATTAAACTCCAAGCAGCACCTCACATTTCTGTACAAATGGAAGTTTGACACAATCCAGGTTAGGCTGCTTTAGAAGATAGGAGGAACAGACAAAAATGGCTTAACTGTATCTGCTCAAAAAGACTATTGTTTATTAGCCCATTACACGAGCATAGCTGAATTTTCAGTATTTGAAGTGACTGCATTAGACTTTCAGCTATGGAGTCTGTAAAAACCACAGCACAGGCTAAAAAGGAAAGGTCATGTTGCCTTGGCTTTCACATACTTTACCCTAAATTATCTTCCCTCATTTTCTCAGAAGCTAAAGAACATCCTATCCTGGTGCATGCACCGAGGTATAAACGAAGTGTCACAGCGTGCATCAAATACCATAGAAACCAGGAATGCTGTTGCTGCTAAACGTGACTGCTAGCAGTACTACACGTAATTTCCTTCACTGCTAAACAGCTAAAAGATGAAGCTGAACAGACACCCATAAAGCTTATCAACTGAAGTTTGCTTTACAGTGTCAAGAAGAATAACACACTTAACTAGTGGGAAACATACACACACACACACACACACACACACACACACACCCCAGACAATTAAAGAATTCAGCTAAAAATCTCTGCTAATGCTGCCTAAACATTAGACACTAAAGTGTCTATATAGACACTAAACACGTGGTAGTTATCACATGTACAGGATGTACAAACATATATTTTCTCCCTAGAACAAGCATCCTACTGTATTACAGACAAGTAGAAACTTGTGAATTTCAGAAAGCTCTGCCTACTGTTTATAAGGAACAGACTAGCCATACAGCAACGAATCCCACAGCCTCACAGGGAAAAAACGGTATTTTAAATACTCCTCCCGCTATCAAATGATGAAGACTCAACCAACATAAAGTCACAAGTCAGAAATCTTAGCTTACCCTTTCTTTCTCTCTCTCTCTGTGTTTCTGTAAACTCTGAAGCAAACACTAAAAATGTCGTTTTCCACAAGAGCCTTCACTTTTTTTTTTTGTCTCGTTAAGTCAAATTCCTTCCCCAGCTCGTTATAGGCCTGTGATGTCATAGGCTGAGCGAGGGCTGGGTTTTTTTTTTTTTTTAGAAAAAAAGANGTGGCTGCCTTTGTACTAGAAATCAGCAATTACATCAAGGGCTGCTGTGAAAGGCACAAGTTCCAAGCGGTAATTTGCGGTATTTTTTACCTACTAGGAAACAAACAACAACAACAAAAAATAAAAAGGATTGGCGATATTCTTTCCACAGTAGAGGCTTAGACATTAACTGAAATGCTTAGGGCACCTTTGTTAATCTTCTGCTTCAGAAGACGCCGGTGAGGGCAGTGGTCCCCAGCCTGAAGGGCTGNAGGCAGCCCACACCCTCAGCCCATTCACACAAAGAGGCTGTTTTAAGCGGAAAATGCCAGTTCATGCTACTCAAAAAGAGCATGACTTCACTCAACCTGTAAGGGAGGCACCTCCTTAGAGATCCCTTCAAAAGCATCGTGTTGGCAACAGATGCAACGACCCGTTTTCAGCGAGCACACGCTGGGGTTTACTGTCGTGGGGGGTTTCTTTTTGGGAAGNAGGAAAACAAACCCAAAAACTCAAAGGGAAGATGACTGGGAAAAAAGCACAATGTTTTCTACAGCGCAGTACTTGTTCATTACTGCTGCCTGTGGGCTAGTGACATTTGAGCACCTCTGGATTGGGTTTCCTAGAGGCTTGATAGTTAAAGCTAAAAACATGAGCTATGCTGACCAGGCACCCCCTGTGAAGGCCCTCTGGACTTTGGGTTAAAATGGCTTGAATTTAGCATCACCTTATAGATGTTGCTATAGACTATACAGCTTAAATGTTGGATTAGCATATTTTACTCACCTAAACAATTATATGGGGTACTCATTTGCAGGCATCAGCAAAGGAAGGCACAGTTACCCTCTACCAGCAATGATGAAAAAGAACAGCAGCTGTATTTTTGATGGGAGAACCCTTGAAGAAAGTGGTAGCCCACTTCATCTGACGTTTGACCACCTGCCTGAACCACATTAAGGAAGTAGTCAGACCCCTACAGTTTTAAAATGGGTAGGTAAGAAGCTCCTTGCCACCTGTTCAATAAATCTATGAAACCAGAAAAGAAATAAGGTTTTCACAGGAAAGAAAAGGAAAGACAATCAACATCCCGGTCCTAAAATAGAACTAAAAGTGGCTTTGGTGTGCCTAAAATGGCAGGAAATACAGTGTGCTTTTGCGTGCCGCTTCTCATACTACCTTGACAAGGGGCAGATACTATGATACGTAGTTAAAACTTTCCCTTTATGGCATTTTTTCTCCTTGAGTCATTCAAGAATTTTAAACTATGATGGGGGGAAAATACCTCACAGAGAAATTAATTTCTATGTTAAACTCTATGGATTTAAAATGCAATTTCTATAGCTCCTTACTGATTAAATACGAAGTTCAAGTAACCATGCTTCACCTGTGGCCACTGAAGAAGGTCACAAGATATTTATCTTATGTACTCTCCCCACCATCAACTGTCTAAGGCCCCACACGCCCGGGAGGTCACTGGAGACAGAGCTGTAACTGGAGCACTACCCAGGTGAGCAGGAGATAGTGCTCAGGACACTTACCTGCTACAGACTCACAGGAGTTGCCCACTTGACAAGGAAATACTCAGTTTTCACTAGAATCTCAAAGAATTGCACTAGAAAAAAAAAAATCCAAATAATCTGTTTCTCATACCATCGAGATTGTGGAAAACAGGAAGACCATTTCCCAGACATACTGTTGTGTTGCAAGGTATACAGTACTGGAGTGTATCTTAGTCACGAAGGGGGCAGATGCACCTTGTTCAACCCTCTTCTCCATAACTTGGCCTCAAATAAGCAAACAACACTTTTGCTCTCAGGAATTCAGACCCACTATTGCTATCCCCTTTAAGTAAGTTAAATTTTTGGTTTGGGGTTTGTTTGTGTTTTTTTGAGGTTTTCTTTTTTTTTGCATTAAAGCCTTCATCCCTTCCAATAGTACTTAAAGTTTATATATAAAAAAATTAATAAATTCTAGTACTCTTTGTTGAGATGAAAAGCTTGAACAAAAACTTGTAATGGCTGAATGATCAAGAAACAAGCAAATATGCCAAAACTCTATCTCAAAGTGGTCCAAGAATTCTTTAAAATGATTCCTTTCAACTTCTTGAAGTGCAAAGGTTTGTGACATGTCTGCATTTTAATGCACCTCTCCTGCATGACTGTAAGCAGTGAGCCCCTGGGTTCTCTACATCTCACCATACTGAAAGGCAGTAAGTGTACAAAGACTGCAATGTGGTGCAGAATCTGTATGAATATCACAGATCCACCGAACAATCAGCAAGTATTGTCTCGTGGAGACAGCAAGGGCAGGATTATAAAAGACAGAGTGATGCTGGCCTCAGAATCCGAGAAAAAAGGAGCATTACAAAGTGATGTGCCATTTCAGGCCTCTAATCTTCCAAATCTGCAACATAAATGCACATTAATGCCAAAGATGCTGGACTTTGTGGCTAAATTTGTGTATGTGAGAAGTTAGTGTGAGGCAACTCCTGGTTTTGGCTGCAGATCCAAAGAGCCTCGGGTTTGCAGCCAAATATGTCTCTCAGAACAGCTGGTCATATGCAGTTTTAGTGGTGAATTAAAGTTATCAATGAGAAAGACTCCAGCTGGCCACAAGACTCCTTCTGTCCAGGCCAGTGGGTCACCTGTAAAGGCAGATGAGATGTGTAAGCAAAAGCTCAACCACCCAAAAAAAAAGAACTGTTGGTGCCACTATGTCCTCTGCAAGGGCTTTGTGACTTTGGGAAACTTCATTAATTCAAAACAGCCCTCCTTTGTGGACCTTCAAAGTACATGATGAGACACTGGATGTGGGGAACACTCTGCGCTATGAGTAGTTCTGAGAAGCTGTCTCAGATTTTAGCTGCTGGTTGCAACTTGTGGTGATGGTTAAACAAAGCAGACACCATAAATCCGTTAGAAATGTGGCAGAAACAAAGATCTGTGGTGTTATACCTCCTAATTAAGCAGTAGTAGAACTACAATGGTCACAAACTCAAGCCCTTTCAGCTACCCCAGGACACAGATGCTTCCCTATCAGCACAAAGGCCTTCCCACACTGGAGATAACTGCACCAATTGAACCACAAGGTTGTCACTACAACCTGTTGCAAAAAGGCTAATTCTAATCTTGAAACATGTGCTTGAAGGGAAAAGGAAAAACAAAACAAAAACAGAGGTGCTGCTCTGTATGGAAACCGTAGGGAAGCTTAAGACAAACCAAACAAATCCTCTTGTGCATACATACCTTTCCTGTTCATGGAATAAACAACGAGCCTGCCTGACTTTCTGAGCCTGTCGGGCTAGCACCCCGTATGACCTAAATTGAAGATGTGCAATAGCAGAAGAAAAAACAAATAGCGGAATTATTCCCTTACCTCCTTCTGTACCAATAGACTTTCCCACAGCACGTATCTCATTATAAAAGTGTTCTCTCTTTCCTCTGTATCACAGGAAAGTTGCCTGCAGACGAAGGAAGGTCTTACGGGACCAGAGTCACCATTTCAGCTTGTTATCTTCAAACTATATTATCTTCATAGATCTCTCTGTCTGGGACTGTAAAATTACAAGTGTCTCACAAGGCTGGCTGCTGGAAGCAAAACCGGTGTTTGAGCACATAACTGCTAGAGTTTACTAAACATTTTAAGGATCTCCTTCTAATTTTCTGATACCTCCTCTACAAACCTACCTTATCCAGCCAGCAAAGAAATAAATACGGGTGGTGAGCAATGGAGACTGTCATGTACATGAGATCCAGGGTAAAACAACAAAGATACAGCAGGTAAGGTTAGGCTTTTAATGCCAGCCCTGTCATTGACTGGCTTAGTGGCTTTTTAGTGGACTACTCTGTTCTTCAGCCTTCTCTCATAGTAAAACATTTCTCACTTCTCTTGAGTGTCCCCAAATGGTACAAGAAAAGGCAGGGAGCACAGGTCAGGAGGTGCCCATCTACCCACGATGCTGGTCAGGTCCCACCTGCTCACAAGCTAATTTTTGGCAGAAAGTGCTCATAGCAGCCAGGGAAGCCAATCTGAAAGAATTCTTTCTTGCAACAAATACTCTTTATAAATAAATAAATAGTTTTCTTGGATATTTCCTCATGTGGAAGTGGCTATTTGATAACTAGCAATTGCAAAGAATTTAATCTGGTGAGCAATCTTAATTGTTGTTCCTCCTCATTTTGCAGAAATCACACGCTGTAAACCCAAAGGCCACTTCTATTTATTTTATGAGAACAAATTGGCTCTGTCAGTTTAATTTCCCCTGGTGCTGTAACCAAACCTGCTGTTCTTACAAGGACAACTGGGATAAGACAGAAATAAAATCAGTTTCTGTGGATAGGCCACATGGACAGCTCACTCACACCTCCAACCTCTGCTTTCCAGAGCAGACCTCTTACCCCACATCTGCACTTCAGACAAAAGTCTGGTCTGCTGCCATAGCAGCAGCAGAATAACTGCTCATCATGAATTACCCAAGGATGGCCACCAAAATAAATTTTTGAGAGGAAACTGTCACATTGAACCTTGATGAAGGAACAGAGGACTCTTCCATTTCACCACTCCATTGCATTTTCTGGGTGACTCACAGTGGGGAGGTACAGCGCAGTCGCTTGCTGCTGCCCACTTTCACAGGGGAAGGGACCAACACCAGCGTTCATCCCTGCTTGCTGTTGGGACATATGTGTCTTCATGATGGAGAAAGACTACAGCTTCTTCAGAAAGAAAAAGCCTCAGTTGTGTCCTAGCAGTATGAACATGTACTAGCAGCTGGATTGGGTAGTTTAAGTAGGACCTGCACCTCAGAAACCTTTAACCCTGGTGAAAAGCAAGATTTTGTGTTCAAGCCCACTCAAAGAATACCTCTCTTGATGCTACTTGGATTCAAATTAATTTCCAAGGCTAAAAATAGTCTTCATCCTTCTCATTTCCCATGCTGAACATGTAAAACTTCTTAAAAGATGTATTCACGCTTGACTGCTTTGAAAACTGGGACTCGGGGGCATTCTCCATTCAGAGAGAAAATGGCACGTGTCATGATTACTAGTCCCAGTAAGGCAAACATAAAATAGCTTGTCAAAGTTACAAGGGCTAGAGCCATAAATGCCAATCAGCTGACAGTGCAAGATCTCACAAAAAGAAGATGGTTGGAAGAACAACTGAGAAAAGCCATACAGCATCCCACTTTCCTGTTTTCTTCATATACGTACAGTTAATATTTGACTGTTCATCTCCCTGTCTACTCTAGCAATGACAAATTACTTATATTTGTTGCAAGTCATGTCTAGGGAGAAAGACTTCCTCTCCCTTCTCATCTTTGCTTGTCCTTTTTAGTACCTCTCAAAAGCACTGGCTTATCTACATGCTTCTGTTGTGGGTGAAAACTGCCACTCCACAACCAGTGACAGCAGAAGCGACTGCTGCCACCCAGTGCGATTCCTGTGACTATGAACTTCAGTCACTTCACAGTAAACTTTTCACCTCTGCTCTTCCGAGGTTTAAAAGTCTAAAGCTCGTTTCAGCATCCCTTGGTGGAGAGGCATGCAAGCAGATGAGCTTCTCCTTAGTGTTAAAGCTGGCCCAACCCATGCTTGCAATAAGAGTAGGAAGTCCCTTTGCCCTGCTTGCAAGCCCGTCTTCTTCTGCTTTGTGCTCCCATGTGGGCATGGACACCAAAGGGGTAAGGGAGCAGTCCCCTAGCAGCTGCCTGATGGGAATGGTCCTGTGCAGGCTCTAGCCTCTCTGTAAATGCAAGATGATTTGAAGAAGCTTCCTCTGGACTGATTTTAAACATTGTTAGCACTTGAGATGACCCGTCATCCTACATGCTGAGGCTGTGTCTCAGGCAAACACACAAAAGACAAGACAAAAAAAACCCCACCCCACCACCACCCGAGTCAAAACAAGCTATTTATTGTGGTAGCAAGGAAAGCGCGCACAGCGTTTGTTTCGATTTGTTTAGATAAGGTGGCTGGAAACAAAGATCCTTGGGAATTTTGTAAAAGCTAACAGAAAACTGTTTGTTTTAAAACAGAACAAAATATTTAGGTAACTCCCAGTCTTGCCAGTCAGAGTTATGCCTGTTAATTTGTATTCATTCAGCCTAAATCTGAGCATTTTAACTCTGGTGTGGTCTTGAAGACTTAGATCTTCTGCACAGGCAAAGCAGGGGATAGTTCAGTCTGCAATTTACCTGAGGTTTCAGAAGAAAGTCAGGTATTACAGGGAGTGACTCCCATGAATATGTTAAATAAAACAGACTTACAGCAAGTTCCTCTAAGCATAACCTGAGAACGTATGGGTTGTTGCAGGCACAGGGTTGCCATAGCTCTGAACAGACACAGTACTTTAACTAAAAACACACAGAGAAAATCAGAAAGGAGAAATCCCAGCAGCCTGGAAAGAAAAGAACACCTGGTTGCAATAACAGCACCCATTGCTATCTGCTGTCTATCTAAAGGAGACCAGTAAGAAGCACAGGGCAGCTTCTTCAACTTAAACTGCATATGGCTAGCCTGATACAAACCAAGAACCACCACTACAAGAAGATAAAAAGTCCCAACCTTAGAAAAGGTGTGTATTTTTTCTAGTTGGACTTAATACTTCTTTTGCGTAATTACTCAGCTGTCATTTCATCTACACTTAAAATTGGCAAATGTCAAAACACACCCAATTTTCTTCTATTACAATGGATTCATTTAATTAATAGGGTACCTCTGTTCAATGAACAGCAACAGCAACAATAAAATTACTCCGGAGTCCTTTTCCCTGACTTCCTCCCTCCCACCCCAAACCCTTATCCCCCAGCCCCTCTCGGTCAACCAGCACCAGCAGAGTTGGGTGTTCTGAAGGAATCCTGCACAACGGCACAATGATGCTGACAGGCTGACTGATGTTAAGTCTTCCCTGTGACTGGCAGCAATTTCTGAGGCTAAACCTCAGAAGAGTCCAGGATTCCAAGAACTGCATTTTCCTTGAAGAGCTGCACATAGCTTAGGAGGCAAGGGCATGCTGTCCCTCATCTGAAAACACAGCTTAAGTTCATTTCTCTAAATCCTTTCAGAAATCGATCCTCTTGCTTCCCGATGACTCCAGAAGGATGTGGGAAAAGTAAACACAAGTTTTGGTTGCTGGTCACAGCTTAAATCTTAGGCATGTATCTAGCTACCTATCTGTAGAGGATGAAGCCATCCACCAAGGCTCAAGGCATTCATGAGCAAGACTCATGAGCGTTCTGCTGCCTATCAGGAAATGTTAAGGTATCTTTCATTGCAAAAAAAACCATCAACATGCATTCCCTAGCTGCAGTGATTTTTTAGTATTTAGAGTCAATTATTTAAAATTTTCCAGTAGTGTCTTATCAATAAATTTGTGTCAAGGGACTGGCTTATCTTCTTATCAGTATAAATTTCTTCTAATGCTCCATTCTATAAAACTAAGCTTTACTGTATTGATGGCAGTTTAGAAAAAGGTGTATATATGATTGCAGTACAACATCCTACATAAATTCAGCATTAAAACTTAGTTAATTCTTCAGTGAATTCAGTGCATGTAATGAGTTTCTCTCTAAGCAGGTGAAACTGTGATACAAAGTGAATTCCGTGGCTACAGGATGCCACTGAAATTCCACTGCCTTCCGAGCTGCAAGGTTTGACTATAAAGCTGAACAGGAGAAAACAGGAATGAACTTGCCAACAGCGAATGCACTGAAACAAGCACCATGTTCCACTATAAGCATACTCCTCCTGATGCAATAATATTTTCTTATTTAAAAAAAATGTTGGGTTGGAAATATCTGAACCGCCTTTCGCACTTTGGAGAGGGAGCTGAAGGAGAAAGCTGAAGGAGATTTTCCGTATTGGGGCAGAAAACTCACACAAAGACAAGAAATTTCCAAGCAGCACAAGTTGTCCTAGGGCAAAGCAGATGCTCGAAGTTCACATAAAAGCTAAGCACTCCAAAAGTCAACACACGTGCGTACAGGTGCACATACTTAATCCTGAATTGTAGCTGAGATTATGACAATCTCATGCATTTTAAAGGAAAAAATAATTTAAATAGAAGATGTATCATACTAACATGTCATTAGAGAGAAGGCTACAGATATATTTCATTTCATATTTTCATTTCAAGGCTACAGATATATTTCATTCGAAATCAATATTTCATTTGCTACATTTATAGAATATGTGCAGTAGCCCATTTTTTGTTGCCTAAAAACATTACAACAAGGTTTTTTTGATGACAATTTTTTTAAAATTTTTTTTCTTTTGCAAATTTATTTATCCTTATTTAAGAACTGATGTAAAAGAGCCTTCTGTCAGTATGTACTCATGTGGAACGCAGAGAGCTGATAGGACTGTTGCTGATACCCCATTTGACCGTGTGACCATATTTGTCAGTTTCTTTTCACCAGAGATTCCATGTGAACAGCATGCATTAGGCCTAGACACAGAAATTACAAACTGCTAGTACTGACAGAACTTGAAACATACTATACAGATACTGTGCTCTTGGTTGAAAAACAGTTTCCTAACCTAAGAACTGTCTGGGACAACTGTTTATCTCCTTTCCTTCTCTCTCTCCTTTTTTTTTTTTTTTAAAAAAACAGTTGATTTTCCATCGCAGTGATACCTGTCTACATTTCTTTGACAAGATAGACAAAAAGACATTGCAGCAGCTGTGAACATACATTGTGAACACACCATTCATTTCTAAGCTCTCCCTACACTGCTAATCCTCATTATCTCCATTTGCAAGATCTAGAAAATGCAGTTGCAGCAATCTATGTATCAGAAGAAATGCGGTGGCTCCCCAGCTGCTGACATCTACCCCTCCAGGTGCTCTGCCACATCTATGTACGCCATGAGCACTGGATGCACAGTCGTAAGCAGTGGCATCCTCAAGCTACTTTTGTTGATGAAGATGTTTACTACTGACAGAAGACTTGCCAGCTGCATGCCAGACGCCGAAGCAACAGTCCACAATGTGAAACCTCCCACCATTTCTGTCACTTCAAAGGAACTTCATGTCCAGCAGCCGCGAGCATCACAGCAGCTCTGTGGGGGAGGTCTGGCAGAGACCTTCTGTGCTTCATCACTGCTGAGAGACAAACGGGAGCTGCTGCCTGTGGGAGATACAGAACTGGCAATGATGGTTACCCACATAAACACGTGTCTGCAATTTTTCGGAGGTTTTTTTTTCCAGAATGTTTTTTCTTCCTTGCATTGGTCTTTGTTTTTCCTCAAGCTTTGTCTTCAGTGGCAGCTGTCCCTTTTCCCCCTCTGGCTTCCTCCATCCACCACCTGCTCACATCTCAGTGAAAGAAGTCATGCTAAGTGTATCGAGCCACGTTCCTTCCCTGCAGCATGTTGTAATAGTGAGATCCCTGTGGTTCGAGCCTGTTCATCCTGCCTCTGCCCAAGCTGACCTCTGCTGAGGGTCCTGTGTATGGATCCCAGTCTGAACGCAGTGGTGAAACACAGCTCATCAGCCACCCAGCAGTCCTCCTGCTTGGCATTTTCAAGTGTTCAGATACAATATGGGGTAATGTATCAGCCACTAAACCAATGTGCTGCCTCATGCTCTAGGCAAACATCAGCACCGAGACATTTGTTTTCAATTCCCTCCTCCTATTACAACAATAGCAACAATAAAATCAACGCATAATGATTTCTTGGGCTCACACCAGCTGCTGAGCAAATTAAGGCTCTAACAATGGCAAGGATGCAGGGTTTTGGAAAGCAACTGCAAATATTGTACTAGACCATGTCCACTGTCTGCAGCTGTCTTCATGGGCAGTGAAAAGTGCTCCCTGGCAGCAATACACCCAGGAGTCACAGTGATCATACCTGCACGGGGAAAGAACCTTTATCTTCCTCTTCCTGGCATTTTTATATAGAGGGAAACGGAGGGGGGAGCCCCCACTGTGGTAACTTGCTGTGGGGCCAGAAGATGACTTTATGCTGAGCTTTATCTCAGTTGTCTGTGGATATGCCATGGAAAATTCCAGGTCTGGGAAAAGCTGCTCAGGCTTGGAGTGTCTTCCCAACCTGTATTCCTGTATGACTCATTAACAGTCTGCACAAAGGCAGCTGGACAAACATGGGATGACACTGAAATTTCATTTATTAAAGGATGCAATCAGGAAAGTGTAGGCACAAGAAGAAACCCATAAAACCCATCTGCATTTCTTTTGCTGTTGCAGGGATAATAGAGAGAATACCTTTTATATCTCTCATCCCACCATACAAAGAGTTTAAACCACACTGTAGGTACTTCACAACATGCCAGGATATTATCTCAATTTTACAAAATTATCTAAATAGGTCCCTTTTAAGATTACTCCCTTCCTTAGGAGAGCACCATCCTAGTACATTTTATCAAGAGTGTGGAGGTTCAGCCCCCCATTCTCTCCAGAAAGGCAGCCAGCTGGGACAATGTAAAACTAGGGAATGCTTGAAAAAATAAGAAGCTTAAGCAACATGTCAAATGTCTGATTCATGGCAAGTAAACAAACTTGTGCATTAGACACCCAGACACTAATGCCTTAGGTATGAGTCTGCACCCAAGATGCTGTAAAGGCTCTGAGATGTCTCCATTCCATTTTGTCTGGGAGCTGCTGGTGAATGGCTTTGTGCAACTCACCTTCCTCCAATGCAGGCAAATCCTTTCCTGCAATGGTATAAACTTGGCCAAAATTCCACCACAAAATTGTAACATGGTCCAGGGGTAGAGGCAGAGCAGCTTCAAATTCGGGTAGGAAGGGCTGGATTACCATCCTTTAAATTACTTGCAGAGCACCATCAAGTGAAAGATAGCCATAAAAAGGGGAAAGCACATGCTCATGCCTCCATTCATTATTCCAGCATGAAATTTGGACAAAATTTGTCCATTTTGAAACCCCCTCCTACTTTCCTAAACACAGACAACCATAAGGAGAGCAAGGATCACTGTCAGCACTGTGGGGTTTATTAGAAATTTCTCCTAACAGCCATCCTTTGTCCACAAGTGGAAAACTAAATGCCCACGGTGGCATCAATACTTTTTAGGGTTTTAGTTCATCCTTCTTCTTTCTGTAGCTGAACAGATACCCATGGAAAAGGGCAACTGCGTAAAACTGGAGGACTCCATAGACTTTCTGGCACCATCTGCCTTTCTAGGGTCACAAATTCAGACTAAGCACTTGCTTCACTTTTATTTCTTGTGGCCACTTTGACTGACTGGATGGTAAACAGGCTTAGCTTGCAGCAAAGGGTTAATGCCAAGACTTCTTTTGCATTATTAGCAGTTACTGCAAAAGTACTGGAACTGTAATCACTTTTAGGCTGAAAGCCTGAAGTTTGGAATACAAACCATCAATTTCTTTGGTGTTTGCACAGCTCTTGCCTGAACAGGATTCTCTAGTCATACAGCAGATTTGGGACAAACTTTAGCTGTTTGGTTTCTTAGGAGCAGCCGTGGGGCCAAGGAAGGGGTCGGGGCAGTGGCAGCTGACAGTCGAAGCAGCCACGGGTGCCCGTGGCACCCTGTTCAAAGCTCCTTCCCCTTGCCACAGGCTCCCAAAAGATGCTGAAGCACCTGTCTAACTTTATTGCCCCAAGGTAGCTTCTCTGGTTCAGATGCAGGAGTTTAGGAACTCAGGATACTGGGAAAAATCACAAGCTGATTTTCATACAGCAAAACCATTTCAGCCCTTCCCCTCCCCCCAGTCCCTGTCCCCGCGTCTCCCCCCCGAAATGACATGTTAGTTTGGGTTGTTTCCCTTTCTGACTGACAAGTTAACAATAACCCGTTCGTTCTAAAAAAAACTTTCATGAAGAGGATGAAAACACTTTTTAGTTTTCTTTTTATGTGCTTTGCAGCTCACTAAATGACAGACGGCAGTTGTGTGTACTCTATGAGCTGAATATCATTTATCAAAATGGACACATTCAAAATAAGGCAAGGACCTAAATTAGTTATCATAACTAGAAAAATAAATACGAGCTAACCCCAGAACTCAATTTGTATTCTTTACGATGACTTAACACTGGCAGTTCTCATCATGTGAGATCTATGAGCTATAAATAAACTTAGCTTAGAAAAAAAGTATTTTTTACATGCAGGACTTAATGCATTACAGTTTTCTGGCAGAATAAAAAATAACAGCAGACCTAAACCATGTCTCATTTTTAATGAAAAAACAAGCCAGTAAAGCAAACCTCCAAAAAAGGAAATCTCTAATCTACAAATGCAACTATCCAAGCATGTCTCCAACTCTTCTCATTCAGTTTAATATGAGAGGAAATCAGGCCACCAGAAGTTTACAGACTAATGCAATTACAGGGTGGCTCAATAAGCACTGATTTCTCTGTAATCTATGACATGTAAGATAAAGCTATGCTAACAGGTCTGGCTTTCCTTTCACATAGCTAAATGCCACTGATCAATTAATCAGAATGGATGCTTTTCACAGGGGAAAGTAGCAGTTGGTTGCTGGCAAACATATGAATGACCATTTCTTACAGCTATTTTTAAGATCTATTAACTAACTGAATAATTGGATTTACCTATAAATAACAAATGCATTTTTATCAGGTAGTGTTTAACATTTCTTACATCACAGGTGAAAAAAAAAATCCTCTTAGTAGCTCTGGCATTAAAAGGCAAATAAAATTAAACCCATAACTGTAGCATCCCTTCAAAATCACCATCAACTTTCAACAATTCTGTGAATACAGGCATACAAACGTACCATTAAAAAGTCACTCACTGTAAAAAAGCCACTTGAAGAAAACCAAGTTGTTTTGCTGTTTGCAAGTGGGCTGAACGTGGGAAACAGCCTCTCTTCTGGAATGGTGCGTGGCAGCTTGCACATGGACAACAGCAGAGAGCTGGATCAGCTCCAGATGTATTGAAAGCAGAGATCATTGTTTTTTGGAACCACAAACACTTCAGACCAGGCCCTTAAAACAAAAATGCTGGAACCCTGGTGCTTAAACTCCCACATTCAGTACCTGACACCTTAAAACGCGGTTTCTGGGGCTGATACATCTTATGCGTATACATTCTGATGTACATACTGATCCCAGAATCATAGGATCATAGAATGGTCCAGGCTAGAAGGGACCTCTAGGGTCATCTAGTCTGACCTCCCCACAGTCAGCAGGGACACCCTCAACTAGACCAGGTTGCCCAGGGCCTCCTCCAGCCTCACCTTGAATATCTCCGGGGAAGGGGCCTCAACCACTTCCCTGGGCAACCTCTTCCAGTGGTCCACCACCCTCATGGTAAAGAACTTATTCCTAATATCCAATCTACATCTGCTTTTCTCCAGCATGAAGCCCTTGCCTATTGTCCTGTCGCTGCAGGCCTTTGTAAACAGACCTTCCCGAGCCTTCCTGTAGGCCCCCTTCAGGTACTGGAAGGCTCCAAGGTCTCCTTGGAGCCTTCTCTTTTCCAGGCTGAACAACCCCAGCTCCCTCAGCCTGTCTTCATAGCAAAGAATTCCAGGTGTTCAACTTTGCAAGTTAGGGATTTGCCAATGTCTCATCGAGAAGAAAGATTTTTATCTTTCTTATATGCCAGAAGGCCAGTCTGATCACTAACATAACTGCTAATGCCTGAGAATCTCACATTCTGAAAGAAAAGGTCTACAATGCTACTTAATTTTCACTACAGCCTCAATAGGAAAGTTACATGAAGTACTTAAAAAGTTTGGCAATGCATCTAAAATATCCACACCACACTCCAATGGCTGCCATTTCTCCAAACCATGGATGATCACTATTCACATTGTTGACTAGGAAGGGAAGTATTCAGCTTGTAAAGGATAATTCAAGGTGACCTAGGTGGGACCTGGGTGGGACCTCTGAGTTGTTTTGTCAGGACATGGAAAAACTATGTTGCTCTTCCACCCAGAAATGGTTTTCACAGCATCCTGGTACTCTGCTTAGTGGGTATCATCTTGGTTGGCTCACCTTCCAACTTTGGACTCTCTATAGACATGCAGTAAGAAGTATTTAATATTATGTCAGCTGCTAACTTCCTAAAACACATCTAGACAGAGCTTCGCTGAGTAAGTCAAAGGTAATATATGCCTTCAATTAGGGAACTGTGAACAACTCAGGTACTGCCTAAGTAATAACCTGGCTAATGTGTTTATCAGTGTGTTAGCACAGACATCTCTTCTTACCAATTAGCATGATCTCAAAAAGGATAAAGAAAAGATCATAGCTTTGTGAGGTGATGCAACAGCCAGTTATTACAGAATCACTGTTAAAACATGCAGCGTAATTAAGGGTACATTTTCAAAATAGAGCACACCCAGACTCACACCTGCATGTTGCATCCCATCACCACTCTGGTTTGTGAATACAGGAACCAGGTTCTTGGGTTTGGCAGAAGCACCATTCTCAGCTAGTAACACAGGCTGCAGTCCATCTAGCTGCAGGTTTCACCTCTAAACCTGTCTGTTCTGCAGAAAGGGATGAATATGACTGCTGACGGTCCTCATCCAACCCAAAGGATGAGGGTGCAAGCCTCTGATGTCAACACGTTTCAATTTTTGTAGTGGAAATGGTAATGTTAGCCCCAAACTATGGCAAAACTGGAAAAAGAACTCTAACCAAGGCACTTCACCATGACCATTTCATCAGGAAATCTGTATAAAGCTCAGAACCTCTAAGCACAGCCCAGATGTGGACCTCAATGTACTAGTAACGATGCTGGTTTTAACACAGCAATAATAACCTGGTCTCAGCCTCCAACCAGAGCTAGGCAAAGAGGTGGACACATGGAGGTAGGGTGCAGTATCAGGTGACAATAAGTTGAAAGTAGTAAGGATGGAAAGCAGAGACTGTGCACATGCCATCGACATTACTATTCCCAGCCACAGGTGTGTGTTGGCATTACAATGGTGAGACCTGAAGGAAGACACTGAGAAAGTTTTTTAAATGGTTACACTGAGTGTAATTAAAGCCATAAATCAGAATTTCTTCCAAGCTTTCAGTCAACAATCTTCAGACAAAGCCAACTACAGAGAGAAGAAAGGACCATATGACATTTCTGTCTGCACTGGAGAGTGTTCAGGGAGACCAAGGGTAAAATAATGCATATCTTCTAAGAGGAAGCTGTTAACTGTGAGCATAATTAATGAAGGGAACAATTTTATACAGACTGTGATGAATGCTCCCTTGCAGGACATGTGGAATCAAAACTGGATGTTTTTCTAAAAGATAAGCTCTAATCAAAACAGAAGTCAATTTAGGGAAATCCAGTGGTCTATGTCACAATGCCAGTCATAACGTGATCACAGCTGGCTCTTTAAACCTTATAACCCATGAGTATAATGAGTCATGAATATCAACAGTACTGTTCCTTCCTCCAAAGAAGTGTCTGGTGATATGGTGCCTGGATGTGGGTGGGTTTTGATTAATGATGTATTTTACTGTGACTTTGCTCAAGAACTTTTTTCCCTGATGATTGCCATGGCTTGGACAAGTTCTTCCAGGAATTATGATAAAAGATTGATTTCAAATGCAAAACTTCCATTTTATGCCCTTAAATCCATGTATTATTTTGTTTTCCCTGGACAAAATGAGCAAGGATCTTCTAATGGGAATTGTAGCACAGTTTTAATTCTTTAGAATTTATACCAACATGGGCCCAGAATAAATTATGAACAGATCATCAGAATCTTGTTATTATTGCCAGAAAATGGTGGTAAAGCTACTGAGCAGCATGCTTAAGTGTACAGTCATAACCACCTTGAGGAGGAGCCTTAAAAGTCATTCTGACTGAATGTAGACAAGTGAACATTGTGGCCAGCTCAGAACAGATTAAGACACTTCTGCTAGCCAGGTTGTGGTTACCCATCAGGGAACCTGCTGATACCATCACTCCTTCTTTTCCCCAGTTGACTGTAACTATCTTTCTTTTGTCTTCTCCGGTCTCTTAGCACTGAGGGCATTGGGACCTTGATTTCATATAAGGCCTTCCTATACCTTCTTAACCTGGATGGATGGGTCTATTTATCCCTCATTTTCTCGTCCCTTTGTCCCAAGTTCTTCCATTCTTCCATCACTTCTAGGGTCTGCCGCCACCATTATTTCCTTTCTGCCCCATTGCCATGCAACTGATCAGGATTCCTTCATGAAGGGTATTAGGCTTTAAATCCTAAATCCAGGCTGAGCTCAACTGAGATGAATGCATGATATTCTGCAACCCATCAAACAATTTTTTGATATTTGAGTAAGGTCTGTGGATGCCTGAAGCTCCCATTTCTTGGCTTCAGGTTTCCTGATCTTCATTAGTATCAACAAAAGCCATGCTTTAGTACCTAGGTTACTCCCTGGATTTGCTCTGATGTTGCATTAAAAAATCACCTAGCAATCTCCAAGCTGACCAGTGCCAGTGTGTCCAGGACTCAATTGGCCAACAATGATACTCAGTGTCAAAGCAGATATATTTTACAGTGAAGGAAATAATTAGAAAAGTCAAAGGCCATTAAGGCCTTGGGAGAAATACAGGTTTAAGTTCTGAAGCACACAGTTAAAATTATGTTGCTATAAATTATCAGGCAGTATTATTACAACCTAGAAAGTAAGGAACTATACAAAGCAAAGAGTCACACATTCTTGACAGAAGATGCTTCTCTAAATTAGATATTTGGGTTCCAGATCTATTAGTTCAAATTAATGTGTTTTGCTCATTTGCATTTCTTTAATTTTGGAACAAGGTTTCTTGGTTTGAAATTGCTGGGCAGTTTGCAAGGGCAACCAGATAAATATCATGAGACTTCAGTATGGGACCTTACCTCTACCACTCAGTTAATTATCCTTCATTTAAAGTATGCTTGCTTGTATTGTTGCTTTCTAACCCTATTAAAATTATTAAAAATGTTATTTTAAAATTCCAGTTCTCATGAAGCTTAAGTTCTAAGATAAGGAATGTACAAAACCCAACCAATTTTCGAAAAAGTATTTCTTCCCTCCAAAAATGGAAGTTCTTAACAAATAAGATTTGTAGTTTTCAAGAGAAAAGTGAAAATGTCTTCTGCTGAACATGTACCCTTGAAATACTACCCCCATATCCTTGCAGAAAAAACATGCAAATCCCATTCCCACAGGCCTCCTCTTCAATCCATTACAAATATGATTTTTTTTTTTTCTCATTAGTCATACAAAAAAACAAAGGGCAGTGAGTGTTTTTCTACCTTGGGCAGACCTGTGTTGCCTGGGGTCAACATTAAAAGACTAAATACTATGAAAGAAAATGAAAGCAGGAAAAAACTGGGAGCACTTTTGAAAGGCAGAATTATGGGCATCAGGTAGCAAAAGAAATAACAAACTAGAAGTGGTTTAAGTGCAGTTTGTAGCACAGTGTTTACGAATAGCAGAGTTAAAATGACCCAGGTTACTATATTAATGCACACAAACAGGTATTGCTGGCACTTGATGATACTAAACCTGCGTAATCATACAGCAATAAAACTAATTCCATTTGCTCAGGAGTTATTACTAAAGTCTCAGAAAGCCAAGAAATGCCATTTAAAAGCACAAAAAAAATGTAGCTATATGGTCCTTTTCATTTTCCTCATGCTTTTTAAGCCCTCAGAGGTCAGTTTGACTTTTTTCCCCCAGGCTTTTCTCTGCAACCAGAAAAATCTAGAAACTTTAACTGTTTTTTAAAGCAAGCTGAAATTCTCTGCTCTATAACTGCACGAACTGAGAATTTCAGACAAATGCTAACTATTCCAACGCTAGGAACAGAACCAAAAGTCCTGGCAGAAAAGAGGAGATAACTACTGAAATGCAAGCAAATAGCATCCAGCCACACTGGGCGTTCATCGCTCTTCCTTCTGTTTACACCATTGGACACTGAGGAGGTGCTTTGCTAGGACCGCGTATGCTGAGAAGAGCACTGACCATACCTGATCCAAATCTGTGCAATCAGAGAGCCACCTTCTGCTACCACATAATGTCAAGCCTAAGTCGGCTCCTCCTAGGATGTTTTTGTGTTTACTTGTAACCTGAAAACACCACTTCAGATGTAAGACCAGATGATTATTTTTTCACTGTGTGGGGATACTTATTTGCCTGGAAACACAAGGGCTGGAAGGCCATGTTTGATACCACTCTCAAGAGACTCCTTCCTAAAAATTATTAGGGAATTGTATCAGCTCTGTACTCTGAAGAGAACAAGCTACGAGATAATTCATGAATCACTGAAGGCATAATGAAAACAGTTTTAGTCAGGTATGAAAATTTACTTCCTTTCAGTGCAGGAGTTAATACGTGGAACCATTAGCTACAGGTTACTTATATGCAATAGTAAGTCGAGTCTTTCTTCCAGATCTTGCCTTCACCATATCAGCTAACAACACACTAAAATCTAGAAATGCGAGAACAGCTGTATGTATAAAGGAAAAGCCAAGCAAAATGCACCCCAACAAACTTAAAGGATCACAGCTACCTTTACCAATAAGACTTCTTCTATTTTATCTGATCTTAAATTCAAAATGATTTAGTGCAAACATACAGCACAGAACAGTTCAGAGTGCCAAATCTGACAGAGCAACTGCAGAACTGTAATGACTTATAGTCTTTATTTGTTTCTGGTAAGGCTTATGATATCCTTTAGTCACACACCTGGAACGGCTGTGCCTCTGCTTTAGGGAATTTATGTTCCTGCAGTTCCTCCTTGCTTCCTAAGGGCTGAGCACAAATTACAGCTTTTTAAATGAGCAGCATTCATTAAATCAAATTGCTAGTAATGCTGCACTGCCTGAATGTGCCCCTAATTAGTCTTAGAACAGTTTTGCTATGTACCAAGAGACAAGAGATGGCCCTGCCTTTTCACTAATCATGTCTGTGCTAACTCCAAAGCCCTTAGCAATACTGTTTCAGCAAAGCTTCGCCTTTTGGTATCAGTATAAACCTTTAACTTACTGTCACATTATCCCAGCCCCCTGCACCAGCTCAGACCAAGGAGAGTTTTGCTGTTGGCTTCAGCAGGAGCGGGCTGTACACCTGAACATCAACCGCAGCTCTCATGCAAGTCAAAGGTAAGACGGACAGTTTTCCAAGCATGAAATGCTAAATGGGGCTTTTGGCTGGTCCACAGGATTACCTAAGAGTAGGGATTAAATACTGCAGCCTTCCTCCAGAAAGGTCAGCGGTGTACTCTCATCAGCTGTCTAATTAATATGATTTAATAAATATTAATGCACAGCAGTGCCTGCATAGGCAAAAGGTAATGTGAAATTTATTGCTCTGGCTTGAGTAAATTAGCTCATTGCAACAGAGAAATGCAAATAACTTACAGAAACAAATATTTATATTAAACTGTACTGTTTGTTTTCCACAGGCACAAGGCAGAACTGCAAACCAGGGGCTGTGGACAGCTTCCACATTGTTGCCATAATTGAGGTTGCAAAGCACTGCCCAGAGAAAGCCTTGTGGAATTTGCACCTTCTGAGCGCAGATGCAGATAACACTTCCCAGCTCGATCCCAGACAGCTGTCCATGCACATGTGTAATGAATGCATGGTATGCGAGCAGCAGGCTATGACTTCATAGCCTGGCATAGCCATAGCAGGCCTGACCTCATTCATATGGGGATGCAGTGTCACTTAGCAGGTGGAAGCCACCTCTGCCTGCCTTTGGGAATGCAATGAAGGAAACAAAGCTGAAGGCACCACTTACTTCACTGAAGGGGCCATCTGCCTGATGGATTTCCATTAGAGAAGAAATACACTGCTGTTTGAGCTGGTATCACAACCACAAGATTATACTGCGAAGACAGTAACTGTATTTAATCTTTTAACCTTTCTGACAGGAAGCGGGCATTTGATTTCACTTGATGTGAGTGTTCCCCAGGCACCATATTTAATTTTTGGCTTAGGCAATATCCTGAATTGAAGCCCAGAGACTGAGCTGCAGCCAAGGCTGGCATTCTGCTTTCTGACACCTTAATGCACTTGGATCCAAACATCCAAAATTTATTATCATTGCTCTAGTACTTCCACAGCTCTGCACTGCATACAGTTCAATGAAGAATGCCATGCCTTCAGGGATCCACTGGACACACAGCCAAATTTTCTTTTCATCTACACTTTCTGGTAATATATGGGGTGTCTCAGTTATGCTGTAATTTATAACTGCAGAGCTGTCTATGTTAAAATAGAAACAGGACAAGAAAGCACTTCATGGACTTTCTGAATATTTTTTTTCAGTAATGGTTGATTAAGACACTGGGAGAAAAAAAAAAGGGACAAACTTCTGCAAAACCGCAGTGCTTACAGACTTCCTAATTGTGATAGTCAGTACAACTTATATTACAGATTTATATTTATCCAGAATGAAGCTTTTATAATGAAGTAAGGAGCAGATGAAAAACTAAAATCTCTGCTGAGGGAGATCCCACCCCCGAGTGCACAAATACCAGCAGTTTGGAAGTCCTGGTGCCACCCTTGTGACAGCACAAAATCCCACCTCCACCCCAAAGAAGATTACATAATGACTGATAAGTGATCTATACAATCTGTACAGTTTGGATCCCTTGAGATAAAAGGATTAGAAAGGGAATAGCCAAAATGGACTTAGCAACAACAAATGCAGTCTATCCTTGTAGAGAAAGAACAGTGGTGTGTGCAGATCTTGATCCTTCTGTTCCCAAGTATGTGCTATCTAGAGAGACTGAAAAAAAGGTCAATCTTCATAAAAGTCAGTGAGATGCAAGTCTTGCACGTGGTAAAAACAAGATGATACAAATAGCATTTTAATTTTGATTTGCTTCTTTTGGATGTGGGAGGAAATCAGGGGGTACTGTTTAGAGGCTATAGTTCTTCGTATTACTTTGCAAATTTTGAGACTAGAAACCTATTTTCAAAAATTGAAGGTATTTATAGCATTTGGCATTTTTGGAAAGAAAAAACATACCAAATATTTCAAGAGTTGTGATAAAATCAGGAGTGTTAGGGAAACGTAGTAGGTATTTTTGAATTGCAAAGTAACTCTTTCATATTAAATGCCATCAGAGACTAGTAAGGCTGCTTTCATGGAAAAGAATACGGCAATGTACTGCAAGAATAAATGCACAAATAATGGCAGGCCCAGTTGATTTAAATTTACACTTTTCAGAGGGAAATCTTGGCCATAGTTGTTCCACTGCTACAGTTAATTGTTGTCCCTTCATGAGCCCTCATGGCTAACCGTCTTGAAGAAAATCCAATTTAGAAAACAACTAACAGGTATTAAGCAACTAAAGGGACTCAGAATCGGAAGATCTGGATTTCTTTCTCCTGTGTGCTGCTGACTTGCTGCTGACCTTCAATAAAAGTCTTACCCAGGTTGCAACCCTACCTTAACATGCATCTCCTAAGACTGCTATAAAGTTTAATTAATTAAATGGTGCCTACAAATCTTTCAAAAGCCTAGGGATAGGAAGGGCTATGGAAATGGAAATTACCAACAGTATTTTCCCACATACAGAGGCACAGAGCGACATATGTTTTCTGTGTGAATATAAATGCAGAGACATAAACAAACACAACATGTTTTCATATAACTTCTTTAAACTTCTTCCCTCAAGAAACAGCACTATGGAAATATACAATGAAGGAATAAACGCTACATATCCCCACAGATCCTTCATTTTCTGTGTAGATAGCTCTGAAGCTGCCTCCCCTTCGCCCTTCACAGCACATTCTTAAGATTACGAACTATGTTTTTTTAACAATTATTATAAAAATAAATTGTTCTTACCCTCAGCCCCTGTTCCATGGACAAGCAGAGGACCTGCCAGGGTGCTGTGTACCTGAACATGTTTGGCCCCGTCTGTAGACAGACTAAATAGCAAAAGGCACACAAGTCTCTTAGATCTCCTGGTTGCTTTTCATATAACGGATGCTTAAATTGAGAGAAATCCTTCAGTTGTGCTCTTCAAGGGCCCCCCGAGCGAACTCTAAGACAGTATTACAGTCATTCCACTTGCACCCTGAGGAACTGAATAACTAATTCAATAAGAGGCTTTTATTCTTGGGAAGAGCTTAGCTCAAACTCAATTAGCATAAATAGGATGATAACCTTTGAACCTCCTACTCCTCCTCTTGGAGGAGACGATGGTGGACAGCACGTTGCAGCCTGCAAATCTCGAGGTTGTTTGTATTTCCACAGTTGGCATTCAACTCCATTCACACGTCCCAAAGCAGCTATCGGAGAGCCTCTGCATTTTTTACTTCTGCTATTATCTTTTAGCCTAGCTCAAAGGAAATCCCTTTTCCTCTTGTCAGGAGGGTTTCCCCTTCCCTGTCTTCACCATCCTGACCTCTACTTGGCAATTGGCATGATTTTGCTGAATATATTCACACGGAAGCTGCTATAAACTCTAGTTTATAACTGTAGTAAATAAAGTTACCACCCTAGATGAGACAGAAAGGTTTTCCCCAAAATACACTAAAGTGAGCTCTTTGCAACGTTGGAAATCTGACATGCTGCAGCCTTGCTTGTGGTGAAGTTTTCCTTAATGGATTGTCAGCTTTTCAGTCAGAGACCAAAGCCTGGTCTCCAAGAGATTAAACTGGTACGAGTAAAGCTCTGTTATTTTCTACATTGATGTTATTTCAGCGATGAACCAAAATGATCCTTCTGCACCCTGCTGCTGATCAGAAAACGCTGGGATGCTGTATGCACCCATGGCTACATGTGCGTTTTCATCACTGATGAAAATCCAGCCTCGCACATCAAGTAACTAACCTATCCTGGCTTTTATTTTAACTTTGCTAGAGAAGAAACAGTAATTTTAGACTTATGTTGACTCAGTGATCCTCAACATGTTATCTCCAGCAGTTGTGTAGCTGCACTCCCATCTAAATTAACTTACAGGGTTGCAGAACCCTGCAAGACTCATCTCTACAGCTACTTCTAGCAGAGAACTGAGGCGCCTGTGCTCAGCGCTGCTCCCTCGTCAGCTCAGCGTATACTGAAAATAGTCATAATGCAGTTCTGCAAGTCCCACTGCGGATGAACTGAGTGCTCTTGAGCAGCTCAGAAACTGCTAGCCGAAAATACTGTGACATACTGGCCATATTTAAGATAGATCATTACATGTGAACAGCACATCAAATGCTTTTACCTTTGAACACTTTTACATTTTTTGCATTAAGAAATATTCATACAGATAAACAGCTAAAAAGACATAACCTGAACTTTTGTGACCTTGCACCCATACAAATATAAGCTACTTATTTTCTGCAAAAGTTAGCTACCTTTTTCCCTTTTACCTTTTCAGGCTTTCCTCCTTCTCTTTTGAATTAAAAAAGCAGGACTACTGAAACAGCTTTCCTCCACAGCCAATTTTAAATGAGAATTCACAGAGCCACTGATGTCAGGAAATTAATATAATCATTCCTGTACCAAGATCAGAAAATTAATGCAATTGTTGACTTGTCTCCAGGGAGAAACAGCAAACAAACAAATAAACTAAAAAGAAGCCACAAAGAGATATGAGTGTGCCCCAAGCAGGGGTCTATTGACACTGATGGTACATGTGATGAATGCCCACAGCTTCTTTGCTCTTACCAGAAATCATTAACACCAGGGGAGAGCTTTTCAGGACTCACTCAGAAGTCAAATTCTTAACCTTCACAATGTTTCTCTCCAGTGGGTCGTTTTCAGAAGAGTTACTACTGAAATCTTCTTGGAAAAGGTAGGCAGGATTTACAGTAGCGATGCAAAATGCAATTGGTCCTCTCAGAAGAATGCAAGGCACATACCAATAAATATCACACCCACATTTTGTGGTTTGTGTTTCTCAAGCAAGGGTCATTCAACTTCCTGAGACTCTGACAGCACAGGATTTACCAGTGCTTCCTTTCTACACCTCCTTTTATTTCCCAATAAATACAAAGCATTTGGATAAGGTTAAGAACTTACTCAAGCTGTTGAAGCCATAAAAGTTGTTTGTCTTCAAGTTGCCCATGAGTAAAGGGGATGCTTGTCAAAGAGATTAAAAGTCCTGCTATGAAAAACGCATGTCTAAAATACTAGCCTGGAATTTGAGAGATCAAATCCAATCCCAGGTTCTGACATCTCGGGAAAAATCACTTTATCTTGCTGTGCCTTTTATAAGAAAGGTGTTTACAGCATATTTTGTGAGTTGTGTGTAAAAGGTATGCTTACAAGGACACTTGCTAATCTATCTCCTTCTCTGAAGAATGCAGGAAAAGCAATTTTCACATGAAATCAGCAAGTAAGAGAAGTACTCATAGTGTATCTTTTAAAATATTGGTATTCAAAGAACCTAAGGGGAAGAGGTTTTCAATTTTCATTTTGCATTTTACTCCCTGTTAAAATGTTTCTCTGCAGTTTTCCTGGTCTCTCAGTGCTTCACAGCTGTGCCACGTCTCTCTCACCCCGCAAAATGTAGTGAGAAGAGGTGTGAGGAAGACCTCGGCTCCCCTTCCTCTGCTCACCACCTCTGACATTCGGCACCAAGACATTTGAAATTTCCTGAAATGTCTTTGGTTTTGTCCATGTTGTAGGCAATGTGCAAACACAACACTGGTGTGTGAAATCATGCACTGTTTTGATCTGGTTTTCCCTTACAAAAGAAGTATTAGAAAAACTGCAGCAGTAGAAAACTGCCTTCATCCCTGTTGTACAGAATGTAGTCTGGCTGGCATAGGACACTGCTATACAGGAGCCAGAGGCACTCTCAGTCCTGGAAATGAGCACTCACAGACTTTAAGTAATTGCAGAGTTCGGCAACAGCAAAATACAGGTTTTATGACCTGAAATTTGAGCAAAAGTACTTAGGACCCTAACGCTGCCTAGACTCAGTCTGTAACTACTGGACTTCATGAGCACGATATTGCAATAACAAGAACTGCAGGACTGAATAAGAAAGCCCAAGAATTCCGCCTGGTGAGCTCTTTGTGAAGGAGTGACAGGGCTTTATAATATTTATTGCCTCTTTTATATCATTATTATTATTGTTGTTGCTATTATTATTACTATTATTCTCATAATTACTACTACGATTATTATGGCACTGCTCTACTGCTCCTCCCTCCTTATGGCAAGAGGTCACCTAGAGGAACAAAGACTTGTTTTTCCATTCCTACCTCCTGGCTGGAAAGAAGTAAGATAGAAATTTTAAAGCAACTATAAATATATTGCTTTTGTTAATCTTGCCTCTTCTCTCCTGTTGAACAAAATTTTTTTATACTTCTATTTTATACATGACACAAAAGATCAGATTCAAAGTTAACTCCATCACCAGACAACCTGTGCATGATCTCAGACAGTACACCAAAAATATGCAGTACCAGCAACATGAGAAGCCTGTTTTTCCAATCACATACTCTACAGGTTAAGCATATTTGCATATGCAAATGAAAAAAGCTCAGAAAAAGTAGAAAAGTTTTATCTGGGGCTGGATGGCAAGCCTGGAGCACTTAAACCTGGAAAGCATCCTGTGGCTTTGTGGAAGAAAATCAGGTTATCATGCATCAGAGCTGATGACTGGGTATTCAGCTTGCTTCTTTTAGTTTCAGAGCTGATGATTGGGTATTTTTCTTGCTTCTTTTAGTTAGTCTACTAAAAGATATCACTTCTTTCTAGAAAACCTTATTGCCTGGTAAACCTCTGCTACTACTATTAAATGTCCATCCTCCTAACAAAAAGTGCCCTCTCTGGGAAAGCAGAGCGTGTAGTGATTACAACATCAACTGATACTTGACGCTCCAAAGAGTAATACAGTAAGGAGCATTTCAAGGAAATGGTAGGCAAGAAGTTGATCCCTGTCAAATAATTTTCTCAATACTTATCCCATCAGGGGAACAAGGCTTTATTCTGAAAAATAATAAAAAAAAATAATCCTCAAATGTTACCACACAAATCCTGCCACAAATAGTGGAGGAAAAAGACGTTAAAGACGTTTTGCAAGCCATAGTCTAGCTCTGGAATTTCAGCAACCTGGGCTTTTAAGGCATGGCCGAAAACAGGTGGAATTAAATGGGTATCTAAGTATACAGGGCAATGAGCTTTGGACCAGGCTCATTCACTGGTATTCACATGGCTCTCCCTAAGCAGGAAATCCTGAATTCTCACTTTAAAAATCAGATCCAACTGCTGCTTACCCACCTTTTAACCTCTGAAACACCAAAAGCCAAACACTTTTACAAGTGGGAAAGATGACAAAAATCCTGAAACAATTAGTAGAAAAGGAAACTCCCTTAAATACTTCACTGGAACCAGGTTTATATATATATTTATAGCTTCCTAACTCACTGCCTCTGAGACCACCAGCATGAAAAGAACAAGAGGAACACATCCACATCAGAAGGTAGTGTGGGATAGATGTGAACTGGCTGTCATGGCAGATACCTAATCATTCTAATGATTATTCTTCTCAGCTTTTGTAGGGTGTCCCTCCCTAGGTAATATGCCAAACTTGTCCCTGGTCTGCCTACACAAGAGATTACACACTAATCATGAAAGTGTGGTTTGGCAGAAAACATCACAAGCACTTACATAACCCCAATCAGGATCATGGGCAGCATCACCATGGAAAAACAGCCTTTTCATTAGCCCCACAGCCCTTACAATGGTCTGGCACTGTGGTTTGACACTGACGCAAGGAGAACAGGCTGCCATGGTCACACGGCAGCACTAGGCAGTCCTAAAGGAGCTGCTGTAATCCTGCTCATCTCTTCCCAGGTCGTGCTGGTTTTGGTTGTCTGTCTGGTGATAGGGCTGAAAAGTAATCTCAGTGAAAAGGAAAAAAAAAAAAAAAGTGACTCACATCTAGCTGGATTCAGCTTCCAACTGAAAAAATCCAAACACTTACTCCTAACACTGCGTTTGCCTTAGGTGGTCACGTACCAAGCCACCAGCCAGGCATCCCCCTCCTAATCACATGACACTTGTTCAGCTCATAGTTGGAAGTTGTGTTTGTGTACAGTTCAAGTCCACAGATGTGCAGTATCTCAGGCTCCACTGCAGAGTTGCTGCAGGAACTTTAACAAATGCATGTCATGAATAGACTGATAAAAGAAGGAAACAAGATCTCCTGTGACATCCTGTCCCATCACCTGTTATGGCAGGAAAGCAAGTCAGCTCATCCTCTTCATAAACTTATTCAAGCTTGGTCTTAAAAACAGCTATGAAAATTTCCCCCCATACTGTTGCCATGGAAGTGTTCGTTTGATCCTTAAGGGCTGGCCTCTAGTTTCTAGCCTCCATCTACTAATGGCTAGTTCATCCCTGCTTGTTCTTTTTCCTGTACTGACCGTTTGATTTAGTAACCTACTGCCCTTCTTGGTGTTTCCTTCCCTGATGCATATATAAACTTCTGATATATCCCAGTCTGCATTTTTCTAGACTAAACAAGTAAAGCTCCTTTAATCCCAAAATGCGCGCCAGGCTTTCATCTCCCTGCTGTCCATGCAGACCTCCCCTCATTCCACTGTGGTATCAAATCATAGTTTTGGAGCACGGGTGGCCAGAAAATGCACATGGTGTTCTAGGTATGGTCTTACCAGCAGTGTATACAACCGTGTTCTTGTGCCCTTAACCCTTTTGGAAATGCCCTGTCTGGCAAGTAATTATGGCCGCAGAGAGCAGAAATCCTCTTTGTATGGTGACATAAGTAAAAGACTTAGGGGACTCCCTGAATACATAAGAAGGTATTAATGCAGAAAGCGTACAAAGGGAGTGCGTGACACGGGAGGTGCTGGCAGTCAGGTGACAGTGCCAGAGACACTCACATTTGTGCTACTCTGATCCAACAGGATTATGCCAATTAAAAGATGACAACAGCTGCAAGCAGATGAGCACTTCAAATACAGACATTTTCTCCCAAACTAGTAGCAGGAGCAGCAGAATAGCTGTGCTGGTACCATTTCTTAGAGCTACTGCACGGAGAAACACAGAAAGTATGTTGTCCTTCCCCAACTGTCTAATACCTGCTCCTCTCAGACGGGCTGACACAATTTCTTACCCTCTATTTGTCTTCCAAGCTCAAACGACACTGACCTAATGAGTGAATGATTAAGCACCAGCCCGTGCTACTCTATGCCCTGGATACGATTACCAAAGTTACAGTGCCAAGCTAAACACCTGCAGCTCGTTTCCTTTGCATGAAATGGCACCAGAAGGGAAAAATGAAAGAGAGGGTGCTCACACAACCTCTTTGTTTACAGGGGAGAAAGTTTCAACAAACCACAATGGGAACTCGGAGGGGAAAATCCCTTCTCCCTTCACATCATACTCTTTCCAATGTTTCATGGTGAAGTAGGCTGTACCACCATGGCAACAAAATCAATCATCTGTCAGACCACCCATTTCCAGGTGTCACCCTGCCAAGCTTCATTCCAGAAAGCAATAAATAACAAATAATTGTAATAAATATGGATCCAAACCTCCCTGGATCCATCACCGGCCCCTGCTGTCTCCTGACCCACCTTGCCAGCCCCATCCCTCCTCTCAGTGCTGCAGAGCATGGCATGGTGGCACCACTGGCACGGAGTCAGGTGTGGGCGAGCGGCACTGACACTATCTGCAGGCATGCGAAGGCTCTCCACTGTGTTGACATCAGGGCTCCGAGGCAGAGAAATCCACACTGCTTTTGCAAAGGTTTAGGAGCATGCCCAGGAGGGTCTGACAGAACAACGCCCGTACTTCCTGCTGGGGATGGGTAACACACGAAGTTTTCTGCTCTCCTCTGCTCACCTGGGTCTCAGCCTCCCTCTCAAAACTTCTCAAAAAAACTACATCAGGGTCTCACATGAACTGGCTTTTTCACTGCAAGGCCTCCAGGAACGGAAAGAGGGAAAAGGCAAAGACGGAGTCCTAACTGGAAAATACCCTGGCCATGTGAAGATGTTCCTGTTCATCAGTCATATAGTATGTTTTTATTATGGCTTCTGTGTTCTATTATGGCTTTCTCTTTTTTTCCCTCTCTTTTTTTTTTTTTTTTTTTTTTTTTTTTTTTTTTTGGGAACTGGAGTAATACCCTACATATTTGTGACAAATAATGCACTGGATCACACGATTCATTGGAGAAGAAGCTGGCAGTGTGAAACATCAGCCTGAAATGCATCCGCTTTCCCTTGCAGCAGGTAGGTTTGGCATCCATATACAAAAAGTATAAAGTAAATAGTCTCTAAACATAATATGGGTATGTCTGGGGGGCTGGAATCAGCTCAACTCCATCTTAGAAACTTAGTGTCAGTGTGTTTGGGCAGACATGAATTAAAATCCAGCCATGTCAAATTCTTCCCTGTCATTTCAATTAATAAGTATTCATTTTACTCAGCTCTGGTTAAACATTGCTCAAGGTGTGTCAGGTAGTTTATGCAGTTTTGATGAATGATCAGCACTGCTCTAGCCTGCCCAGCTAATTTCTTAATTTTCTATCAATACACAAAGTCACATCCTATTTTAAATCTCAACAGCAGTAACAGCCTCCCATCATGTGCAAAGCACTCAACTGCCTTAGGGCACACTTTTTTCCTCTAATTCTCCAGTACAATGATTCTTTTCTTTTGCCTTTTAGTCCAATCCCTTTAAAAATGGAGAAATTTTGTAACAAGATTCCTACAAATCCCCTAATTTTCTGTTCATTAATTACTTTTAATGAAGCACCGTTTATGCACAAGCTATGAAAAGTCATTTCACTGCCTCATGAAACCCCAGAGAAATTCTTAACACTGCAGACTTTCCACTAAAAGACCTTTTTTGACAATAACCACCAACGCCCATGCACACACCTCCTGCTCCCATCTGCTGACAGAGGCTGTGGCCTCTATTTCACCCTAATGAGTAGCTTCACCCTCTTACAGTGTTTCCAAGGTGCAGCACAATCTGAATTTTCGTTATGGCAATTGAAGTTTCCTCCTCATGGCATCAATTGTACTTAACGAATGTCTGCCCAGAGCAGAGAAAGGCCAAGCTAGTTAGAGCTTTCTCTTACCCCAGATGTCGAGGCTGTAAGGCACAATTAGGGGAAGTAACCTTTGCAGGGGGAGAGGAGGAGAAGGCAGGGAGCTGCTTTGGTGCACACACCCAGAAACATGCAGATGTCTGGGCATGCTCACACACATGTGTGTTTGTCTGTATTGGTGCACAAGGAGATATACTCCTGCTGTGCGTGCCCACAAGTGGCGGAATGTGCTTGTTGTTGACAATAAATTCATGTTGCTGGCACAAAATTTCACTTTGACCCTGCCAGGAGAGATAAAGATTGCTATTGCACAAGAGTCCCACTTAAGATATGGAGCATTTTCAAGGATGAAAACACTCCAGATATTAGCAACTGCCAGGAAACCCAGCAGTGGGACTCATTTCCTGACTAATGCCACACCGTGATGCCCTTGCAGCATCATTTGCTACATGCTGCTTTTTTTGCCTGCACGGAGGAGCCACAATGCATTAAGACAAAATAACTGCTACTGGTATTTAACTGGTAGCCATATGGTTATTGCACCAGCTCCTGCATCCAGCTGGCTGCCTGTGCTGTATGGATCATAGGAGCGGCTATTCATTACACAGCCACAAAGGCTCCTTTGGCTCAAGATACTGAGACCAGCTGTGCCTTCCATAGATGACTGTTATGGCTGGAACGCTGTCATTTGAGTACAGGCAAAGAGAGATGTTGATAAATTAAAATCCCAGATTCAGTTCAAGAGGTTGCTTCTGTGCAGGCAACAGTTTTGGGGTGAGGTACAATGTTGTTGCAAGCCTTTTTTTATCACTGCTTGCAGCTGCCATTCGCAGTGATGGGCATAACACAGAGGGAAGAAAGATCTGGTAGATTGGAGCAACTCAGAGAGAGAGACTGATCCTATCTACCTTTCACAGACAGCCACCAACATTCAGCTAGGATCCAAGCTTCCCAGAACTGGGTGGTGCTTTGCATGGAGAGATACCCGTGTCCTTCACTTCAAGGTATTTTCTGAGATGCAAAACTAAACAACTGCTACAGAAGCAATCCATTAAAGTCAAGATTCCTGCATCTGATCATTCAGCTAGCAGCATACACTCATTCAAAACCAAACACATGCATTTTAAAATCTGGTAGCTGATACAATAACCACAAAGCATAGATAAAATACGAGGTATGTGGTCTGGCTTTCAATTGAAAGGTTGCAAACAAGCAAAAAGTCAATGCACAGATTTCTCTTCCTTAATCTTAAATGCAGCACTGCAGTTTGGTCAGTTGCTTATACATCCCTTTGTCCTGTGTCAGAGATGCTCCTGGTGCAGCGGTTGTGTACTCCTATTAATGTTGGTGTCGGCAAGGAGATCAAAACACAAACACTCATCTTTCTAGCTTGTGTAATTTGCAAACACAAGTGAAGGACAGGTGAGAGTTGAAGTTGAGGGAAACGGATGCTTTGACTCACAAGAGCACCTTTGGATGTAACTGCTGGCTGGGAGCAGCAGCCCATCTCTTGGAGTCAGAAGCAGCATTTAAAAGGAAACCCTGACGCTGTTTGATTAGTATTGTTTAAGAATGCCTCGTTGAGCCAGAAAGGAAGCAGTCATCTGGTTTCTAAGGAGCACCACCAAAAAAATACCATCAAAACAAGATAACCGTTGCAGCCTGAACAAGTTTGTCAGCACGCCACTCCACCTAGGAATTTCTCTTACGAAATCAGCCTCTCCTGTGCTTCCAGGTCCACTCACTGGGAGACCCACAGCTTGAGGAGCACAATTCCACTACTGGAAGTGTTAATGGGCTTTGTGGAGGTATGCATGGCATGATATTTATTATAAAACCTGTACACCAGGCTCAGATGCCCAGACAGGGCCTAAGCCAGCCTTTGCAAGCGGGGACAAGGCAGAACGACCTTGGAGGTGGGAAGCCTGTCCCTTGATAAGATGCATCCTTATGAACCCTCCTCACCCCCCAGTGCTCCATGGGCACTGTTCCAGAGGGCAGCATGGGAAGTCTAAGACAGCCTGGGGCTGAGCCCACCCAAAGGCACAGCAACACTTTCACACCCTTTCCTGCCTGGAGGTCACAGGCTTCCCTCTGTGATCCCTCTACACTGCTTCCAGCAAGGTGTTCTCCATGAAGCACATGTCATTACTGATGCTGCATACAGCCCAGGAGAGACACAACTGTTTTGTTGGTTAGCTGATGGAAGCAGGTCCACTGAAACAAGTTGCAATGCACAGCACAGGTTACCAACACCAACCTGTGCGCAAGACGGCAAACAGCAAGCAGCTGGGAACCACCTGCATCTCTAGAAACAGTAAAATTACCTTTCTGCCACGATCTTCCCCCTCTGACATGGCATTTCCCAGCTTTTGCTGTTTCTCCAATGGTTTTCTCCCTTAATTTGGGAAACAAGCCCATTCCTGAAAGGCCATCCTGCTCCATATTATGTACTTTAACGGCTTCAGACAGAGACCATGCCCAAACAGTTTTTCTGGATCCCTTTCCAATTTCTATCTATTCTTTACATGCTTGTGGCTTGGTTTTAATGGTGCCTTTTTTATGAAGTGTGGCAAAGGAAAGCCAAGGTCAGTGTAAGGCAAGTACAGTTAATTGAAACACTTTTCTATTACATCCAAGCAATAAGGTGTCTGCCTTCAAGTGGTGCTGGTTAGAAAAAGCAAGAAACGGAGACACGTGAAACATATTTATTGCTTGTACTTGCACATCTCCATGACTGTCATTGAACTTCATTATTTCCTTATTTCTAGTAGGTTAAGTTTGGAAATCTTCCTGGAAAGGAAGGCTGCAAGAACAGCTCCTTGAGTGCTTCCTCTTAGGTTTACACCTTATGCCAGGAGAGAACAAGGGTCTGGGATGCTGTGGGAGTGCTGGTGACACCTTTCCCTGCTTCCCTCTTAACTGGTAGAGGCAGGTGGAGGGAGCTGAAACACGAGCAAGCATTGTGGAAGAGCCAAAAGGAACAGACACAGTAACTTCCCTTCAGAGATGAAGGCTGATGTAAAGACTGGAGGAGCACAAGCAGGGAAAAAGGGAGCAAGGCGAATTATTAAAAGATGGCACTTGTAACATTCAGTTTGGTCACTGTTATGTAGTCCTCAATAAGTTATTAAAGAACTCCAGACAGTTGAGAAGCATTTGCCATTGCGCAATTCAATTTAAAACCAAACAGAAAGTAGGGAACGTATCCCACTTTACATTTCTTGGCTGAGCCATCTCTTTTCCCTGATAACTCCCGGGGCTGAAATTGTTTATGGCCAGAAAGAAGAGAAATAGAGGACACATCCCCCTGAAGTACCAGACTGGATTATTAGCATAATTAGATTATGCATTGTGTTGCTGTGCAGTTTGAACAGCTTGGCGTCCTTTCCTCTCATTAGAGAGCATTGTTCACAACTCGACATGGAACCACTTATCAGCAAGGCCACCCTTTGGGGGTATCACGGTCCTTGGGGATGCCTGAGCGCTGGAAAGGGCTCAGGGAAGATTTAACTGAGCTGGTGCAAATGCTGAGCCCATCCATGCCATAGGCAGACTGGGTACTGTCCAAGTCACTGAAGGAGGAGGGATGTGCTGTTCACAAGCAGAGCAGGCACTCAGCAGACAAGGGTAAAGCCTTTAAGAAAGTGCATGCATTTGAGGAGAGCTGGGGCAGGATGCTGTGGCTCCATGTTTCTTGAATCCTCTGCTGCGTGGTACTACTCACTACGAAATAATGGTGGGCTCTAGTGCAGCTGCTCTGTGGTTAAGGATGGCCTGGGGGCATCATGCTACAAAGGGCAGAGGCTCTGCTCAGCCACCTGTTTAGGAGAGGCAGTAGATACCTAAATGAAGTTAAATAAGTCCTCCAGTTCCTCCCAACACTTTACTTATCAGCACAGTTGTTGCCTCTTCACAATTGGCTTATCAGGATGAAGTACTTGGACAGCACTTCATGACTCTTGATAATGACTATTATCACCCCATGCTGAGCACACCCAGGTCTATTTGCTGAGTACAAAACTATTCTCAAGCTATTCTCTTTTACCCTCGAGGACAATTTTCAAAGACATATTCACACAGAGGGAAGACTGGCTGCTTGCACTACATGGAGGTGGGGGACACTGTCCTGTGTTTAAGGCAGCAGCTGGAGGTGTTGCTATTCCTCTTGGCAGCCAAGCTAAATTGTGAGGAAGCACAGGGATTTGCCCCAATTTATGCAGGAATGGCTGGGTGCATCTGGTGTGACAGAGACCCGTTCTAGGGAGAGAACACGAAATGCTGGGCCCAAGTACTCCCAGCCAAGCCCGCTGAGAACCTGTTGGCCCATCCCCATTTTTCTCATTCTTTGCTGCTCTCCCTACCAGGCCTGTTAATCCCTCTGATTTCACTGGCCTTTTCTCACTGCTGAGGCAGAGGTCCCTCTGCCAGAGGGAAAAGATGCTGTCTGGTGTATCTTAGAAGCACTATGGGAGGAATCCTATTCATAAGCACCAACACTGGCCAATTTCGCCTAATCCATTTATCACAGTTTATCTCATCGAAACTGGGCACAGAGCTGTGCCTGACTGCAGTGGGAACAAAGCAAAGGCACTGCTGAGAGGCATTTAATGCCTTTGCTAGACCCATGCCCCATTTTACACAGGAGAAACAGGCAAAGGCAGTATGAATTCCACAATGCTGGTGGCATTCCTGGGGCAGATCCACATGAAATAAACACCCTGAAGCCAGACCCTAAAAGCTGTGCCTGAAGATCTACCACGTAAAGCCAGAAAGGATGCAGGTAGCAACCCTGCCTCCCCTTGACTGCCTCCATTCAGAGGTCAAGTCCTGGGGGACGCTGGTTTCTTAACCTCATGAAAGGACAAGATGAGGAGCAATATATGTTAAATAACAGCATACACACAAGGGTTGCTAGGTTTTCCCCACACCATCTCCTATTTGAATCACGGTATGTGTACTGAATTCTCCCTAAAGGGCGTGAGTGCAAAACTGTGAGCCCTTCCCTTGACCTACAGGCCTGGAACTGACCTGTGGGACTGCCTCCAAGGTCAAAAGAAGGGGAAGCCTTTTTAAAGTGTTATTAAGACATGTTAATAGGTTAATTACAAAGTAAGTGTATGTTGACACAAAAAGGCTGTTCTTAGTTAGTGACAACTGCTCTACTATTCACTGCTGTCATGCTGCATTTCACCTTCAGCACCCTCTACGATTCCTCAAGCTCCATTAAAAGAGTTTAATATGCATATATTACAGTTATATTAGTCAAAGGACATTTTTCATGTGCCTTTAAGGGAAAAGCATATGCTGTTCTAAAAAGGTATATATGTAAGAGGGTAACTAGTATGAAAAGAGAAGGAGACGTTCTAGAAAGATTATGTCAAGTAATGTATGAGACAAAAGTTGTTACTTAAAGGAGTCACCGAGTGCATAAAATCTGAACCTTGACTTTGTTTATATTAAGCTCAGTCATGGACACAGTGCAAAAAATAATTTAGGAAAAGGATGGACCTTCTTGCGGCCCCTACTGCTTTGAAGACACAAAACAGTATGACTAGAATGAAGTGATTCTGCAGAAAACCCATTTATGCATATTTCCAGACATGGTTAGGGACTTGAATCAGTTAAATCAGTTAAATTAAGAAGACTAAATGACAAGGTTCACTGTTTCTAAGAAACTTGTCAGTTGTGCTACAAAAATGCTTTCTAATTCGATTCTTTTCTCTCTCTTCTTTTCTTGGAGAGAAATATATAATACTAAGATCTAAGAAAATGTCATCTCATTTTCTCTTTTCTCCACTTCCAATCCCTATATTAGCAACACTGCCTTCGGAGAAGCAAGTAAGTGTGAGTCCAAAAAAGATCAGAGAAATCTTCTGCCTGTCCTCAGAGTGTTTTTATCCACTCTTTCTGAGGCTGAAGCTAACAGTGGTGTGAAACTATCAACTGACTTTTTTCCCCACTCTCTCCTTATTTTCCTTCTTGCTCATTTTACAATTTCTGCCTTAGACTATACATTTTGATGGTCATCTGCCTGCTTCAAAGCAACCACCACTTGGAACGGCACAGTGAACCAAAAGCGAGTGAGAGAAGCACAGCCCAGTGAATGGGGTGGGAGACAAGAACCGTCTTTGTGTCTAAGAAGAACATCCACAAGGACAAACTCTGATCTATATTCCTCAAAATGTCTCCCTTGCTTTGAAGGTCATTTCAACACAGCACAGGTAATCAAGGTGCCTCTGAAATCTCCGTGCTTCAGTGCTGGTATGTAGAAAGCTTTTGTAACTGATTTTATTATTTTTTCTGGCATGCCTATATTAAAATCCTTTACCTGGAAGGATGTGAGCTTTCTTTTAATAAACTTTTAAACCTTGCATAACAAGAGGCACATTCACCTCTTCTGACCAGGAGGAAGCAAGGAGCTCAGCTCCAAATTGTACTAGCTGATACGCAGACATTTGTGAATATCTCCATCCTCTAGGAGAATGAGATAATGGAAGCATTTGCTCCCTGACTTTTTATGGAATGATTTTCAGTCGAAAAGTGCTTTTGCAAATCTGTAAATGAACCACAATCTTGAAATGCAAAAAGGTGTGCTCTGTGCTGGGAACAAAGGCTGAAATGAAAGATTGGCTGTGATCCGGCTGCCTTGCCTGAAAGATCTCTGGAGAGGACCATCCTGTGTGAATTAAAAGTCTGGTCATTTGGTTTCATAGCTCAGCATGGTTGTTTGGTACTCTAACTTAGATTATTCTAGAGTCAGATGCACTATAGTAAAAAAAATAACTAATCATTATATGAACAATGACAAGGAAGCTGAAGATGCTAAATGGAAGAGCTTCCAAAGGATTAAAAGGTTGCATCGAGCCATCCAGACAACCTTCAATCTCTCCTTTGCTTAAACCCTCTGACAGCAATTGAAAGTATTTGTAAAGTTTTTAATATTTCAGTGTCTGACTGGCAGCATCATTCTTGCCTGTTTGATCTTCACAAGACAAGGGAATGTGATCCTCACTAAAAGGGATACTCTGGATATGGCAACACAGTATTTAACTCGGGTGGTACCCAAATTCAGCAAACTTCTTGTTGGATAAAGCATGGGTAGCGAGTTGGCCTCCTCCTCCCAGAGCTCTCTAGAACACCACCACTCCACATGTCTTTCTGGAAAAGGTAGCCAAAAGATACACATTCCCCATCTGCAAAAAGCACTGCTCCCACCTGCCCATCAGGTCTCAGACCAAATTTGCTTGACAGACTATCTTAAGTGTATATACCTTGGTGTCTCTTGCATTGCTTGAGCTATTGTCTTACTATGAATCTTAGTTCTGTCAGTTCCTTTCATCTCCTCTAGACCCTGTTATCACTGCAACTTATTTTATGCAGCTTCTCACACTCTGAACAGTCCTCCAGTAACATTCAATAATCACAACACTCTCCACTTCAAAAACTCCTTGAATTTTCCAATTATTCCAGCCACAACAGGCCAAAGCAATGAGCAATCAAAACACATGTCTGTGATGGGGATGTTTCTGCCTGTTCTGTAAATCTTTAGTGCTAGTAAGCACCATAGCAGGGTGATCACACATATTTTCCCATGTTCTGTCTGGGAAGCAGCTGCAATGTACCTATGCACCATGGAAACATGCAAAATACAAACTTTAGCCTCAGTTGGCCCTGAACCTTCCTCACTTGCAAGCCCAGAATAGAATGCATCACATAATATAAACTCTACTATGCGAAGGGGATGTGTACTCACTCATACAACAAAGGACATCAGCATTTTGGTGACGTGACGGACAGACTTCCATTTATGTGGCAGTATATGAACCTCTTGAGATTAACAATAAGCTGCTCAATTAACTTGTCTCACCCCTTCTTATTGTATTCTTACCCTGCCACATTTTGGATGCATATCTGGGCAGGTGAAAGACCTCATCAGCACCTCCTCTCACCTAACTCAAAAGATTGAAGGGGCAGACGTGCACACAGAACCGAGGGATGGGATCCCTGCATTTTGTTATATGGCTGGTGTGCTTCAAGATGTTTAGCAGGGAAAATCTATAGTTCCCTTGGATGGCAGGGTGCAAATTCCCAGAGCCAGAAACCATTTGAAGGGGAGATGTCTGTACAGTGCCATGAGTGCCTCCAAAGAAGGCATCACACCCCCCTCTGGCTTGAACCACCTGCACTTGGGGGCAAATCCTGACCATTCCCCTGGTGAATCACCTGAACTGCCGTAAACCCCACCTTTTGCAGAAATGGTCAACTGAATGCTAAGTACACTAAACTAGCAACTGCTCCATTGATCGCATTTAGTCAACACTGAATTCATAAGAGATTTAAGGGCTCTTTCAGAACTGCTCTGCCCCCCTGGAAGTAGGCACCAGGAAGCCACTGCTTGTGGTCTGCCATGAAGAGGTGTCATATTTGTTGAAAATAACTCAAAGGCCAAAGATCCATTACCATTCTTGAACAAATCCAACAATTTGCTCCAGGAGACTTATAAAACCCTTCTGAAGAAATATATAAAGCAACCCAAGCCCACACTCATTCAAGTCCTGACTAAGGAGATATTTCTTGCATTTTTTGAATGATGAAAGAGTAAGAGGACATCAAACAATTTAATGGACTTTACAATTCATAGGTGTAAATCTAGTGTAAGAATCTGGTAATAAATCCTGGGGGTGCCTGGAGAGCAACTAAGAAAACATGTTCCACATCAAGAGTTTGAACTTACGCTCTACGACAATAGGCATGAGGTTTTATCTTTACTGTCAAATCAATGACAAGTCATTGTGTTCTATTTGAAGATACCCTGTTTCTTCATAACAAAGAAAGAAATAAAATCTTCTGCAAGACATATGCTTCTAGCATGCCTTAAATTAGAGGAAAATCTTCATGTGCATCAGGACTAGTTCACCATTTCATTATAATATTAAATATATGCAACCAAATGATTGTGGAATACCCAAAGGCAAAACATTTTGTCTTGACCTATTTTTGTTCTCAAATGTATTTCAAGAACTCCTTCTGGCTGTATCTTTAAGTAAATTTTGAGATCTTAGCCATATGCCATAGCTCTGGGTCTCCTATTTCAAAGAACAATAAAAAATATGCATGACAGTACCTGTGAAAGTACCCCAACAGCAATTCCTACCTCTACATAGTGCATAATACTGTATTTTAACAAAGCTTTCCCCCTGGATTGAGTAAGACATAGGTAATAAGTCGGAATTATCTGGGAGCTCTGTCTCATTGCCTAACATAATGATAATATTTTGCTGCTAAATTCTGCTCCATGAGCACGCTGAAAATCTCCAGTGCGTGTTCATTATTTGCCCTACGTGACAAATTGCCCTTGTGTTCTCGTATCCTTGAATCAGGAGCATGGTGAGATTTTATCTGTTTGAGGGACACTTGTAACAACAAGACAAACTAGTATTTCACTAAAAGAATGCAAAAAAAAAAATTAAAATACTTTGTGCACACCTGGTTAACTTTGATTTCTTCATGAAATAATTTAAGTTTCCCTTCATTTCAAACTGTAGTCACTGGCTTTGCAGCATTTTTCCTTGTCTGGATTTACAGTCATGACTCTGCGAAGAGACTCTAATGTTGCTGGAGGCTCTTCAGCTGCTGAAGGACATATACACCATAGATATTTTGAGGCCCTCAGGTGTGTTAGACGCCAGACTTGTCTCTTAGTTCTAAACCTGCCATGCAAAGCCTGTGCATCACCTTTCTTGGGGTCTCCCACTGCACCGGGGACTATTTGGGGGCGGGGTGGGAAGGAGCGTGCTGCGTCCCACTCTCTGGAAGCACTAAGAAACATCAGCAAGCTCAGATATGGTCTGCCCGCAATTAAAAGATTAGCTATCATGGTCAGTGACTTTTCTTGCTCAGGTCAGATTCTGCAGTAGATGATGTTAGGTTAATTACAGCAACATATAATTACAGCTGCATGCCAAGTTGGCCGAATGTAAACTCTTGCTGCTGCAGTGTCTCTTCAGTATCTGTGAGTTTCTGTAAACTCCAGCTGAGCCATTAACCACAGGCGAGATAGGCTGATAAAAAAAACCCACAGTAACTCACGTGGGATTTCCATCATAAAATATGCAGTGCCGTGCAAGTATCTAAACGCAGCGGGATGAGAGCCTCTATGGCTTGATTAGTAAGAACAGGTTTGCAGCTGGGGCTGCAGGAAAACGAGGCGTGACTCAGCAATTACTTATTTTCTCCCCCAGTCAAGACTGTGTGTTCATTTAAGTTTTTGTAAGGATTGCTTCACATTTGGGTGAAGAAGGAGGCACAGGGAATTTAGATTAGTAGGACCACAAATGGCATCTGGAATAGTCACATGAGTGATAACTAAGAAGAAAACATAATCCTGCTAATCTCCAAGCCACAAAAGGCACCCAGTTACCAGTCTTGCTACTGAACTTGATGTGGGATACACAAAATATATTCTGCTTTTGCAGAACCTCATGGATCAGATTTTAGTTTTTAAAAATGAAAACTGAAGTATCTACCACCTTGCTGCCTCCCTTAACCAAGCTCCTGAAGTTGATGAGGTTCAGACAGGCATCACTTATTTGTACTTACTTCACTATCAAAGTAATTTACAAATTATTGGAGACTGGCAAGGACTAAGGTGCTGCTATACAAGTAAGTTGCATTGTGAATCCCCATGTTTCTTAATTTTGCCAAAGTCCCTGAGAAAAAGGGTATCTGAGATAAGGATTCCTAGAGTTATTTGATCTGTAACCAGTAAAATAAAAATGTTCCAGAAAACATGCTTTTTCTAAGTCCTAACCTTTTCTTTATAAAAAACAAACCAAAACAATCAACAACAACAAAAAAATGAAAGAAAAAAGATGGCAAGCTGTGCAGGAAGAGAGCAAACTGTTTTGTGTTTGCACAACACAAAACACATTTCTTTAAGCCTAACAAAAATATAACTTCCTCTGACAGGTGTTATCTAGCATTTTCCCATATATATAAGCTGATTTTTTTCCCCTTTTATCTAATAAAACAAAATTATTATTATCTTTTAAGCTTAGAATAGGCATTGTTCTGGGAATCGGAGCTGAACAATGTAAGCGGTACACAGCACCAAAAAGGCACATGATAATAAGAACAAAATACCCAGAGAAATGCCACCAGTGATATTCCGGTCACAGTGGAGCTGACGAGTTTTCTGCTGTTAATTGAACTTGAGTGAGGGCTTTTATCCAGCGTTTCTGCTGGTCTCCAGTGTTGCACAGCAGGTCTCAGATACAAGAGCTGATAAATAGGGAAGCTGGACAGGTTCCCCTGGCTCTGGTCTGACCTGTTTCTCCCCTCTCTTCCTCTTCAAAATGAAGCAAAGGTATTGTTAGGGGGAGGAGGAAAAAAAAACAACAACCCAAGCTGATAGAGTATTTTGCTTTTAAAACCTGCTTTCTAAGCACTCAGTCCTGAAGTTCCCACTCTCAACTCCATGTATCAGACATGGCAGTCCAGAGGACAAAGAGAGTCTCGGGTTTGGACAGATTTGCGTTTAGTTTGGGACTGAAAAGATACCCTAGCACCTAAGTTCTCACAAATGACAAAGATCATTAATTTTTATTTTCTTCCCTCATCAATGGCTACAGCTACTGTCCTTGCTTTGTTTAGTTGCCTTTATTTTCTTTCATAAAAGGCACATCAAGATGGAGAAGGGCCTCTCTCAATCTCAGACATTTTTAGAGCAGGAATGTGGTATCATCATGCCTTGCTGCTAATCCTCAAATCTATTTCTTGCAGCACTGTTAATGGAACAGCATCCTATTTGTATGAGGGCAGTTTTCAACAAAAGCAGGATCTACCCTCTGGGATTCATATGCTCTCACTTTAATTAAAAAGAAATCCCATTAAAACTTGCCAATGCCACAAGTGAATAGAATTAATTAAAAAAAAATAAAATTAGAAGATGGGAACAAAACCATTTTCAGGAGGCAACAACTGCAGCTTAAATCTGTACACTTTTAATAGTATAAATTAAAACTTACAACTTGGAATTGTCTTCCTCAGGTCTGAGCAAATCCACTGAAGTGGAGTAATAGTTGGTAACACTGTGCCCACTAAATCTACCCGAGGGAAAGGAATGCTGCTTATTTTTAGGTCCAATTCACTCAAAACTGCACACATGCTAATGATGGTCATAAAAATTTCACTTTTGATGCAGAAACTGTTTAAATATTTACTTTCTTAAAGAAAAAAAAGGAACAAACCCAAAAGCAGAATAAAATTGCTCTACTTAGAAATTAAATCACATTTGGGACATCTTTCTTTTAACGCTTTCCATAACTGAGGCAGGATGTGTTTTACTCTCAATTTCCTACTGTTAAGTAATACGGGTTTGACCTACTGTGGGCAGATGAACTTTAGAAGGGAGTGCAACTGAACAAGGTGAATGATGGCAGATTAGACACAAATTAAGTTCCCACTGGCTCTGCTGATTGCTTGGTCCTTTACCTGTGGCTAAAGAGCCAAAGGGATTGCAGAGAGGAGAGCAACAGGATAGATGGCCAAGCTCTGCACTAGCAACAAAACAGAAGTTTTAAAAGACCATCAGATGGCCAGGTCCAGGTGTGAACCTCTGCTCTTGCTGGTGTGAGCCGTGCAGCTAAGAGTGAGCGAGAAGTCCACCCAGGACTGAGGTGAAATGGAGAATGCAGAGGCTTCCCTGGGGAGGAAGGCCACTTCCCACTTAGCTCCCCACACCAGGCCCAGCAGCCATCTAGGATGTGCGAGGAGGTTCGCAGGGTTCCCACCAGAGCACAGCACAGCCAGCCTGAGGTCACTATGGGCTGGGAAGAGCCTTTCCTCTAGGTCGCCGGGGAAAACCTGGGCTGATGGGTTTTGACCCCTCAGCCACCAGATCCTTGCTCGTTCCTCCAGTTGCAATGCTGGCTGTGTCACGACAGCTGCAGCCTTCATGCAGGACAAGATATTAACTTAATTAAGCAACGCCTTGACAGCCATATCTTCAGTGCAGAACACGATATTAACTTAATTAAGCAATAAATTATAAACCAGATGAAAGCCCTGACAGCAGTCCAAGCTCCATTGCATTATCAAGCGGGTGAATTAGCACCCCCCTAGCTTCTGTTGTGGAAGAGAGAGAACATAGCAGGTGTGGGGGCTGTGGGAGCAACATCTTCCTTTGCATTACTGGAAGTGGATGTTTGGAGTGGGAAGATGCTATTTGCCCCATGTAAGAGGCAAAATCCTCTTGTGGTTTCTGAGCTGGCTTCAGATCTTGCCAGCTCAAATGTATACCCTCATTCATGTTTCCACATCCCTCCAGAAACTCTTGCACATCATTACCACAGTTTCATTTCTCCCTGCTCTGCTCAGATAGCCGAGGTATTGCCAACCACCCCTATTTCCAAGCTTTGTTGGCCTCTTCCAGTTGAGGAAAAAGGCATCATGGGAGCAGTTGCATTGCCATGACCAAACCATCCCTTTTCCATCTGTTAAGCTTCCTCCCAGACACTCTCTAGATGGTGGTTTGCGTTCAGTTATCTGTCATGGCATTTCCCTACTCAGTTGTGTTCCCCCAGCATGCTTTTTGTGCTAGACTTCCCTGTAGACAGAGCACATGGCTTCCAGAGTGAACCTGAGAATCACAAATGCCATCTATAAAGAGATTAAGTACACACAAGGGGATTAAAAAAACCCACTCCACGGCCTACATATGAGGGGAATATTTCAGTAACAGTGGAAGAAAAACGTCAAGAAGGAAGGGGTGCTACCTCCAATTTTTGTCTTGGCTAAATAAGAAATGTTCTTGAGTTCAGCCAGAGCTCTTCAGGACTCTAAGCTCTATGACAGTGTCAGTGGAAAGTTTGCCTAGCTGTCCTCATCTTCAGATGGAGATCTTTTCACCTCTTTCTTCCAAAACCTACACAAACTAATGTTCCTTAGCATACTGCTGAAAATAAGCAAATGTTAGCAATAAGCCTCAGAACCAACCCACTGGTGGGACGCAGCAGGCTGCAGACCCCTCACTCTGCTTCTCCCACTCCTGTCTATGCACTCCGAAACTCACACATTTTAGGAAAGCTGCCATCCACCTGGAAAAAGAAAATCACAGACTGCCTGCACTCACCTTCCTTGGCATGCCTGGTTTTGCATTCTTATTCCAGAACATATTCATGATCCAAACCTGATCATGACACCAGCACATACAGCACTTAATTAGAATCCCTCTAGAGCTCTGCTCTTCAAGTGAAAAGACTTGTGCTTGCGTCCATTATGGGATAAACAGCGTGAAAAAACAGAATTCTGACAGGATAGTGCTTTTCCATGTGAACTATCACTGTTTTAGCAGCAGTCACGACAAAATAGAACAGTTATGTTTGATCTGCTCTCATCAGTGCCTCCTTGACAGGGCTGCTCATCAAATTTGGGTGGTGAGGCTAAACGCTGGTCAGGGTCACGGCAGCTCAACTGACAGCAAAATCTGACCTGATGAATGTTTATTATAGATGGCAAAGGATCCTGTCTGCTCCACAAGACCCAGAGAGTGCTTGAAGGGAGAAGAGACATGCTTGTAAACTCACAAAAGTTTCACAGAGCAACAGAAAGGATCCCTGGTGGTTTGCAGACCACTGTCTCTGTTTATGGCTCATTCCTTTCTGACCTCGCATAAAAGCAGCATTAGAGAATGAGAGAGGAAAGCAGAGGGAGTTTGCTCACGTTTGCCCTAAGACACAATCAAGAGTCCTATGACCAGGAAAAGAAACTTGTTATTATCACTCATTAATGGATTTGGAGACATACATGATTGTTTGTGTAGAGAGTGTAGATTATGGACCATCTGTTTCACGCTGGGTAGCACATGGAAGGATTTCTGATAGGCGAAAGGCTGAACGGCATGCTCAGGCTGCATTCCTTGACTGCCTTGCTCCCCATGGAGATACAGATCATCTAGGGTGTGTGACATTCCCTCCCATTCTGTGCAAAGTAATTTTTCATTGCCATCAGCTATCCTTTGACTGCCTGGGGAAGAAAGTGTGAGCTTCAATCCCAAGGATTTAAACATGGCATTGTTGGACCTGAGGGTTAAGTTTTAAATGTGCCCAGAAACATTTAAGGAAGCACAACCTCAGTCAAGATTTTATTTTCTGCTTTCTGCAGATGAAGAACCAACACTGCAAAGCATGTTTTGAGAAGAACTGGCTGTTAACAACTTACTGCTCCCTTTTGAAACAAGCTGACTTGAGCACGAAAGCATTTCTGTCCTGCTAATACTTTTCTCTTAGATCTCCTCCCTTCTGTAACCCAGTTGTTCAAGTCTACCCCTACACTGATATTTCAGTGATGTTCTAGTTTTAAGCAGTGTGAACAGGTGAGTTAATTCAGACCCAAAGACCTCAGGCAGCTTGCCAAAGACATGCTAATTAGTTGGCTGAGCAAGGAGCCTGTTAGCTTTATAGCAGCTCTTACAGACTCAAGTCATACCAACAACAAAAATGCTGCCACATGGAGCTCCAGGGTGCACATGGTAGGAGATCACTGTGTAAAAGAGAGCAACAGAAGATAATTCACTGATCAGAAAGACTCCCATGTTAACGGTGACCAGACCAAATCAAGGTTTTATTACAAATGGATTCTGACCAAGATACATCTGAACTAGGAGGAATAATTTGAAATTCAAGTGAACACAAACTCAGATCTGATTTCAAGGAGAATTTCCATATGGAAAAAATGTGAAGAACTACTGGCAAGTAATGGATGTATTGAGGGCTAGTAAGATTCCGAGCTGGAAAATGTATGCATGACAATGGGGAATTTTCCAAACCAACAAGGATTAAATCTAATTGGATTTGAAGTTGCTGATAAAAAGCCTTAAGTTTCAAGGCAAATGAAACCGTATTTGAATAGAATCCTTTCCATCACTGCGTTATTTCCCTAATTGATAACCACTGAAGCTACAATGTGTTTGTGAGTCCTTCCTGATTCAAACTTATGTCATTCACTGCTGCACCTGTGGGATTTTCAATCACTTTTGTGCAGTACTGTCCCACATATTTTCCATTTAGCTTCTGATGAGAGACATCAACCTTTAAGATTTTTTTTCCCCTGCACATTCAATACTGTCCCAATTATGCATCACTAGGGAAATCTCAATTTTTTTCCAGCGAGTTGTTTTAATTGACTAAAAAATAGCAAGGGTCATATGACACAACATTTATCATTGGCTTCCTATAAACTTTATCAGCCTTATTTTCTGATCTAGAGCACCAACAGATTGATCAGAAGCAGCAGTGGAGTAGCCTTAATCAGATTTTAAACCAGGCTGCCTCTCTCTCCCCCCTCCCCGGCCTCTAATTTCAGCTTCTTATCCTAAATCAGTCATGCCATCTGTAGGGGGACGGCAATTAGATCCAAATCTACCTGAAGTTGACAGAAAACTTTTTTTGGCTTCATTGTTCTTGCCCAGCCTTTGATACCTGGCATGACTGCTGGAAACCCTTCTGGAGTAGGTCATACCATGGGCACAGTTTATTAGGCAACCCTTTCTTTAGCGTGAAAGAGGCTTTGAAGAATACATTGGAATGAGTATTAAATCAAGGAAGCTATAAATGCTGCTAACCAAATGTTGGCATACAGATCCCTTTCTAATAACATGAGCGTTCTGAAGACCCAGCAAAATGGTGCACCATGCACACATAATCTCAAATCCAAATACTCATCTGTACCTCTCCAATTAAGAAAGCCAGTAGGCATTCAACAGCAGGCACGGCATGAAAAAAAGTAGATGCATCGACATTGGAGACCCCTTTACAGATCTACTTCATGTGATCAGCTTTATGAAGATGATGAGTTGATACATAAGTCCAATGTTTGGGAAGAAGCCAGAAGCCACTCACATTTTGGGACAGTTAGCCTCTAACTAGGAAATTATGGGGAACTTACTTTGAAATTAAGTAACACTGTACCATCTTCCTTGCAAATTGCCATGCCTAAATCTTCTCTGAGTCTAATTCAGCCTCAAAATCTCTGTGCTTTGGTATTTAGTTTATGCTAGTTGACCTACTCCTACATGTAAATAAGGTAACTAAAATACACTGATTTGAGAATATAACATATCTGAAAAGCTAACTTTTCTTTTTACTTGCATACATTCATTTTTCTGCAGGATACAGGTGATGTTCTACAATGATTGCACTAAAAACCCAGCATCTCGAACTTAATGTGCCATATTCATTTAAATTCCTCTTCAACAGACCAAAGCATCTGGTAGACAACAGACAGTTCTTACAGCTTTCCTAAAGCATAAGTACAAGGTCTTGTTAAGTCACTGTTATCCGATGTGCCTCTAGAGAGGTTACTGCAGATTTGAAAGCTTGCCCTACCACAGCCCAGCTGAAACGGGATAGAGCCACGAACTGCCATTCTACTTTGATTATCACCACATATGGTGGCTGAGCTGTGGTGCAAACTAGCAAATCAAAGGGGCTTTGGATCAGCCCATGCTACCCGCTTATATCATCCTTGCTGCTTTCATGGTACGCCCAAAATCAGTGAGCAGGCAGGTGACCACTGCCCCATGAGTCAGGGCAGCTGTGGCATGCCACATTCTCACTACCTCCCCACCCACGTCAACTGGGGTTGCATGATTCAAGCCAGCAATTAAGAGCACAAAACAATTATTCTTCCTGACATCATCCTAGCCTCAGATCGTGAGAGCTTCCTCTCACCCTGCCTCTGCCTTGCTGTTTCCTCCAAACGCTTCCCAGGCTTCACCTTAGGACAGTTTCAGGGTGGGGTAACACAAGTCCAGAACCACCGAAAACGCTACACATTTTGAACTATTAATACTTGTTCCATCTATGACGAAGGCATACCCAGTTCTAGCAATGCAGAAGTCTGGATAAGCAATATGCCTCATCCTTCCCTGCTACAATGGAGTAAAATCTGGTAACCTTTAAGGGTTCCTAGGTTCCTTCTAACTTCCCTGACTGGCTGACCCTGCAGGGGGGATACAGTTATGACTTATAAAAGTATGTCCATAAAGAGTGAGAGTTAACCTAGGAGGCTGAAATTAAGAACCTACCCCACAGTATACAACCTTCTCCTCTCCATCCGTGCTAAAGGAGCTGACTTGTTACGTAGAGTCAAACTGATGTGTAGAAACGTCAGCCTGTCAATCATAGCCATCAAAAATGTTTTATGTCTGAATTTTGCTGGCACTAGTATGCAAAGAGACAAGATGATTTAGCTCTTTGCTGGGACTTGGCAGCCCTGTGGACTCTATTGGTAGCAATGCTGTCTACTGAGCAACAAGCTGTATCTGCTTCTTTAATGTCTATTTTGTCTACTTAAGATTTTGGGACAGAACCTGTATCTTATAACGGGTTTATATAATTACTTAAATCCAATTTCCAATCTTAATTAGGGATGCAATGACAAACTATTAATAATATTCAGAGCAGCATTAATCTACCCCTGCTACTTCACTTGAGTGGTAACAGGAACTAGACCATCAGGGAAACAAATTAAAGACACTTTCAGTTTTGAGAGAAATGTCAGAACAAGAAGTTGAGATCTGCATTCCTACAACAGTTTGTGTCTGTGAGAAATCCTGCGGGTATCAAGGAAAACAGGAAAAGGTGGATGGTGGGCCTACTCACAGCCTGATAAAGTAAAATAAATGCACAGGACATCACAGGATTTGGACCCTGCTGCTAACATGTGCTTCAGTAAAAGTAAGTTTAACACAAGCTAAAAATGTCTAGTGTTAAACCTGAGTTTAGATATCTTGCCTGATAAATACAGAAATGGAATATATATATATATATATATATATATAAAAATACAGAAATGGAATATATACCCCACCCCACTACCACCCTTAAGGAGCATTTTCCTGTTCCCTTAACGGGAGTCAGGCTGCACCAGGAATAAATTTCTGGGCACTGGCACCAGCAGTGCCTGTTAAGTGTTCTTGGTTAAGAAGGCTCTAACAACAAGCCAAAATGCTAAACGTAATTGCTGCTGACTGACAAAACCAAGTTGTAGTCATACTCCTCAGAAAAATACAGAAGACTGTACTCTGTGTGGCTTCAGTGTTTTGCTGGAGCAAGCTAAGTTATTTGCTGGAATAATTATCAAACTGCTTCATAAAGAGCACCATAAACCAGATTTCATTCCCACTGAACTATATAATTAACCAGAGGAGTCTCTGACTCTTCAGCAGTGCATGTCATTTGTTGAAATTAACTGAATCGATTCTGCTTTAAATTAAAAGCAAGCAAATAACTAATTTTTCAATTCTGAATGGAATTCCTGAAACCTTTGGAGTGACAGTTGTATCTTTAAAAGTTTTCACTAAAATCACACACTAATATCCTGAGGAAAACTAACGCCTTGCTACTTTTTTCCCTCTCAACAATATCAGTTTACAGCTCAACAGCACAAGGGTGGAGGAGGAAATTCCTTTCTTCTCACCTTCAAAAAAAAAAAAAAGTTCCTTTTCAACAAGCTTTAGTACAATGAGTTTGTCATCAATTGTTTGCAGGAAACATCTCACATTTTTTCCTTATATGCAATGAGTTTGATCCCAGCAGGTTGACTTAATGTTACAAAGGAAAAAAAAGCCAAAGGAGACACAAAAGCCACAGTCACACAAGGCATCAGAAATCCCACCAGCTTCAGTAAAAGTACCCACACAATGCTCACAGAAGATCCAAGCAGTGTATAAATACAAGACCAAAGCAATTTGGACTTAAAAGTGAGAAAAGGCATATGTGACTCCACCAAGTAACATTAACCAAAGCCGCAAGACCGTACCCCACTCTGACAGAGTGCCAAATTTATCGCCACAAGGAAGAAGAAAATAACAGCACATGGTCAGCATTCCTACTGTAAGCCTGGACTACTAGGGATTCCCAAATATCTCTTTAATTTTAGTTGTTAAAAGATTCTGTGAATAAGTTGTTTGGCTTGCAGCAACCATACTGCAACATATAAGAGCAAGAATTTTAGAACAAAAAATAAATCTTTACTCATACTAATTTCCTTTAAGATGTTTTCTCTATTCTGTATTTCTGATGCAGCTTTCTGATGCTGCTTCTCTTGGTAACTTCTGCTGATGGCAAAAAAGCCAACTGCTGCTCTTGCTTGGAAAGCTCTGCTCTTTCTTTGAAGTAAGCAACAGTAACAGTAATTCAGAGCTGTTTTATAGAAAGTAACACTCTAGAAAGACACAGGAAGGCAAGGATGAATCGCTGTTTGCATTAACTCCTGCAGAAGCTAGTGTCAGGTGAGATCCCAAGGCTCTCCTCTCCAAAACCAGGGCACTGCTCCTGGTCTACTTTTTGAAAGGGGAAGCATTAGTATGGGAAGAGACCACGAGTAAGGTCAAGACTTGAAGGTCCCATCCTAGCTTCATGTTCTGGATGAGGGCTTAAGCATTCCATGTGTACATATCTGATGTTGAAAATGCACGGCTGGCAGCAGAACTTGGTTCACCGTTCACCTTCTCCTGGGTTCTTCTCCTTCTCCTGGGTTCTTCGCCTGCTTCAGTCACACACCATGTAACTTTTTAAGCGTGCATCTTACGTGAGCAAGAAATGTTCAGTATCGACTGAACGCTCAGAGAGCTTCGATGAACAAACAGAACCAACCTCCCTTTCAGCCTCTAATAAATCAAGACAGTGACCATGGCTGGGGAGGATTTAGGATATGCACACTTTGCTCTTGTTCAGCGCCTCGAAACCCAGTGCCAGCAAACACTTCAAAGAGAAACTCATAAAACACTGAAAGAAGTGAAGTTTTGAGATAGCTGCAAGACAAGACATAGGTTAAAGGTGGAGGGAGGGGACAGCTTGCCTTGCAAACAAGACACTGTCTGTGCAGGTGTTTGGGAAGGAAAGGGGAGACAGTGCAAAGGTGACCCAACCAGGAAAATATCCTGCTGGCTCCTGCTGGTGAAAGGTGTAAGCCAAGACCCATTCAGTCACCATCTCTGCACCTCCTTCTCATCACAGACTGCAGGAGGAGTAGGACCCTGCACCTCAACTCCAAGAACAATTATTTTTTTCCATGGTTATCTTTGTAACAGCCAAACTAAAGAAACTCTGGCAACACTGTCATAGACTGCAGGAAGTACTGAGAGAGACTAATGCAGACTGATCATCTGTGTTTGTTAGCAGAGATGAAAATCATAGGGTCTTCTCTTGCCAAGCCATACCCACTGGCATTACAGAAAGTTTGGGCCTTGGGTTTGAACTATTTGGTGTTTTAGAGGATGGGTGGCTTTTATCAAAGCTTTTCAGAGAAGAGTATAAACCTCAGCGTTTGAACAACAAGAACAACAAAGGCTCCAGAGAAGTCATCCTCCCAGATTCTTCTGATCTTTACAATACACTGTGAATCTAAACGTTTTCTTAATTTTTAACTCTTCAGCCCAGGAAATGTTCTGAAACTTTAATGATTTTTACAAAATAATATTACTTTAGTCAAATAAAAGGGGAATTTACTCATTCTTTAGGGCTTCTTGTAAGCTAAAGAAGGCCAGAATTTGTTTTTTAGCCTGCTTATGAGACTTTTTTTTCCTGTGAAGAAGTTTACATTATCTATAGCAAGCTCCTTATCAAGCCCACATAATCCAAGTAGATCTGAATTCACTAGAAAAAGTAAACTTCGAGAACTGTTCTACAGCATGAACTGTTTGTTACTGTTTGCTGGTTTGCAGCTCACTGATGTCCAGCAACGGAGTAACACACACAAAATCTATTTCACCAAGCCAAAGCTAACCCTAATGCCCAGCACCTAGCACTGAACCTGAAAAACAGCAAAGCAGTAGAGGCCTGCTTCCCTGCTACCCAGCTACTTTAAATGCTCAAGGTCCAGACCGGAGAAGCCTGAGAAATTTTGTCAGCAAAACCTTCCACAGTGGGTTTCCTCTGGTGCTGGAGTTCACTGCCATGTTCCTGAGGAATGAAACCATCAAGTCACTACAAAACACTGGCATCATTCCTAGCAAAGTAAAGTCCTCTTGCCGTGAAAGCGGGTTGCCTTTTCTTCTTTAAAACATTCATGTATCCTGTTTCAAACTCACATTTGCCAAAAGAACTGCACGCCCTAGAGTACCTCCTTTTTTATTTCTCCCCCTCCCTTTTGTCTCTTAAGGAAATTAAAGTATTCATTAGATCCACCAGCTAGAAAGAAGATTTAAATGGCGTGATGCATTTGCCAATTCGACTCCCTCTGACAGACGGCTGATGCCAGTGGGACGTTGAGGAAAGCAAAGCACACATGTATGTGCAGGCCTTTTAACTACAGGGTCCATTCCCATCCATAGCACACAGCTGTCCCACTGTGCATTGCTGTTCCAGTCCTACTGAAGTCACAGGTCCTCACCACCTAGGGACACACAGCCAAGAGCTGGTGCACAACCCACAGAGGTAACTCAGCATTTTGGTGTTAGGTATTCATTGCTCACTCCCTCAGCCTGGACCAGCAGTTGCTCTCAAAGAAAAGGTGTGAGCGGAGAGCTCTGCTCTGGTGTCTCATGACAGATGTAAGCATTTTCAAAGAGTAGAGCACTGAAGAATCAATCCCTTCCACAACCCGAGCCCAATCCTGCCATCCTTCAGAAACCACGCACCCGCAGTGTGAGTGCTGTCCATGTGTCACAAGGCTAATGTGAAGGCAAAGATAGCACATGTTAGATTGGCAGAAGTGCTTCAGTCTTCAATTATCTCGCATTCCCTGCATCTGCAGATGAATACTTCTGGCCAATGCAACTTGGCCACTGCTTTAAATGCCATCTGGTTCTCAGCTTAATGAACGCTGGCGTAAGTAACCTCCTTTCACTCTCCTCCTCCACTATTTTTAAAAGAAACTGAGTTGTTGATATGACAAGTCTCTTTACATATTTTTTGTTTGTTTGTTTGGGTTTTTTTTGCCTCTGGGTTGCTTACTGGTGCCTAACATGATGACAGACACACCCACTAACATCTACACCTGCAGGATCCCAGCTTTTTCTTTTCTGTTTTGCAGAAACATGTCCCACAGGCATGGGAAGAGGAATGCTTAAAAAATATCATGCACAGGTTCCTCTGCCCCCACAGATCTACATCCCAGGCAGTTGGTGATCAGTTGGCAATATCCTCTCAGGCTGTCTTGGGAAGTCCCTTTTTCAGCAGTTCACACTGCAGAGAACATAGGGTGTTGGCTTGATTTCCCTTCAAGAAGCGTGCGATAATCCGGAGTCTTGGAGCACGCAAGAGAACAGTCCTATCGTCCTTTTCTTCCAGAAATAAAACAGGTTTCCAGCAGCAGATGGACTAACACAAACCCTATCCAGCTCGTCACAGAGAAGTTAACGTCCTTTGCCCAAGCCAGCAGGATACACTGAGTTGCCAGAGTCAACAAGAACAGTAGGCAAGACATGCCCGAGAGCTGAACTTCTGGGTTTCCCACATAGCCCACACCAAGTGGAGAAGAACAAAGAAACTTTGCTGTCAAACTGTGGCTGCTATACAGATAAAAGCCCTGAATTGTGGAGAAGCCTGGGGAACAAACGAGGGGCAGAAAAGCCTAAAAACATTTTGTTCAGAGCAGAAGGCATCTGATGACATCTGACAAAAAGACATGAGCAAAAAAAAAAACAAAAACGCTACAAGAAACAGTAATCCTATCACAGGCTCTTCTTTTCAGCACAGCTAATACTGAAAGACTGGTTTATGTACCAGTCAATCCCAGTTTGGCGCAGTTGCCAAGCATTACTTGGGATCCAACCATGACATTGGCCACGATCATACCTTCACCCAGCTCCAAGAAAGCAGCAAAACCTCTGAGGAATAAGATGCCACTCAAAGCCAAATTCTGCAATAGTCCTGTTTATGTGCTAATAGAGTCACAAACTACCTCCAGAACTCTCTAAATATGCCAGAGACTGTTGTCAGATTTCTAGCAACAACTCCAAATGTGAATTTTTTGCCCCCAGGGCTGATCCTCGTAGAAATTTCAAAATTACCTGAGCTCTCTGTTGCTATCTCTAAATTAATTAGATGGAAAAATATTTTCAGGAAGTTGAAGGGCTTAAAATATATCCCGGTCAAAAATGCCAACTAATTAATAGGTATTTTTAATTTAAAGTGAGTAATATTCCCTAGAAATCTTTGTCATTACACATTCTGATCTGCTGTACCATGCCAACTCTGATCTCACTAACCAAGTTGATAAGCATATTTCATACACCACAGTGAGCATAAATCTGGGCCTTACAGATATATCACCACAGAAAGCCAAACAGACAACCGGACAGGGGTGGTGAGAATGTCCACCAAAAACACTGTTAAAAGGCCTCTTTTTCAAAAGCAAACAGGTACCACTTCAGTCTATGCTGGCTCCTCTTTTGAAGCACTTCAGGTGGAATGACCCAAATTCCAAAAAAACTCCCCAAAAGTCCGGCTGCTGCTCTGCTTCCTCCGAGCTGCTGTTCACCAGGAATTCATGGGGAGCTCACACAGACTCCAGAATCGGAAATGAAGAACAAGCTTCCATTGGCAAGAAGATATGTGAAGGAAGCTAATATGCCTTTGTTTGACATTTCTAAATTAAACAAAGCCATGAATTGAACCAGAAGAGTGTAAGTGAAAGTACAAACTACAGGCAGCCCAAAGAGCGATAGTAAGCACTGTGGAGACTTGGAACCATTAAATCGATGCAGGACAGACTCATGTTCCTATCAGGTGAAACAACAGCTTGGTTCTTTAATGCTACTATTTAAATCTATCTAAAATATCAAAATACTTGGTTTGATTAAGCCAATTTTAGTATGTTCAGAATATCCACCACTTTCACCACTGAAAAACACAGAATTGCTGCACATAGTTTTCTGATTGGACATGATGACCTTAAAGGGTCTTTTTCAACCTAAATGATTCTATGATTCCACAAAAATACTGAAAATAAGCAAGGAAAGGGACAAAAACTTAAAAGAATCAGACCACAAATCTGGCTGAATTTTTCTGTTTTGATGATCACAGACAGCAGCAGGAGCAAGGAGCAACAAAGGACTGGATCAGCCCCACAACTCCGCCGAGCTCAGCCAACCTGCGTTAGAGCATTGCTATGGGGAACTTGCCCCGGTGTGTCCCTATCCCAGCCATGGCCTGTGAGCAATCAAAACAATATGCTGTCAAGATCTGAACGTGTTTTGAACTCTTGTGGCTGCATTTCCTCTTCACACACCTGGTCCTCCAGCCCTTCCTTGAAACTTTGGCTGGCCATAGTCCTCCTCCCCTTGGTGAGCAGAAGCTGTGCTGGTAAAACATGTCTTGAAAACATAGGGACAACTGGCAAATCAAACTGTGACACAAGCCACAACGGCCTGTCCACGTTGCATGTACTTTAACAGTTTTAAAATCAGGTTAAGTGACTCTGTGCTTATTGATAGTAGTTTCCATATCAATATGTGGGTTGTCAAGAGCATTACCAACAGAAACTTCTTCATGCAATTCACTCTTGGGGCAGGGTAGCTAATGGGGAACTCTAAAATTGGAAATAAAATGACCTATTTAAGAGGCATGTTGACAGAGGAACATTTAGAGATTTGAAGTTGGATTCATATTGTCTTTCTTACAAAGCCACAAAAGCCCTGTGATAAATTCCTAATAGAAAAAACTAGAGAGGCAGAAGGTTTGTACAAAACCTGCTGGTTAAACCGTACCTGCTTTAACAAAAATAATCTGTTCTTCTTTACTTGCAGCAAAACCTCCACCTTTATAAATAGATGTATACTGATTTAATTAGTTTGACAGTGTGGTTTGGTACAGAATGCTAATACAGGTGTACATTTCAGCTGGTTCCTATTTCTGGTCTAATGTCTTCTGGAGGTCTGCCCAAGAAGAGCTATTAAAAAAAACCAAAAGGGAACTTCTTAAAAGTGAAGGTTATTTCAAAGATGGGTGGATCTGTGTTGTGTATTAGCAATCCTATTAGGCCATTATTCTCAACTGGCACTACTAAACTTGCCCCACATTTAATGAGACACAGAAATAGGGCACTCCAAGCATGTATACAGATGGAGCTGTATTTTTCCCTGGGGTACTGGGGAAAAAATGGCTGTTATTAAAGCTCCACTCAACCAACGCTGGTGCCACTGCCCCAAATAATGAGGCACAATATGTCCACTCGAATTCTTGAATTTACTAAATAAAAAAAACAGCTGTGATGTCAAATATCAGGCCCTGAGAAGAACTGCTATGAAGGAAGCCACTTAGGTTCTTACACGCATTTTTGTAATACTAAATTATTCAGTAGTTGAGGCAGTAGTGTTTGTGGTTTTGGTGTATGGTTGTGTGTTTTTTTTTTTTCTACTGAAGTCTGTACAATCCTAATGTGTCACCAGTTTAAAGGTATTTTGTGATTATCAAGGTAGGAGAGTTTTTCTCACTACTTCAGTAAAGTGGTAAACATTAGCTGCTAGAAAGGGAATAAATGACACACATATAAGACACCTTTTACTAGTAATATTACACCCCTAAGAAGTTTTCCTGATTCATTCATACATTACACAAACAGATGTTATATAAAGCAATACAAAAACATGTAGAAAAAAGCTGCTAAAACACAGAGAATCATTCCCTTCTGTGGTATGTGCAGTGATGTGTACTTAGCAACTTACACACAGAAAGTTTTCTCCTCTTTTTCCACCAAGAAAATGGATAAAAGTGACATTATG
>VZTM01002071.1:126860-140451 GCA_013400555.1 Jacana jacana
TTTTTTTTTTTCCTTTGCCACATAAGCTGACCTAGTTTACAATCTGCCTCTGTACAGATGCGGCCTGGCTTGTTCCATGGGTAGAAAGAGGACAGAGCCATTGCCAACCATGAATGCCTGGAGTTAGGAAGGGGAAGAGACACAGGGCAGCGCAGGATGGGGAGCTACAGAGAAGGAAATGTAAGGGAAAGAAGTTTGGATGAGAGGAGAGGAGAGGAGAGGAGAGGAGAGGGGAGGGGAGGAGAGGAGAGGGACATCTGAATCAATGCAGCAATGTAAAGAAGGAAGACTNGAGTGCAGTTTCAGTGAGGCAGGTGTTTTTTATTGTTATGCAGCAAATCTTCAAATGGAGAATAATTCAAAGGGGATACTCCTCCCTATTAGCAAAAAATTATTTCAGGCTTCTGTTTCATAGCCAGCATACTGTTCTTGCTCTGTATGCACTCCTGAAGATGCTGAGAGCAATGTAGAATAAAGAAAGGAGAGAAAATACTGTGATAATGATGCTGGGTATGCCAGGCACTTTTATAACATTTGTAAAATGAAATGCAGTCCTGAAAGGTGATGCCTGATCTGGTAGCCTCCATGCTGATTTTCACTGACTGTGAAAAATGAGTTTTGCTTGGGATGCAGATTTTTAAGTGTTTTGTATTAGCTGTCAGAAATTTTGTGATTAGATTCATTTTCCTTTCCTTGTGGTTCTGGTTATTTCTCTGACTGCCGAATAACATGCAGATGAGCTGAATGAGGGAATGCACTGGCTTGCGGTAATGCGTGTGAGATGAAAATGGTACTTGCGTGTATTATCCGTGCATTTATAAAGCTAATGAATGCAGAGATCCATCAGTCAGTTAGCAGAAGAGCTGTGGGAAGTTTGGAGGTCACATTCATAGGTGCTTTATATTCAGTACAGGGATGAAATGTTGAGTATTACAGAGGCAGGGAGCTGCTGGTAGGGAGCTGAGTGGAGATCCCTGTTCTGTTCCTGGCGTTACTGATAGCCTGTGATGTGACAGAAGACAAGTCACTTTCCCTTATTTGTCTGTATGAGTTGATGAATTTTAGGACAGGGATTGCCTATTAATGGGTGTTTGCAGAATGTAATGGGACCTCAGCTGCGGTTAGGGAGTTTAAATACCGATGTAGTATGAACTTTAAAATTATTTTCTGAAGTTTTTCAGCTGACTAACAGGCTCATTTACACACATCTATTATGTGGTGGAATAGCTTGGCGAGGTCTCTGTTGGCAACTAGCTACATGAGTAATCTCATTGACTTAAATGTGGCTTCTTGAATGAGTAATGTTTTAGTACTGGCTCCATAAACTGTTTTAGTCATCATGGGCTTGCAAACTGTGTGCGTAGCCCTGCCAGCACTTACCACACAATGTAGTGTATTTTACTGCAAGGAACCCTGTCACAGGAGTAATACCCAGTAGTAACTGTTTGTGTAATCTACACCCACGTGAAGAACTTACTCTGTTCTGCAGCTGCAAACCCAGCCAAATGTCACTGACATAGTGTTCTCTTTGGTTCATGGGAACTGTAAGTTCCCCTTCGCGAGAAATCCAAAGAAATATTCAGTACCTGTGATGTTTTAGGGAAGAAAGATTTTTTATCGCAGCTCATGGGGATACCGCTGCGTAACTGACTCATAGCTCTCCCTCCTTCTTGTGCAAAATGCAGTCATTACAAATCTGGAGCTGTAAGGTTTTATTTAAAGCTCTTTACAGTCTTACCCCAGCTAATGTTTCTGCTTTGATTATTCCTGCCTTATCTCAGTCTCTTTGTACCCTCTTCCACAATAGCCCCCATTTCTTTCCCCTACTGGGGGCTTTATGTCTCCTTTCTGTCTGTTCCTTTTCCTAAGCACAGAAAAAAATCCCATTCAGTGGTATCCCTCTTTTATTCTACAAATCCCTCTTTCAAGTCTGCTTCATCAATAACATCAACAGAAGGCAGTCCTGAAAGATGGTTTGCCCGTGTCCAGCTTGCCTGATTGAGCCTGAACATCATCGGGTCAAAGGAGCGTGTCTCTATATATTTTCTGAATTGATGCATGCATAGGAAGAGCCATATAAATATAGCACTACTTTTTACCACAGCATTACATATCAACTGCTGGGGCAAGATAATCACAGACTACAGTACTTCAACTATTATGTACAGTTGCATATTGTTCCTCCAATTAAACAGACACAGCAAAAATTATTCAAAAAATAATCATTATCTTAGAAATAGGGAACCTCTGTAACCCTTCTGTACAATACTTGAGTAGCGTATTCACACAAAGAGCATTTGTTTGTGAGCTAAAGAGCTTGATCCAAAGCCCAATGGAGGCTCTTCCAATGCATTCAATGAGCTTTGGATTAAGTCCTTCCTGAAGAACAGATGCAGGGTTTTATTCACTACCACTAGAACAATAAAAATGACAAGACAAAGACCAAAGTTGTCTACACAGAATAAAGCACTGTTGTCCTGCAGCAGCTTAAATACATTATGCTCTATAGTTAAAAGAGAGTCCTGCAGAGTTAGTAAAATTGTTTGTGTGGCCCATTCACAAATTATACAGTGCAGAAATGTTTAATAATCTACACATAAACACCTAAACATAGTGTATTTCACTTAGTATCCAACTTCTCAGTATTTGCAAGGGGCTGAGTTATAAATGTAAAGACACATACCAGTTGTGCAAACAAAGATAACACAGAAATAGTTTCTTGCTATTAATCATGAGAACTGCAATGGAAGAGAGACCTGGAAATGATATTATGCTATGGCTTTTAGATGGATTCAAAGTGTTTACTGAGACTTCAACTATAGACGGGCTCTCTCTTGGTGAGTTTATCTCATATAACATAATGATTTCTTATCTGGATGGCAGATGTTATCAAAATGTAAGCAATAATGAGTGTTGGGGAGCAGAGACATTTGGTCCTGCAGGAAAAACTGGTGCCAGAGCCACCCCAGGAAAAAGGGTCCAACAAGAGAGATAAGCAACTGTGGGAGATATAAAAGACTAGACCAAAGTAAAAGTGGCAGCAAATGAGAAGAGCAATTAGCAGAAACTAAGCTGGGAGGTAGCCTGGGACTTGCAGCAGAGACAAAATATGAAAGGAATCTGACCAGACGCTTTTGAGAGGTCTGGGTAGATCTTGTAAAGAGATCTAGAGAGAGAGTGGAAGCAGCAGACAAAACATGAACAGGGTGTTTTTTAAAAACCTGTATGGATTTATGTAGAAATTAGAATTTGGGAATTAGAATTAGAATTGGGAATTAGAATAGGTTAGAAGAGATTGCAGTCATAGAAAAAGAGACCCTTGTGATGAACACGTGGAGAGACAAGTGGATTTTCAAAGACCTGAGGAACTGGTGTGGTCTGGTGCAAGAAAATATGATGAGCAGAAAAGGACATTACACAAAACTTTTTATACCGTGAAAGGGAAAAGGGAATCAGAAGCTGCCAAATAATATCACACAAAACTATCTCTGTAACTATTAAAAATAATACCATTTAATTTTTACCTGCTTATATCTAAATGTTCTTAACTTTTTAAGTTCACAAGTAGCAGCCCCAGAAACAAGTCCGTATTCTAAAATCCCATACATTTAATTACCAGGCAAAGCAAACACAGTGCTTACTTCAGTTCCCAACATGAACTAAATGCAGAATGGCACATTTTGTCATGCCATCTTTTCCTGGAGTGTTGCCACAGGTGCTCTCTGACAATTGTGGAGACGAGAAATCCTTCTGTCTTTGGGTAAACCTATCAACCTGCAGGGACCGAAATCCCTACGTCATAGAAGAACAGAAAGATCCTCTTGCTGTACTCCTAATGTTTCCACCACCCTACAGCCTTAATGAGTGCTTCTGCAAATTCTGACTACCTTTTAATCTGAATTCTGCACATTGTAGTATGAATCTGCAGCAGCTGAGCTGCTGTCTCCAGACATTTTACTGAGCTCTCCCTGTATTCAAGGATGGGTGTTCATTGTGGTACTGCATCCAGCTGGGATGTTTCATTTTCTGGAGGGTTGGTGGCAACACTAGAAATGATTGTGAAAACCAAGCCTACCTGAATGTCCTCAGAGAGTCAGAGGCAAGTAGGTAATATTCAAAGAGAAATTCTTTGTCTCCTAGAATCATAGAATGGTTAGAATTGGATGGGCCCTGGGCAGGGACACCTCCCACTAGAGCAGGTTGCTCAAAGCCCCATCCAGCCTGGCCCTAAACACTTCCAGAGATGGGGCAGCCACAGCTTCCCTGGGAAACTTCTTCCAGTGCCTCACCACCCTCACAGGAAGTAATTTCTTTCTGGTATCTAATCTAAATCTCTCCTCTTCCAATTGAAAGCCATTACCCACTGTCCTGTCACTACACTTCCTGACAAGAAGTCCCTCTCCAGCTCTCCTGTAGGCTCCCTTCAGATACTGGAAGGTTGCTATAAGGTCTCTGAGGAGCCTTCTCTTCTCCAGGCTGAACAACCCCAGCTCCCTCAGCCTGTCTTCATAGGAGAGGTGCTCCATCCCTCTGATTATCTTTGTGGCCCTCTGCTGGACCCATTCCAACAGGTCCATGTCCTTCCTGTGCTGAGGACTCCAGAGCTGGACACAGTACTCCAGGTAAGGTCTCACAAGTGCAGAGCAGAGGGGTAGTATCACCTCCCTTGATCTGCCGGTCACACTTCAAAGAACATTTTGTTTCCCATCCAACAACAGTATTTCAGCTTCCTAAAGATAGGGATGGGCCTAATGACTAAACCCATGGCCAACCTGAAGGAATGGCTGTCTCTTCAGTAAGCTGAAGTTTTAGATTTCCTGAATTTTCCAGCTGTCAGAAATTAAGTAATAGAAAATGAAAATGTAATGAGGTGATAATACAAACTGATTGTAGGCCTGCTAATTAAAAATACACAATATTCTGTATGCAAATATGTAGAGTTCTGCACTGAGAAACTCCTGTGCATTTTAATATCTAACTCACGTACTGTCAGAGCAGGCAATCTTATTTGTCTCTGGATATGAATTCAGGTGGGCATATTTTATGCAGATGCCACAGCTTGACAGTCTTGTTACTGCTTTTGGGCAGTTCCCATGCAGAGCCACAGAAATAAAATTACAGTGTCAGAGGTCAAACATAATGGCTCTGATTGCTGTGAACGACTGACCGTCCTCTGGCTTCCCAGAACAATGTTGCCTGCCTCGGTCATGACGTGAAGATGAGAGAGCAATTAGCAGAGACCATAATTGGAAAGGAACTCTGAGCTGTGCACTGTGACATGCAGTTCAATAGCTCTGGTGGATCCTCCTCTGCGATACCCAGCCCAGCTCCTCTGACTTCAACACAAGGTGAGCTGTGGCCGGGACCAGGGATGGAGAGCACGGCCTGGGAAAACTAGTGATGAGAGCTGGTAGGAGCCAACTGGGGAAAACATCAACTGCAGGAAATAAAGCAGTGAAGCTGTTTTTTACCTTGCCTTGGATTTTTACTGCATGAATGTCTCTGAATTTCAGCAGCAGTCCATGGAGGGGTCCATGGAAGGCAAGACACCTCCTAGATGTCCTGAAGGGTCAGGAAGGATGGGAAATGAGGCCACGCAGGCTTTACACTTTGAAAGATGATCAGGAATTTTTGCTCTCTGGCCTCACATGCTTCAGAGACATGCATTGTGCAGAAAGAGCATCTCCCTTTTAAACTGATCCCAAGATCTGAAAATACCAAAGCCTCTGTTGTTTTCAGTTGTCTGGGAACTTTTTTGCCACAGTCTATTTATGGCAGAGGGCAAGGTGAGGGACGAGGGGAAGGAGGGGAAGGGGTTGCATCCTGGATCTGTTTGGGCTTTTTCTTTTTCTTTTTTTTTTTTGCTTTTAAGCAGCTGTCCAGTGAAATTAATTAAATTTTCCAAAGTTTCTTGGATTCACTTAGGTTCTTTGGTGATACAAGCTTTCATAAAAACCATGAAAGAACAAATTAAAGTTCTATATCTCTGATAAAGCCTTCCTGCAAAAAAGCAGCAGCCTTTTCATTGCAAATCAAATTCTTTCAGCCTACTGCTGGCCCTTTTATGTGGAAATTAGGAGTTCACTATGATAAACTCCCAACCTCCTGTACAGCAATGTTACAGAGAAGCCAAATGGTGTATACGCACATCTTCTTCCTTGTTATAAGTCAGCAGTAATGATGGTGGAAAAATAAACAAAAACAGCTGCACTTTACGCTACTCCCACACACGTATACATTCTCACTTTCGAGCAAAAGCTGCAAGAAAGGCTCGGTAGTAGAGTATGCTGAACCTGCACTCCAAAAACAGCTGCAGGCATAACAGGATGTGTTTTAAAAGCAACAATGAAGAGGCAGCATTTTGCTATTTAGCAAAGAAGGAAGAGACATAAAAAACTCCAAAATAATTAATAAACTTTGGCCTGTTCAACAATAGGTCTTGCTTGGCAAGTTCTGAGCACATTACATGGAGTATCAATTTGGGAGGACCATAATTTTTTCTCTCCTGTAAGGGAGAATATAATTTTGCCCCAGGACCAGGATTGAGTGTAACATTTGTATACTGACCCATATCTTGTCTTTACTTGTCACGAATGTTACCTATTAGGTATCAGAATTTTCTATGCTTTATTTAAATCTGTGTAATTAGAAAGGTACAGTCAAGAGCAGAAGCTTGTTGCTTCTTGTTAATAGTTTGCTCAAGCTGAAAGGAACATTATGATGGCCCAGGTTTCCTCTTGGAGCAAGGAGTCTGTTGAAAATAAGAGAGGCATGTGGAGTTGTGTTTCCTGATTTCTGTTAATTGAGAATCTACTTTCTTTTGGTATCATTAAAAAATATATGCATAGATTCTTTTAAGAATTAATCTAAAATTGATGGTTTTCTTGCATGAAAACAATGTTGCCCATTTGACTGTTTAGCAATACAAAGGACAATTGCTTTGGCTTTGTCTTGCTTAACAAATGAGAGCTCAGAAGAGCCAATACCCAGCTGCTCCATATAGTCTCGGCCTCAACCATCAGACTTCTCCCTTCCACAAACTGTTTGCAAGTTATTAACAAAAATTTCAGCACTTCATAATTTGCTATGACTAAATGAATTTTCTTCCATGCTGCTAAGGATACTTTCATGGACCTTATTTCCTTTCCTGTGCTAGCATTTTGCTGATTCTGCTCACGGTGCGTCACTGAGTCAGCCTCCCTCTTACAAAGTTCTGCTGTTAAACCTCCTCCTTCAGCGGGGGATCATTATTAAATAAATAAATAAATAAAATCTCTTTCTTTATAGACCAAGGAGTAAACAATGTCATATCAGAGTTTGTTCTGCGTGGTGTTAGACTCCCGAGCGTTGGAAGTACTGTGTTACTAAAGCAAATTGCGTTCCACAGTCGTTGAACCTTTTTTCCCCTTTTCCTTAAGGATGACCTTAACTGAAGCTGAAGAAGGCTAGGGACTGATTAAACCCTGGCTCAGAGCTTTCCCAGCGGTCCTGCTTGCCATGTATGAGCTGACACGAAGTGTTACTACACTGAGCAGAGCACTGATAGCAACCAGCACAAATTGTCTGGGAATGCTTGTGCAAGTCCAAGCTCCTGTTGCAATCAGAACGATTTAAATACCTTTTTTAACCATAATGTGAAAGTTTCAGTTTGACTGCTTTGCATTATCAATGTGAACCTTTTATTGATTGTGTTGTGAATTATTTGCCTAAGGAAAGGCAGACTCTCACTGACGGATACTCTCGAGGACATGTTGACTTGCTGCTTTATATAGATCTAACTCTAATTTTGGTCATTGTTTTTGATGAAACAACTTTTGATGAAAGCCTGTGCAATATTGCCCATTCTAAATTGCTAATGGCATTTAGTCAGAGTCATATTTGTGGTTAGCAGATCTGTTTTGCTTTGCTTTTTTAAATAGCAGACTGGTCCAGGCTCTTTTCAATTATATTTGCATATAAATAAAAACTGTGGAAAACATGGGTTTTGAGAAAAACATGAATGCTTTCTTAAATTTTAAATTAAACTAGTAAAGATTATAAGAAAAAAATCTAAGAAAAGGTTTTCAAAACATGTTTGGCATTTACATTTTCTATATAAAAAAAAAAAGCTTATGCAGGTGCTGACTTTAGGTGTTTATTCACCATGGCCTTTGAGATCTTATAGCTAGCTGATCTGAGCTTCTCACACCAATTTTTACCCATATATTAAAAGAATATACAAAATTGCTGCATTTTTTGTCTTTAAATGCTTCTCTAACTGAACCGAAAGAGTTATTTATTGGGTTAAATTCAACTAACTGTCATTTAAGAAAAAATTCCTCTGCTTTTTTGGCAGAAGTCTGAGATCTGCTTCATCAGTCTCATCTGAACCACTTTAACACCTTGATTATTATTTTAAATTACTTAAAGAAATGTAAAGATTAAGGTAAATTTAGGTGTTAATATGGGCTATGGGTTATTTGGTTTATTTATTTAAAAATCCAATTTATGATTAAAAATTGTTGGACAGGCTATTAGTTTTTAACATGGTTGGTTTTGTCTTTAGATGTATGTGCTTCACACACAGTGTCAGCAGCCCTGAAGATGACCATCTTGGCCCTGCAGGATTTCACTTGCCCATTCATTCACTTTCCACCCCCAATATCTTACTGACAAATCCATTTGCTGCTGTTAAAAACACATGGCTGCACGCAATCACACTGAAAACAATAAAGAAAATGGAATATTGCCATCACAGCTTTTCCAGCAAAATGGCCTATTTCCACATGCCACCAAGATATCAGATGATGGCAATGCTTCTCAGATGCTTGCCCTCCTCCTGCTGATGGGAAGCTCAGGCACGGGTTTCCAGCAGACAAGAGAAGGTGGGGTAGCAGTAACCCTGTAAGGCCCTAAGAAGAAGAGAAGGGGCAAGGACGATGTGTGGGAGATTGGCTGATGGTGAGGAGGAATTGAGCATTGATCTGGCCAGACCTCCCAAGACCTCCCAAGAAATGCACTTTTATTGGAGGTCCTCCTAATCCCACCGGGCTTTCAAACACTTAGGAGGAGACCCTGCAGTAGTCAAGTGAATGCAGTTTACACCAACTACTCCCACCACAATAGCCTCCTCACAACTGAAGATGTGGCCCAGCTAACCAAGCATGGAGTGTCATCAAGCATTATGTTTGAGCACAGCGTGGATCCCTTTGCTTCCCACAAGGATGTGGTGGTATAAGACTTACCCCTGTACCCTCCTCAACTTCAGGACTTTCACAAGAGCACGGTCCCAGCGGTTCCCTCGGCAGCATATCCGATCCTCCAGCGCCTACAAAACCAGAGACATTTCATTGCCCATGGGAGAATATGCAAGGCTGAGAGGTTGCTTTGCTTTGCTTGGATCTATTTCTACCAGCCCAGCTCTGTTACCAGCCTGGTATCTTGTCAGCATTGTTAAAGAAAGCAGAAAGGGTACAAAAACAATGTCTGAAAAATATCTTTGCCAGCAGAAGACAGCTCTGCATGCTGTGGAGAGGCAGCCACCACTGGGGGAAAATGCTTAGCAGATTGACACAGTGCATCATGGCTCAGAAAAGACATATTCAATTTCAGCCCCCATAGCAGCCATCCTTGTCCCCACAGTGGTACCTATTGCTGGGGCTGGAGCTGCCCTGGTCCCTGACAAGGTGGTGGAATGGCCCTGGTTGCCAGGTCCCTGTCCCCATGGACACTTGGCTCACCTGTGTTGCTGTGCTGAATGTATCACCATCCCTGGAATGACCTCATCCCATCTTGGGGAGAAGCCAGAGGACTTTTCAGAACTTCTGTGCATCCCAAGGGAAGGGTAACTAAGAGCATCTAGGACCCTAACAGCATCTCATTTGTGGACAGTGTTCCTCAGCCAGGCAGTAGTTACTACTGCTGATTGGGTGAGGACAGGTACAGGTGCATCTCGCAGGGCACGGTGCCTGTCAGTCCTCTCTGGGAGAAGAATCTCTGCAGTTTTATTTCTACAGCAAGCTTAAACCTTGAAGAAGGTAAGAATATCTTGTTGATTTTCACCTCCTGGGACAATCTTGCTTAAGCATAGCTAGCTGAAGACAGCTGTTTGATTGAATTTGGAATTTCCATAGCAATGACAATAATTACAATAAATAATGGTGGATTAGAGTCAGATTAAATTGGTGAATATTTTCTAAACTGTGAAATTGAATTTCAGGGTTTACATGATCTCCTCTACACAGGATAAGGATGTATAAGGATTTATGTATAATTTCCTGTAGCACTCTTGATTGTACACATTCACACTGAGAAAGCATTGAATAATGTTCCTTGTGCTGCCACAGCGCTGTGTGTACCTACTAAATTTGAAATACAGCTCATGGAATGATATGATTTGAAACGGCTCTGCAACCTTTGGTCAATTCAAGGGCAGTTACTCATGCCCTTTGCTGCTGCTTCCCTCTATAATCTTGACTGTGTCTCTTCAAACCACTACTGTTTGTGTATACTCCACAGTTGTGTTATGATTACTCATGCAAAAGGATCTGTGCATCAGAGATGCCCTTTGCTTATGTGTTGCTCCAGCGCACAGTGGTAGATGCTAACAGTGCTAGCCTGAGCTTTACTCTGCCTACAGATACAGGGAGACGTCTTTTGCTCTGGGGGAAGAATATTAAGAAGTGTCAGTGCAACTTTTGTGCCAAAATCCTTTAGGCACTATGAACTTTTTCCAGCATGGGTTCTTTGGACCTGACCTCTCCTCTTCCCACATGTTGTGGTGTCCATGTAATCTGCACAGCTAATAGGTAGACCCCAGCAAGGCTTAACAACCGCATTAAAACCATTGCCAGTGTATAATAATGAAAGTGGGACTTTTTTTTGTTGTTGTGCTCTCAGCACTGTAGAAGTCCACAAAGGCAGAAGTCTAATCCTGTGACTGTACCTCAGGATTGATCCCTCCTTTGCATTTATCTCTGCTGGGGTTCCCCTAATGCATTGATGCGTCGGAAGTGGTGGAAAAGGCATCTAGTTTATTCTGTCCTGATTTCTTTATTCTGCTGGGTTTTTTTTAGTTTCTTCTCAGCTCACTTAGCCAGCTTTATTCATGCTAATCTCAGGTCAAAAGGACCTTCTTGTTATATGTCTGTAGAGCATTTTAGCACAGGGGGGCTCTGATTGTCTACTGATACCCATGTGCTCTCCTGATATTCAGATACAGATGTAAAATAGAGCTGTGTGGGGTTTTTTGCCATTTCACTAAACTATCCCTTCCTACTCAGGCCCTTTGCCCCCAGCATGTTGTCCTTGTGTGGATTGCATTAGCAAGTAGCTGTTCAGTATGAGTGGATCAGATGATGGGAGCTGACATCTCTAGATATATATTGAACTTCCAGGATTTAATATCTGACTAGATTACAACTGATTCCCTGGACTGAATGTTACCACAGTCAGAAAGAGTAATACCTAATTTGAATATTAGCATTTCCATGAGGGTTTGAAAAGTATTTCAAGTGACCCTGAAGAAGAGTTTCTGGTTTGGTTTTCTCCAAAAGGACTCTTGCCTGTGATTCAACAGTCTCATCACGTAGTGTGAGTTCCTCCACACCTGAACCAGTTGCAAGTGTGGTTGAGGAAAGAGTTCACTAAAAACCATACTACTGTTCTCTGCCTAAGTACTGATGTATATGCAGCCTATGCCCACTAAGCAGGGGCAGTCTGGTGACTAGGATGCTAACTGGAGATGTGGGATGCCTAATTTCACATCTGTGCCACAGCTAGCATTCTGCATAGCCCTTGCTAAGCACTGGTATTGACTTCAGTTGCTCACCTGTAAGTCATGTTCCCCATTGATGTGCCAGAGAGGAAAGATTAGCAAGGGAGCATTACAGCAGTAGTATGTGTACTTCATGAGAAAAAAAGTAATGAAATTCCAAGGCCTAGAAATTAGCACACATGAGAAAAGGATAGATTTCCCCCAGATTTCAGAAATTTATAAATACCATAAGCCTGAGTAGACTTTTTCTCCTGACTCTGACAGGCTGTATCTGCCACAGCATAGACCTGTGACATGATTTGCATGAAGGACATTACAACCTTATAGTCACCTTGGGATTAAAAATAAAAATCCCAAGCATGTTCACATGCATGGACACGTCGTAAAGGCTGAACACCGTACCCGTTGATGCTGCCATTAGCTCAGCTGAAGTTTTACATCCGTCATCATCTGTACAGCAGTGATGAAGTAACTCAACCAGAACAGCTGCAGGGCAGCTCCATCAGCACTATAGGGGCTCAGTGGCTTTTCCTCCATCTCTGTGCGTTCTAGNGATAGCAGTGAAAGTGCAGAATATGGATGAAAAATAGAGGTACTGGTGAAGCATCTGGAAAACAGCCGTGCACACCCACTCATTGCGCTTAACACACAAGGGGAGACTTTAGCAGTTTGTTCCTGAATCATGGTTCTTCAAGGTCAACAGTGTGACCGCAGCCCCTTTAGTTTTCTGCTCTACTTTTACAGAACCTGCATAAAGGAAGGAACTTTTAAGGTGCAATTCAGCTAGCAAAGTATGTGAACCTTCTAGAGGGGCCCACAAATCATTCTCCAATGCAAAAATTACTCAGAAACCACAGACTTAGGCTTTCAATTGTGCTGTTTGTTTAGCAACAGAGTGCTCTATGTTTTCAGCATATGGAGTCCATTGCTGTGTTGTTAAGCTGGCGGGAAACAATTCTGAGCCCTGTACCACACAACCGTTAACACTGGGGTAGTCTGTATCCATCTAAAACCTGTCAGCCTTCATCCTCTTGCAAAAGAAACTGGTGCGGTGAAGGGGCAGGTTGTAGCATAAGATGAACTGAATCAGGGAACTCCTTTAGAGCAAAGATTTGTCACCTCTGAGGAAAAGGTAGATAAAAGACTTATGAGTATTCACCAGGAAAACTCCTGCAGTGGTCGAATCATACTAAATCAAGCCCTCTTCATTTCTCACATGACAGTAATTTATACCTGCTATGAAAGGTTAGGGCATAGTCAAATGTTCACTTGCATGGCAGGTGGAGCAGCTTAAGATTTATTATCCTCTTCCACTGAGGTAGGTTGTTTCTGAGAGCATTTTTAGTCCTTTGTAAAGCCAAAGCAGGTTGCACACATGTGTCAAAAGTTACTGCTCCCAGTTTGTCCCTCTCTGATTGCTGGAGGGTACTGCCATCTCAGATCTGCTGGCTGCTTTGTTGCTCACCAGAGTGTGTCCTGCCCTGTTTGGATTGGAAGGAAACAGTCCAGCTCCAACCACATAAATCCTAGATCATCACTAAATCAGCCCATTTGGCCTTGAAGAGGCCAAGGAGGTTTATTAGAGCAACTGTTTTAATTTGACTTGAACCACAGGGATTCCTGCTGTTTCTCAGAGAGCCTGCTTTCCTTCAGCTACATATGACTTGCCATTAAAAACAAAAGCCAAACTATGTCTCTATGTTGCTATCTTGGTGGTGCCCAGCTGAGCCAGCAGACTGATGCCATGTTGAACTACAAAGTACAGTTTGTCACCAATTATTCCTGTGAATAATAAAAGGTCATTAAGAAAAATAAGATCCTCAAAGAAGAAGAGGG
>VZTM01002073.1:1775-15562 GCA_013400555.1 Jacana jacana
TTTTTTTTATTTTTCAGTTTGCCATATAATCATAGAATTGTAGAATCATTTAGGTTGGAAGAGACCCTTGGGATCATTGAGTCCACCTATCGACCCTACTCTACAGAGCTCTCCCCTACACCATATCCCTCAACACCATATCTAATAGACTCTTAAACAAATTCAGGGATGGCGACTCAACCACCTCCCTGGGTAGCCTATTCCAGTGACTGACCACTCTTTCTATGAGCAATTCTTTCCTAATGTCCAGGCTAAACCTACCCTGCTGCAGCTTGCAGGAATGCCCTGTTGTTCTATTGCTAATAGCCCGTGAGAAGAGACCAGCACCAACCTCTCTACAATGCCCTTTCAAGCAGTCGTAGAGAGTGATGAGGTCTCCCCTCAGATTCCTCTTCCTCAAACTAAACAATCCCAACTCCCTCAGTTGTTCCTAGTAAGATTTACAAGGATGGAGATATGGATAGGTGGATATATGCCTACCTGAATTGTAACCCCATTTAGATTTCTCCTTCCTGTGCAAGTGTGTAATGCTTCATCTGGGATGTAGTGGCTGGACTGACGGGTTCAGTCCCTTGCCCAGGAAGGGTAGTCCTTTTAATGTGAACAGATGCTCCTGCATTTGCAGCAGTCTCAGGCTACTTGCACAAGCAGCAGCATATCCCCCTTCCCCAGGAAAACCTCAGCTCTCATGGAAGCAGCTGTATCTTTTCAAGTACCCTGCAGACCAGCTGCCTCTTCCAATTTTTCCCTCAGCAGCCGGCCTGCGGTGCCTGACAGGCTGTTGAGTAGGAAGGTGAGGTAGCAAGCCAGAGTGGGCCAAGGCATGGCTGCTGCGGCCACCCACGCCAGATTCCCGATGGGTGCTGCGGGTGACAAACAGAATGGTGGCAACTGCAGCTGTCCCCCTCTTTTCTCACCCTTCTGCCAGTCACATCAGACGGTTAAATAGATACCTTCTGATCTTGCTCTTTTTTTCTCTCTCTCCAAAACTTATCCAGTGGGTAAAGTTCAGTGTGTACTTTCAGGCAAAAAGATTTCCTTCACAATAGCTAAGTCTATGGTACAAGGACCAGAATAAGCTGTTATTGTTCATTTAATAGGGAGAATAAAATGGAAAGCAGTTTAGTCCTAGATACACAAAGGTAGGTAAATACCTAATTCCTGCTTAATTTGCTTGAAGTTAGGTACGTAAGTGCCTTTTGGGGTCTGGATCCTAGTATTTGCTTTCTTCTGAGTATGTGTGATTTTCTATAATTACATTACAGGGAAAATGGGGTTTCAAGATCTTTAGACATCGGAATGAGATATCTTTTTGTTGGCTTTGAATGCTGATATGCTACACTAGTGCAGGGACTCTTATTCATATGATTAGGAATTCAGACATTTATTTGATACCACCATAGTCTGAATATGCACAATATAATCACAGACAAAGTAAACTAAATAAAAATCTTAACTGCCAATTTACTGGTAAGACTTTATTACCATAAAATTGATTAATGTTTACATTTGATGTGGTTTGGTTCTTACTGTTAAATTGGCTGTGGGTGGTTTAAAGTTCTGATTAGCTCAACGAAAAACTATATTACTGTAAAAATGTTAGTCTTGCCATAGAAATCTGAAAAAGAAAACATTTATATGATGTGATACGTGAGTTTAATAATTAAACAGATCACTGCTGAACTGCTGAGACAGGTTAAACATGATCAGATAAAGGTTATCAGAATAGCAACTTTTTATTCAGTCAGGTCTTCATATTTTGGAGATAATCAGTTACTCAATTTTAGATTGTTTAGTTATTTCACAAGAAACTGATTCTTTATATTAAAGAACTACACTTTCTGTTATTGACTGATTCTGCTGGATTACATGGCTGCAAAAGAGTTTGGTGTCTTGTACTACAATGACAACAGAGTAAATACATTTATAATATGAGTTACATTTTAAAACAAGTACTGTGCAACACCAGTTTTATGAAGCTAATCCTCCAGTTTCTTGGACTGAAGATTTCATATGCCTCTCAAAAAAGGAGTGGAAACAAACCACACAAATCCTGTTTTTAGGCCATCTTCTTCTCACTCTCATGCCTCTCATCTGCACACTGGTTAAAATGAAAGATGAGTTGATTGATCTTCATGTTCTTTTCTTTGTTCACTCCGTCCACGGTTTTAGAGTCTCAGATGGCTTAACAAGAATTGGTGCATATGATTATTTTTAGGGATATAAAAGAGACTTTTCTGGGATACAAAAGATACTTTTCTGCTTCAATCTGAAATTGTGTCTTTTGTTTGCAATCTGTGAGATATTACTTTGAAGACACATCTAGTGTAGGTGTTAGAATTAGCATACAGAAAATTAGAGTTAGGCAATGTGGGTGACCATCTCAAAGAGAATGAAGATGTGAGCAATCCATGCCTAGTAATACTGACCAAAGTCAGACTTTACTGCAAAGTTACTAAAGGACCAATGCAGCTGGGAAAGCAGGGAGCTGGAAGAGATAACAACCCTTGGGTGTGGAATGCAAAACAATAGGACTGTGTAGGGCTGCGTGATCTTCAAGTGGGCATACTTCCTGCGCCAAACACAGGAGCACCCTGAGCGGGTGGACAAAGGGTCTCAGCCAATAGTAGTGCTTTTGCTGTGGGGTGTTGCTCTCCTGTATCTATATATACTCTGCTGAAACTTGCAATAAACAAGGATGACTATACTCACATAGAGATTCAATGGTTACTCTGGGTCTGTCTCCCACTGCAACAAGGCAAAGACTATCCATATAATTGAAGGTATTGTATATAAACCAGAATGAAACTCAAATGGTAGATCAACCAAGAGATGCAAATTTTTCTATGGCTCTACCATATGGTAGCAAATGAGTTAAGGATTCTGTTGACCCTTTTAGATTAAACCTCTACCCCCTTTTCACTTGTAATTGCAGTAGGCTGAGTGTAATACACCAGTTATCTTTTTCCAACTTTTTGATCTCATTTACATATTTGGGAAAAATATCACTGCTGTAAAAAGTAAGCCTTTTTGAAAAAAAAGGGTTTGGTTTTGTTTTATTACAGGATACTGACATGCCAGTCAAAACTGAATTAGCAGTTTCAACAGCATGAAACTTTCACTTCCATGTGATCTGGGCAGTGAGGCACTGAAAACATTTACTTTTTAGGTGAGTGATAATTAAGCATGTAATTAACTATATTCAAGCTTTATTTCAGGTGTTTTGGGGAAAAAGGACAATAATCAGATTTGCATGCATTCCAGTGTGCATTTGGCCCAAACCCGGGTATCTGAATTAATAAACAGACAGCAGCTGTGCTTCACAGCAGACACTTTTCTGCTTTTAGTAGTTGAAGAAAGATATTCAAATGTTGAAATCTTTTCTTTTTTGACTCCAGTGATTAGGCTACTTTAAATTCTTTGTGTCCTGATTGTTTAAATTGATAGATTAGGTGGGTGGATGAATGTGCTGATCTTATTAAGTCAGTTTGGAAAATGCTTAAGCATGATACTTAATAAGCAGTCATGGTTTAATTTCCTCAGATATGCTGACAAGAGGGGTATGGTGGGAAGCCAAAATTGAGTAGACAAGAACTATATGAATGTGATTGTAAGTTTTCCAGGCCTTTTCTGGGGAAAGGTCATTCCTTGTCGTATATATGTAAATATCAAGCAGTGTCAAATAGCTGGAATACTGCTGGAATGCCCTAGTGAAATACTGAAGCCAAGACATAGGTTGGAGGTGGCTTTGCAGGGCTTGGAGCTGGGTAGCTGGTCCAAGCAGTGTCGTTAGAGGAAAGGGGAGCACCTGGATGATATTGACACTTTCAGTATGGACTGTGGATAGCATAACATTAAGTCAAAGCAGACTGCAGTCCCTCCCTGGCTCTTCGGTTCCCCAGCAAGGCAACACAGGGGCTTGTGATCATATTGCTCAGGAATAACATTCTTCAGTGCTCACTGTCCATTGGATAGACTTTTTTAATTCTTTTTTAATTCTTTTTTTTTCTTCTTTTTTTAAATTTTTTTTTTTTAATCTTCAACACTTGTCAGAACTGCACTTGGACAAAATAGCAATTTCACAGCATGAGTATGTGTTCAAGTTACATTTTGCCTGCTCTGGGTTATGACGTGATGATGCAAGAGTACCCAGCTGTTCCTATAGAAAACCTGATATACATTTAACACTCATTTTCAAGGAATCATATGGAGAATGGCACCAGTGTCCTTGAAACTACTTGTGCTTTCCTCCTTAAATAAGCACATAAAGTATATGAATGTAATGATCACATTCTACTAATACATTAAATAATATGAATTTCCTCTCTTCCAAAGAAGTAATTATCTACAACAATCAGTGTTGTGAGAGGTGACTCATTTAAGCATATATAGCTACTGTTCTGTTATGTTGGAGCTCAGTAAATATATTTTGAAACACAAGGAATGCTTTTTAATATTCTTCATTTCTTTAAATAACAACTGCATAGGTTTATACCAGTGTCTGTACTGGAAGACAGTCTTAAAGTTTATAAAATTCATCCTTCACACCAAGGCTTTTAATGTGTTAAGCTGAAAGAAATAAAGTAAGGTGCTCTGGGTTCAATAGAATGTGATAAAATGTAAAGCTCAATTTGATTATGAGCTAAGCTATTTAAGGTGGACTGGTTTAGATGAATAAATGCTAGAGAGTTTATAAACGTGCAGAACCCCACAGACCTGTGAGTATCCTACTGGTTGAGCTGATCTTTCCTTTTGGCCCAAAAAATCTCTGTAGTCATGTCTGTACAACATTAGAGCTGTCGTTGGGGGGCTTTCATAGGACAGATTACAATTGTGCAAGTTCAGCAGTAAATGTGCTTTGAATGCATGAACTAAAATTGCTAGATGCTGTAGGTGTTCTGAAGGAAAAAAACCCACAAAATGTGCCAATGAAATGCCAAGGGAATGGAAGGGGAGCTAGAAATTCTGGAGTGCCTAGAGTGCCTTGTAGTGATTCATAAAACTATTTTCCAAAGATGAGAATATGAACCACCTGTATTGTTTTAGTAAAACTTGAAAGTTATAACTTATCAGTGACTATTTTTGTCAAAAAATGGTGAAAATTCACCTATAATTTTTATTAGTATTGTTCATATTAGAGGCCTTCCTGATATAGATTAGAATTGGAAAATCAATAAAAAATCAGTATTATAATCTAAAACTATGTCTTTCAATCTTTATCTTAAATTTTCAATGACATTCTTTCATACTTGATTTAGCTGCTGTGAGCTTGTACTCTCTTCCCTTCCTTTTTCCCTTCTCTGTGTTGTTATTTATTTTATGATTTTTTTTGGTGGACATTTAAATTTTTTGAATTGTTGTATTCAAGTGCATTACACTTCCTTGACAAATAAAAACAAATTTTTCAACCCACAGTGGCAAGAGAAAGCATATGAGGTCACTGATAACAACAGTTGCTCATTGCATCATTTTTTGTTTCAGCTTTTGGCAAAGGAATTTTTTTAAAAAGAACATCTCATTTACTCACTAGAATGACCTGACAGGTGGCGCATTCAGGTGGTGTCTTCTGGAAGAAACAGGAAAGTACGTTTGTTTTCTTTATCTTATGATAACTTTTTAGAGGATATCTCATAGGAATGTTTAGTCTAACTTATGAAACACTGTAGGTTTTTGATCTCTCTCAAATCAGATTAAAATGAAAGTAAACAAATGTGGGCAATTTCTCTTTAAGCCTGTTCCAAGAATTTACCATTCCAATGGTTCACTTGTAGTGTTAAGCAAGACATATAAATGCTTTGATGGCTAGATTTCTTTTTAATTAAAGTTTAATTATCTGTTACTCTCCTCACTTACTTCAGATGAAAGTACATATGTCATTTTTTTTGGATGTTCATGTGCAAAGGTTTGAGGAAAATGTGTGCCCACATGGGCATTAAGAGGAAACACTCAAAAAGCTCAAAGGTTTTTGAAGTAGAAAAACAGACAGTGGTGGCCTGTTTGAAGAAAAAAAGGGAACACAAAAGCTAAGCTGGCAAGAAGGACAAAAATGACCAGAATATAGTGCTTTAAGGGAAGCACAAGCAATGTAATTCTTATGTTATTTTGCTGTGGGCAGGGGTAAAATGCCCTTCAGGAAGAGGAAGAATATTTTTTAACTAGCAGAATAAAAGATCATTTGGCAACTAGAAAAAGAAAATAATTAAAATCAATACAAAAAAGCACAGGAAGAAAATAAGATTATGAAAAGGATGTGGCCATCCTTGGCTCATTTAATTTTTACACTTATTATTTTTCTAATCTTGTGGAGGAAAAGCTACCAGATTTTACTATGGTCTGCACATCACAGGAAGAAATGTTAAGACTTCCTTGAAAAAAGTATGCTTTTTATACAAAAAAGAGATTATTGGGTCCTTACTTTCTGGCAAACATAACTTCATGACTTTGTCAACTAAAGTCATAAATATTAAAGAGAGGAAACCGTAATACACATGTTGAACTAAACAGTAAGAAGCAGGAAATTATACTGAATTGGTATTGCTGTAATTTTGGGGATTTTTTTTTCTTAGGGTATAAATAGAGTCATGCTCAATAATAGTTTATGAATACGGTGTGTTGACCAGGGGAATGTGGCATTAATGTTGTGATTTATTTATGATCTGTTTTCAATTTTTTAAATAAAGCAAGTGTTATGTGACCTGAGGGCTGTATCATGGACAAAATGGTTGATAAGTAAGAGTCAAAAGGAAAAAAAAAATATGACAAAAACCAAACCAGAAATAAGAGACTGCTAGCAATTATCCTTGCTAGAAATTGCATTCTGATCAGCTAAGGGGGAATGAAAAGAATGGCTACATCAATTGTGAATTGCAGAAATATTGTGAACAACTGTGCAGATCCCAAGTTTGCAGATAAAGCGCTTCCAATAATGATAGGAGAATTTTAAGAAACAAGAATGGAAAAAGATTAAGTTGAAGAATCATGTATAATTTAGAATCTGCATCTAAAAATATATCACCACAAAGTGAAACAAAAGTAGAGTAAAACTATGTTATGTAGCCCAGACCAAGATGGTGGAGCTTCCTGGATAATATAGGCATCCTGGGAGCAGGATACCAGCGTGACCAACAGCAGGCCAGAGCTGTTCAGTCCAGCTTCCTAGCCTAGCAATTGGTTTGAGAACAGCACTGAGCAACAAAGCTAAAGCACACCCTGTTCCAAATTAAGCCCTTTAGTGCAGATTTTTGTGTCTCTATTCTGTACTATGATGCACAGAATAGATGGGCCATGAGAGAAGATGGTTTGGCTAGCAAAGCTAAGTGGTGCCTGGGACAGGAAATGGGTATCTCTACAACTACATCCTCTGTGTAAACATCTGGGAAGAAAAATAACTGCTAGATTGAAGACAGTGCTTACCTAGGAAGAAATGCATTTACTAACTATGGAAAACTCACTCCGGAGACTGGGAGGATATTGGTATCATCGGTGGACTTTGAATCCTGAAACAGCTTTCAGTCAGCATTGGAAAGAATCACAAATTTTGCAGGAAATTTTCTTGCAATGAAAAGATAACAGACGTGGTTCTGTCCTTTAAATCTATAACAATATTTTGTCAACAATCCTTGGGTAAATACTTGTTTTGAAATAGCTTTTGTATGGTTATGTTTCATTTGCTTCTATTCCTTCTCCTAAAATCTCAGTCTCAATTTTGTCTGTTTCCATAAGGACACTGCTTTGTACAAGGAGAAATTGTACATCAGAAGTCAGATTTGGACCCCAGTAAAAAGCAATAAACATTATCTTTCGAAATAGGAAGTAGAAGACAGACTTCCTTTCAGTATCACAGCACGAGTGAGTCATTAAATGCCTAAATACTCAGGAACAAATAGGATTGTGGGCACAATAGAGCAATACAGAATGAAACCATAATTAAAGAGGAAACTCAGAGATTTGGAGACCAACTTTCAGCTATTCCATTTTCAGCTAGTCCTTGAAAAAAGTTTGGATTAAGTCAAATAATGCCATTCCTTTCAAAAGAAGATTATTTACTTTAGAGTTTCTCTCCAAACCATAGTTAAAAACTGTTGCTTTCCTGTTGATACTATCATTTAGCTAGTGTGCAGGCAAAAATATTGCCCTATTTGACTTCAGAAAGTTTGGTCAGTGAAATAAAACTATGACACTTGTCTAAACAAAGCAACTGTCAGCTCATATCACAAGCTCTTTCTAAATAAAGAGCTGCAGTGCTCCAAATTTGTTTTTCTTTAATGAACCCAAGTCCTTCCACTGTCATTATTCATTCCTTCTAAAAACACTGGAAAATACAATACATTACTCAACTGTGACCTAGCATGTCTTAAGGTGCATATTTTATTGATGTAAATAAATGAGATTCTAGTCTATCCAAATACTGATGTTTTGATTTTATAGCAATGCTGTTTACTTTAAAAGTTGTCATTAATGCAATGATTATTTTCCCTCGAAGCTCTGATGATAATCTGGAGGACCACTGCTAGCAGCCTGCTTAATATCAGCAGATTCACAGGGCAGTTAAACTATTGGATTCTGGAGTATGAGAAGGAAACAGTTAAAATGTTTGTTGTTTTCTGTGTTTTACTCCAGTATATACTTTCCTTCCATTGAAAGAAAGAGGTTCAAATATGTGTCAGTTCTATGCTTGCATAAATGTAAAAATCAGCTGATAAAATTACAGTGTTAAATTCTGGTATGAAAATTAAAATGAACCAGACACCGGGAATTTGCTATTATTACTAAATAAAGCAAATAAAAATCTATATTTTACAGTGCTCAGAGCTAGGAAAACTGTTATAGATGCTTTCCTGTGATTTTGAGGTAAGCTGTCCCTCTAGTTTTCTTCCTGGATATCAATCTCAGAAACCAATACACATGTAAATTCTATTTCCCTTACTTCTGCCTTTAGGTGATATCCAGTTTTATTTTATCAACAGGAATTAATTTTAAAAAGGTCATTGACTTAGTGAAATACTTCTCAATGTTTATGCCCATACCTGTCTTTGAAAAATAGTTCTACCTTAACTATGTATTCATCAGTACAAATTAACTGGAAATATTAAATGGCATATTGTTAGATGAGAAAAAAATAAATGAAAAATGGCCTGCTACTGCTCTGGAGGGAAAAAAATAAAAACAAAGAGGCGCTGAATCAAGGAGATGAAAAAATCAAAAACATTTATAGCTTGGACATCGAAGGAAACTAGACGAACCCTAGTGATTGATCCTCCCTGTAGTTGCTGGATGCCAAGAAGGCAGGGTAAGTTTTGAAAAAGGTTTGATTCCTCATCAAATTATATATATCATATATATACTTTAAAGCTCTTAGTACTGGGATATTTGAGTTTGAAAAAAAAAGAAAACTCTATGACAGCATCAGTTTTCTCCACAGTTAAATCCATCTTCGGAAAAAAATTGCTGGCAACACTGGGCTTCTAGCAAAGACAATAAGAAGAAATTTAGAAGATGAAACGGGATTGATTTCTTAAGTTGTTACCCATTCAGAAGTGGAAATGAATTAGTGCAAGCCCACTATCCATCATTGTTCCACTGTTTTTTGTGGTTTTATATATGAAATAAACACACAGGCTACTCAGACTATCTGGCATTGAGGAACCAAATCAAATAAAAAGAGCAAAAATGTTATTGCATACTCTATAGTTTCTTCCTTAAAGAAACTCACTATGTATTGAAGTATAGTAAAAAAGAATATACTCCTGATGGCTAAGATATGACCCACAGCCAGATTGGGAAAATAAAATACAGTACTACCAAATTTGTTGCTGCATGAAGTTGTGAGTATTTAATTCTTCCATATGGAATTAACTTTTTGTGTACCACAGCTAATTATAGTAAAATTAATGAGTTCTGCTTGTAAGAATTATTGTTAGAGATCTTTGTGACAAGATGTTAGAGTCCGACTCTTTCTAACTGGGTTCTTTTAGATATTTCATGCATGGAGGGTGTAATAATTAGTATGAAATTTATGAAATATAAGATATTTTGTATTATATGGGAGCATCCCATTGGGGCCCATGTCCAGTTTACTTAAGTATTCCCTGGCCTGATCCTCATCCACTATGAGTACATCTTCCTTACTCCAGCCTTTCTCTCTGGTCTCTGGAACTTGGGATTCTCAAAGGTTGGTCTTGCTAGTAAAGTCTGAAGCATAGAAGGCTAGTCTTTCTTTTGTTAGCTGTGTCCTTATAGAAACCATTCCTGGTTTTGAGATCCCTGGCCAGATTCAGTTCCATTCGGGCTTTAGCTTTCCTGAGTTTGTCCTTGGGGGCTTGGACATTGTCTCTATAATTCTTCCAGGCTACCTGTCCTTGCTTCCACTCTGTATATGTTTGCTTTTCATGTTTGAGTCTGGCTAGAAGCTCTTTGTTCATTTACATAAGCCTCCTTGCTTTTTTGGCTGACTTTGTATGTTTGGGGATGGACATCTGAGCTTGGAGAAGGTGATCCTTGAATATTCACCAGGTTTCTTGCATTTTCCTCCCCTCCAGGACCTTATCCCATGGATTTCTTCCAAGCAGGTCTTGGAAGAGGCCAAAGACTGCTCTCCTGAAGTCTAGGGTTATGAGCTTGCTTTTCATCCTCCTCCCTGCCCTCAGAATCCATTATCACATGGTCACTGCAGCCAAGCCTGCATTTGATTTTCTAATCCTCAAGGAGCCCCTCATTGTTGGTGACTATGAGATCACCACCAATACTCTCCACGAACCTCCTGGATTGCTTAAGAACTGCTGTGTGGACACTTCAGCAGATATCAGAGTGGTGGAAGTCTCCCATGAGGACCAGGGCCTGAGAGTATGAGGCTGCTGTCTGTAGAAGGTCTCGTCTACATGTTCTTCCTGGAAAGGCTGGCCTATAGCAACTACCAAACATAATGTTATCTTTACCTGTTCTTTCTTTAATCCCAACCCACAAGTTCTCAGCTGGCTCCTCATCCTTTCCCCAGCAGAGATCCACGCACTCCAGCTGCTTACGCACATAAAGGGCAACTACCCCCTCCTTCCCACTTTGTCCTTTGTGCCTCTACTGCAATACACCAGTCATGGGAGGCATCCCACTACACCTCTGTGATCCCATCAAGGTTGTATGCCTTCAACTCCACAAAGATTTCTAAATCTTTGAGTGTATTGCCCATATTGTGTGCTTTAGTGTACAGGTACTTTAGAGGGGCACCCCAGACACCCCATTACCAGTCTCTATAGTATGTTCACAGACAAGTTGCTGTGTGCCCTGTTCTTGGGAAGGATTATGTGAGTTGAAGCCAGCTCATGCCGTTTGCTGTCTTAAAAATTCTTCTCTTACTTGTTTAGCTTTCATACTCTATATTTGACAGAGCCACATATGAACATCCTTCTCCATACTGACCTGGCCATCTTAGGGAAACATTCACAATCTTTAATGAACTCAGGAAAAAACATTTACAACACTACCTGGTCCACTCATCTGACATAGCTGTCCCCTTTGTGTTGAGATAAAGTCAGTGGCCAGTCACACCCAGAATAATTTTCTGAGCTTCATGGGCATATCACCTTTGTCCATCTTCACTGAGACTTCTGCCATTATAGAGATGTAGTCACACAAGATGAAAGCAGTTTAGAATCATAGAATCATTTATGTTGGAAGAGACCCTTGGGATCATTGAGTCCAACCATCAGCCCTACTCTACAAAGTTCTCCCCTACACCATATTCCTCAACACCAAATGTAATCGAATTTTAAACACATTCAGGGATGGCGACTCAACCACCTCCCTGGGCAGCGGATTCCAGTGACTGATTGACTGACTGTTTCTAGACATTTGTAATACAGAAATGAAATCTTAGCTAGATTACGAACTTAAAAATTGCAAGTTTACATCCTTTTAAAATTATGTTTTGTTGGAAATTGCTAATAAAGGTTCTGACACTTTGAAACTTTATACTTCTAGAGCAGATGCTGCTTCTAGTTTTTGAAAACTCTTTACTTCACTAGTATGATTAAAGTACTAAGAATTATTTACCGCAGTAACCGAACAAGACAACAGACCCTTCTGCTGACTTTTACTAAAATGTGAAGAAATCATTGCTACTGCACAGCAGTTGCTGAGACATAAAACACATCTAATTTGCAGGTGATACAAAATACTTTCCACTAATTTAGTCCTCTGAAGTTTATAGTACAAGTTAGATATGTAGTTCAAGTGAGAGAAATTAATGGAAAATATGTACGGATAAGAAATACGCTATTTATTTAATTAAACCATTGTCACAGAAAAACACAGAACAAATACATCTAATTTGTACTCAAGTTGAGAAATGCATGTTGGGTCTAATCACAGCAGTAAAGAGGGAGATAACTAAACATGAGACATGGTTTTCAGTGGCATTCAAATTGCAGAAATTTGCTAAATCTCCTTAGATGATTTTAATTATTTTGACCTTAGGTCAAGAAAGAGGAACTAGATAATTGGTCCTGTGCTTATTTGCAGCTTGATTAGTCTACAGACTAAAGATGCCATACAGCTGTGCATCACCAGGTAGGCTGGGATTGCAAACAGTTACGATTGATAGTATAATGAGAAGCTAAGAATGACAAAGTAAATGTATCTCCTCCTCCTCTGTTACTGCTTACTCTAGAAAATTAAGAAGAATCTGACCTCTGGAGATAATTAAGCAAGGAGTTTTCAGTGTATCATAAAGTTGAAGTAATTATCTCTTTTCCATATTATTTTTACACCTGACTTCAGAATAATTACCACCAATTCACCATGGTATGGAAGCAGAGTCAAGTCTAAATTGATTTGGGTGTAGAAAAATGATATTCCTGCAGGAGTCTGAGCACTGTTCACTTTGACTTATTTTCTTTTGCCAGAATTATTGTCATGTTTGTCACCCCGCTTTGCACGGTTAAATTTCTCTTTTCATTCGGTCATACAGCTAAGTGTGGAACAAACATATTGGCATTAAGACTCACTTTTGGCTTTGATACCAGCTTAAATAGTGTTTGTTTTTTAACTTGTGCTGTCTATAACAATTGGTCTTGGAATGTCTAAAAAGTAATTGAAACAGATCAAGGTTGGATGCCAGGGCTGCTAAAGGACTCTGTTAAAGTTACGGTTGATTAATCAGTCTGTTCCCACAACAGGCTTAAAATTCCACTGAAGTTTTCTTCTTATAATGCTGTAAACACATAAATTGATATACCATATTTAATCCTTCCTTAGATGTTGCTGAAACTGTCTTGTATTTTTAACTAAATTCCAAATTGAATATCTCTGCTTTATAATACACTTCTGACTCCAGGGCATTTCCAGATCACAAGAGAGCAAATTTGATGGTTAAAGACCAGAAAAAGGTTTATTATAACGATAAAACTATATTTTCTTAGACATAGCTAACTCTATCCATTATGGAAAGGAAACAAATTATTATGCTGCAGAAAATCTTCTTTTCTGCTTAGCTAGTAGGGCATCAGTTCATAACCTGTAAAACATACGTTCTAATCCTGGAAAGGTTTGCTCAACTTGCACCTGCATGAATAAAATCTTGGGAGTCACACGTTTAGAGTAAAATACGTGTAAACATATTCTGGGCTTCAATTTAGTTAAAGATGTGAGGAAGTAGCACTATCTTGTCTGCAAAGAAATGGGAGACTTTTGAATAATAAGTAAGTTAATGAAAAATTGAATAGTTATGTGATGACTAGAATTGAATAGACTGATGGTATGACTTAATTTTTCAAAAATCCAGATTTATATATATA
>VZTM01002076.1:0-11929 GCA_013400555.1 Jacana jacana
GATTCTATGATTCTATGAATATCTGGAATTCTATAAAGCCTGTAGACTCAAGTCATTCTTAATGACAAGATCCAAAAAACAGTAATTGTGTTAAGAGTGTTAGAATAAAAAAGATCTTCCAGGTGCCTTGTAGAGTCCAGATAATATCCTGCCTGAAGTTAAAAAAAAATTTACTTGTTACCATCAAACAGTCCCACTTGCCCTGTTAGAAGTCCCGATAACTTGAATAGCAAGGCTGGAAGCAGATGAATCTGAATCATGTCTTATCAGCCCTTTTTTTAATCTCAGAATGAATAATTTTTCACATACTGAGGCATTTGGGACATGGGATACCCGTCACCCCTTCTGTTATCCAGAGCAGATACTGAAACAAGTTTTCCCAATTCTCTGCAAAATTATCTGTCCTCAGGCATAGAAACTATTCCAGTTTTTCTGTTCTCTTGTTCACTGAATAAGTAATATTATTTTCCACTTGGAAAAGGTTCAAAGGGTGATATTAGGGAAAGATAATCCAAAGAGTGTTGCAGAAAGTTAAGGGACTTCTGAATTCAGAGAGCAGAATTGGAACCCCAAACTTCTATGCTTCATTAGGCCCTAAAGTATGACCAAGGAAGGAGGATTTCTTGCCCATTTTTAATTCCATATAATTCACGAAAATTATTTTCAAATTACATCTTTCCATTTTATGTTCTCACAAATACGTCTTTTAATTTGCATAAAACCATGAACTCTATTGCCAAGATTTCTCTGATTTTTACCTTGCTGCTTATTATTCAGCCTTTTCGGGGAAAGACTCTGCTGCCTTATTTCTTTTTCCTTCATCTTTCTTAAATATTTATTTCTTTAGTTTCCAGATGACAAGATAACTTCAGCAGGAATTTTAAAGGTGTTAGAAATAATCTGTTTCGTCACTTTATTTATTTAATACAAAATCTGACTTTGTGTCATAGAATGAGTTTCTTTCTGCTTTGTCTAACAGTTCAATGAAAGAGTAATGCATACAAATCATTTTACTGTTTAAAACTTTTGAATAAAACATGCTAACCTTGTCATACTAAGTGACAGACAGAAATGTCACCATTGTTTGCCTGGGACAAATAATCTATATACTTCATGTATAATTCATCTGATCTTTAAGAATGTTTAACAATATTGAATTTAGATAAATTTCAATAGTATGGTGCATCAAGCTCCCTTTGTCAATTTACACATGTGCCTCATCAATTTAAGTCTATATCTGTATCACTCTATTTCTATGTTAATGCTGACAGTTTTGGAGCTTCTTCTTATTTCATAGCATGCAGATACTAGCCTTGCCTAGGTTGTATCATTCAGTATCCTCCATGTGACCTTGTCTCTGATATTCTGAACTTGAGAACCTACAATAAACCAAAGTTGTACATCTATCACAGTAGTATTAGCTGTGGGTACACATATCTAGTAGCAGCTTGCCTTAGGGCCATTGGATACTGAAAAAGGATTGAAATACTAGTCTAGATAAGATTTAAATCCCTCTCAAAATAAGATTCCAACCCTCTCTTAAAGCTTCCTGTCCATCAAAATTGAAAAAGAACAAATCTGAAAACAAAGGCTCCTGAGTGTCAGGGACAAGGCAAAACTTTTAATAACAATTTTATGTTTTATATATTATATATTTTACATTCTATAGAGTCTAGTTGGAGGCCTGTAACTAAATGTGTCCCCAGGGGTGAGTACTGGACCCCATTGTGTTCATCATACTCATCATTGACCCAGTGAAGGACTGACCATATAGCCTCAGCTAGTTTGCTGATGACACAAAACTGGGAGGAGCAGCTGACACACCAGAAGGTTGTGCCACCATTCAGTGAGACCTGGATATGCTGGAGACTTGGGCTTAGAGGGACCTAATGAAGTTCAACAAGGGCAAGTGTAGAGTCCTGCACCTGGGGAGGAATAATCCCATGTACTGGCATAGGTTAGGGGCTGACCCACTGGAGGGCAGCTCTGAAGAAAAAGACTTGGGAGTCCTGGTGGACAACAGATTGACCATCAGGCAACAATGTGCCCTTGCGACCAAGAAGACCAATGGCATTCTGTAGTGCATTAAAAAGCACATGGCCAGCAAGTGGAGGGGGGTTATCCTCCTCCTCTATTCTGTTCTGGTGAGGCCACATCTGGAGTACTGTGTCTAGTTCTGGGCCTCCAAGTTCAGGAAGGACAAGGAACTACTGGAAAGAGTCCAGTGGAGAGCTACAAAGATGACCAAGAGAATGAAGCACTTCTGTCATGAGGAAAAGCTGGGAGATCCGGATCTGTTCAGTCTGTAGAAAAGAGGACTGAGAGGGGATCTGATCAAGACTTATAAATCATAATAACTTATTCATGGATCACAGGAGATATGCATCCCAAAAAAGAAGTCAAGCAAAATAGCCAGAAGGCCTGTGTGAATGACGAAGGAACTGCTGGATAGGCTCAAGACTAAAAAGGAGGCCTATAGAGGGTGGAAGCAAGGATGGGTAGTCTGGGCGGAATACAGAGAAACTGTCCGAGTGGCCAGGAACCAGATCACGCAAGCAAAAGCCAAGACAGAACTAAATCTAGCNTATAAACATTCTATGAAGTACGTAAAGGGTGACTGTCAAGAGAACTGGGCCAGACTATTCTCAGTGGTGCCCAGTGACAGAGCAAAGGGAAATGGGCAAAACTGGAACACAGGAAATTCCATCAGAATGTAAGGAATAACTTTTACTTTGAAAGTGACAGAGCACTGGAACAGGCTTCACAGAGAGTATGTAGAATCTCTGTCTCTGGAGACATTCTAAACCTGCCTGGACACTTTTCTGTGCAACTTGCTCTAGGTGAACCTGCTTTGGCAGACTGATGATTTCTGAGGGTGCCTTCCAACCCCTACCATTCTGTGATTCTGAAAAATGCACATGGACACACACATATACACACTCTTGTACATGCAGAATCCTCCTAATGATCCCCAGCTGTGGAAGGGAAATAGTGTGGGCTTGGTAGATTATAAAGTATCATTTTTGTGAAAGGTACCAGCCCTGCACTGTTTATTTCACATCTGGTCAATGCATATGCTTAGGGGGTTCTAATATGGCAGGATCAGGAACATAAGAGTTGTGGCTAGACATTACTGAAATGCAGTATTTTTAAGACATGCAGTAGACTTTTAAGAAAAAATGCTTGCATAATGTAAATACAAGAGAAAATTAAATTTATCTGAAAGTTTTATGAACCCAGAGTAGACAATCATAAATCCCAGAATGATCATAGAATCATAGAATCATCTAGGTTGGAAGGGACCTTTAAGATCATCTAGTCCAACCGTCAAACCTAACTCCGACAAAAAAACCCAACATCATTAAACTATGTCCCTGAGCACCATGCCAACCTGCCTTTTGAATATCTCCAGGGATGGTGCCTCAAATATTTGCCTGGGCAGCCTGTTCCAGTGCTTGACAGACTTTTCTATGTAAAAATTTTTCCTAATACCCAACCTGAACCTCCCCTGGCGCAACTTGAGGCCATTTCCTCTTGTCCTATCACCTGTGACTTGGGAGAAGATACTGACCACTGGCCCCTCTACAACCTCCTTTCAGGTAGTTGTAGAGAGTGATAAGGTCTCCCCCCTCAGCGTCCTCTTCTCCAGGCTGAACAGCTCCAGCTCCCTCATCCTCTCCTCATAAGGCTTACTCTCGAGACCCCTCACCAGCTTCATTGCCCTTCTCTGGACCCTCTATAGCACCTCGTCTTTTTTGTGACAGGGGGCCCAAAAGTGGACACTACTCAAGGTGAGTCCTCACCAGTGCTGAGTATAGGGTGACAATCACCTCCTGACTGCTACTCACCACGTTGTTCTTGATGCAGGCCAAGATGCTGTTGGCCTTCTTGGACACCTGGGCACACTGCTGGGTCATGCTCAGCTGACAGTCAACTAACAACTCCACATCCTTTTCTGCCAGGCAGCTCTCCAGCCACTCTTTCTGAAGCCTGTAGTAATGCATGGGGTTGTTGTTTCCCAAGTGCAGGACCTGGCATTTGGCCATATTGAACCTCATCTTGTTGGTTGTGGCCCACCAATTCAGCCTGGCTAGATCCCTCTGCAAAGTCTTTCTATCCTCCAGCAGGTCGACGCTCCCACCTAACTTCGCGTCTTCTGCAAATTTAGTGAGGGTGCACTCAATTTCCTGATCCAGCTCATTGATAAAGATGTTAAAGAGAACCTGCCTCAATACTGAGCCCTGGGGGACATCACTCACAACCAGCTGCCAAATGGATTTAACTCCATTTACCACCACTCTCTGGGCCTGTCCCTCCAGCCAGACTTTAACCCAGTAGAGAGTACTCCCCTCTAAGCCATGGGCAACTAGTTTCTCCACAAGGATACTGAGGGAGACTGTATTAAAGGCCTTGTTAAAGTCCAGATAAACAACATCCACAGCCTTTCCCTCATCCACCAAGCAGGTCACTTTGCTATAGCATTTGTAGTGATATGGGTTTGGAAGGGACCTTTGGAGATCATCTAGTCCAACTGCACTGCCAAAGCAGATCCACCTGGAACAGGCTGGACAGGAGCTTGTCCAGGAGAGTTTTGACTGTTGTCAGAGACAAAGACTTTACCACTTCTCTGGGAAGCCTGTCCCAGGGCTCTGTCACTCTCAAAGTGAAGTTCCTCCTCATGTTTAGATGGAAATTTTTATGTTCAAGTTTGTGCCCTTTTCCCTCGTCCTCTCACTGGGCAGCACTGATTGGTCCCTTCCAGTATGTAAAAAGTTTGCATGATGAATGCAGTAGATACTCTCATGTAATATTTTGCACAAACATGGGGAGATGCTAGCAAGTGGGACAGAATTTCTGTTGTGGTAAACAAACTTCTTCCTAAAATTATTTTTTCCTCAAATAGATTTTTAACCTGCTAAAATCTTGCTAGCTCATCCTGTTTCTATTTCCCTGCTGAGGCAAAAAATATCGCAATCAAACAAGCAATCAAAAAAGCAACAAAATTCAAGAAGCACTGCTCGGTGTCTTCACAGGTTTTTATTGCTGTTTCCTGGATTGAAAAAATACAAAGAGTACCTCCAAGTACAGCCCTTTAAACACCAGTGACTAGTATGTGAATGAAGTTCTTAGCTCCCATCAAAAAATTCTTCAAAGTAGCATGAAGTATGTTGTATTTTTCTAAAGTGCATTCTGCTTCTACTTAAAAGAACAAAGAAGGCTGATAAAAATACAAAGCTTTAGTGTTTGGGGTTTCACACACACAAACACACACACACGCACACAAAGAGTACTGGCATTATTTCTAGGCAGACTGATTTAGTGTTTGGCACTAATTTCATCTGGAAGTAGCCCTGTAGAGGAAAATCCTAATAACTCTTTTGGCATGATGCTAGCTTTTCAGCTCTCCCAGAGTAAATAGTTCACTTTCTTAAAGACTTTTCCAAAATATTTCCTACACCAGTGCCAGCAGATAAGCAGTAACTGGAGGATTACAATTATAACTGCAGATGAAGAAGTAGTATCAATATTTACTATCATTTCCTTGGAAAAACAACCAACCAACGAGATTTTTTTTGTTAATTTGAACTTTAGCAAACTTGTTAAGCAAGTCCTGCAATCTGTTTAATAGAATGAGAAAGAGCGAGAGAGAATAAAGATTATTCCCATGTCTCCTCTTCCCTGTGCGTTTCTTTTCTATCTCTGTCCATGAATGAACACACCTGCATTTGAAGCACAGCTCTAAGCTGTTGAATGATTTGTTACACTTTTATTGTGATGTATCTAAGAGTATCAAACAGGAAGGAGGGCAATATGATCTGGAAATCCAAAGAAAAAATCAGAGTTACCCGTATTCCTTAACACAAACTAGATAGTGGAATAATCCAACTTGGCTCCAAAAGTCTTAAATATATAAAGATCAGCAAGATAATTCAGTTCTCTATTTTGGGTGGTTTATTCAAAAATTTGTTTTGATTTGCAGCCAGGAGAGGTGGAGGCTGACAGCAATATTAATACCTCTAAATTATAGTTCTGGGATTTGCTGATCTGTGCATTCTCAAAACTAGAAGGTGAAAGAGAGAGAGTATTTCTGTGTATAAATTTAGATAGAACTGCAGGACTGCTTAGGTCACCTGCAGTCATAAAAACAGAGAAGGGATATGGTTTCTTCTCTTTGTGCAAAAGCTGATATTGAGTGACCTTGGATTTCCACTTTCCCTAGTGTCCAGGTTTGCTTAGTGCATGGGGTACAAAACAGTTTGTGTTGTTACAAAACTTCTTCTGTTATAAGAATAGTTTTGGGATTAAATTAACATCTGTAAGGGCTTTTAAAATCTGTAAGACTCTAAATGCAGATTATTTTACAGAGTATTTTACCTATTTGAAAATAAGCACACTAAATCATGCAACTCTGACCTGAGTGAACTGCTATACTTTCTCATTTAGTAGCCAAATCCAAGTTATATAGAAATAGTAAAAAAAAAAACAGTAAACATCACGAGAACAAAAAATTCTAAGGAAGATATACAATAAAGAACTAACATACAGAAAACTAAAGTAGACAGTTTTATAACTTCTGCTTTTTCATCTGAATTTTATGTCTTGCCTATCTTGTCTTGCCTATCTTAAACCACCTAGTCTCTGGACTGTTTTGTTTTTGTCACTGGTAACACCCTTTTCTATAGCAGAACAACAGCAGAAAACAAAGGTCAGCTCTTTATAAAATACTATGACCTTTGCTAAAATTTCTACTCTGCAGTAGAGATGTTTTGGATGGGACAGATTTCCTCATCAAAGAACTCATATCCTGGTTCTCTGTCAGGAGAAATCTCAGATATTTAACTGCTGTATTCATTCTTCATTGGATCTTTCCCTTCGCAATTTAGTCAGGGTGGTAAGTATTATGAATATCAATGCGTTAATAAATATTTATTGGAATCTTCGGATATAACTATTGTTCCTTTAATCTTGAGTGAAATTCTTACATTAGCTGCAGCTATGTTCCCTTTAAAAATAAAAGTTCAAAACAGGTATATTTTTTTTATTAATATCGAGGGGTTTCATAATAATTCTTTCCTGACAATACACTGTAATCACTGCGTCCTTGAAAATTATCTTTCCCTGTACAGGAGCATCATGTGAAATATTTACTTACTAAAACTTAACCTCTATTATATTAATATAAGCAAACAAAAAATGGATGGCTAAATCAAACTTACAAATAGGAAAATACTAATTCAAATACTACTGGGTTTTCATTCTGCGCCCTAGGAGGGGCTGTAAAGAAGAGCTAAGCACTTCAGTTTTCTTCTTGAACTTTTTATCAAAACATCTGGAGCTGTCAAAAACAAAGTTGAAAGAGGAAGACTTTTTTCAAGTAATATAGTTAGCAATATATATATACATATTGTGGAAGGAATATTTAAGGACTTTATTTTTTCAGAAATTAATGCTGTGATGAATTTTAAACAAAATACCCTTCTTTTTCTTAGGGATTATTACCCATAGTACTCCTTTACCTTTCCAATTTGCACCAGTTCAGAACACGGGAATATGTATATCCAGGCAGAAATATCCTTTCTTGGCCATGGGAGAAAGCAAGACAATTATAATGTTATAATGTGCTTTATTTTATTTTTTTTTAATTGTCTCATTCACATTACTCAGCAGTTTGCATAGATAAGAGCACAAACAAATATGCAAGAATTCCCTTCAATAAATTAATGAGAAAGGGAAAAAAGAAATGAGGAAAGAATTATTATGCTTCTGCATTCACCTTTTCAGACAGAACAGCTCAGTGAACCCCCAGACTTCTCCAGCCAATGAGGAGCAACACAAGCAATTAATCTGAGGAAAAACATCCCTTTTTCTCCTGCAGTTGCAATGCATATGGGAAATCACTGCACTAGACATAAATGAAAATGAGAGAAAGGACCTGGAATATATAAAGGATGTAGCAAAGAAGAACTGGTTCATAGATGAGTATTGAGTCTCGAGACTGATCCCAAGATGATGGGCTTTCAGTTAAGGTCATGTTTTGTGTCATAGGAAGCCTGGATAAATGAAAAAATGCTGCTATACAAGCTTATCCCTGGAAAACTGTTGATATGTATACATTTTTTTTAAAAGCTATAGTAAACCTTATTAGGGCAAATACATTTTTGGTACTCATGTAAATATTAATGCATTTTCCTCCAAAGGTTGCCAAGCTTTTAAGCCTATTAAAAAATTATGTTTGGACATTCTTGACAAGATTTACCTTTTCATCTCAAGGCACTATCAAAATATTAAATCTAGTTTCTCACCATGGGAGGAGAACAGGTCGGGGAGAACTATTGCCCTTTACTAGGTGAAATGATAACTGAAATTCCTCACTGCAGTTGTGTGATTCTCAGACAGATTAATTTTTAATTCTTTAATTTCGTGAAGGGCAAATCTTGTAAGTATTTTTTCCATCTTCTACAATGCATAAAATTTAAAAATGTCATGATCATCAATCAAGTAGCCATAATTACACAAGGGTATGACTTCTGCTCTTGGTTCAAATCCAAATAGCTCAGTGCTGAGTAAGTAATGGTCGGATAAAGAATAGCTGATATCTACTTTTTCAGAAGATATACAGAGCTGATTAAAATAGTAATGTCCATTATAGATTTCACTAAAAAGAAGCAATATAATTCACATTTAAACACATGAATTATAGCATACATATTCTGGGCTTTGTCCAAAGCAGGATTTCAACAGCACATGTTCCAGCTACAGACTGCTCTGTTTTTTACTTACTGTTGCAATGTCTTCCCTGGTATCTCTGCCCATTTGTGATCAGCCTTGGCAGTGAAAACAGGTGCATTAAAGGACTAAATACAGAGAACTTACTTTTCCAAGTAACATTGTTTGGAGCAGCTTCTTTGGAAGATATCTGGCTGATGATTTTTTGTGAGGATCATGCCCATTATCTTTTTCCCATTTTATGCACTGAAGTCAACCCAGACAGAACCAGGTATGTACAACCACATAGAATCATACACCATGAGCCTAAACCATCACTGCAAAGCTGTATAAGGAAACGCATCACAGTCCACAAGCTCCTTCCTCACTGCTGGGATAAAATTTAGGAAAGCTGATCTTGGTTTAGCTCACACATGTCTAACTACATGTAACTACAGTCAGAGCCTGGGCGTGGATTGTCCTTTTTGTGGCAAAGCCATTTTTAAATTGGCAGTGGTCCCTGATGAATTTTCCTCTACTGCTTCTAAACAAATACACATCAAAACCAAAAGAGTGAAAATTAAATATAAAGGCTGAGGGGAAGCAGGAGATAAATGCTCAAGTCAAGACATTATTTTGTTCAGCTGCAAGGAAGCTTAATGAGACCCACACACAATGTGGTGAGTTGACCCTGGCTGGCAGCAAACCATAGCACAGCCACCTGCTCACTGCCCAGCCCCGTGAAACCAGGGAGACAAAAGGAAGACAAAAAGCAAGGAAACTCTCCGATTGAGTTAAAGACAGTTAAATAAGTTAACAAAAGAGGAAAAGGTGATGTAAAGGCAAACACTCACCTCCTCCTACATGCCAACCAATGTTCAACCAGTACGCATAAAATGGATACCTTAGAAGACCAAACCCCTTTCAGTTTTTATTATTGAATGTGTTATATGGTACGGAATATGGTCAAAATATACTGAACCTGAATTAATCCCCTCAGTTCAGGTTTTGCCTACCCTCGAGCCTACTCCGTGTGGAGAAAGAGTGGGAAATAGATAAATCCTCAATTTAGCGCAAGCACTCCACCTCAGTAGCCAAAACACTGACGTGTTATCTTCATGGTTTTAGTCACAGTTCCAAAAACACAACACCATGCAGGATGCTGAGAGTTAAAATAACTCTGCCTAAGCTGGTCACATACCACTCATTATGGTATCATCACTTGGTACCGTATGGTAACATTGCTTCAGTTATTTCAATGCAGATGGATGGCAACACCTTCTCTTGAATCAAGGACCTGATTTTAATTATTTTTGTAACCATAATCAAAAACATATTTCCAATGTCACTTGTACTTAATTTCTGAACTGCCAGGCCATGAGATTTGTCTGGGTCTAGCATGGGACACGCACTCACCTTTTCTCAGATTGGTTAAGTTTGCGAAATAAAGCCTATGTTGGCTTTATCATTTTAAATAACTTCATTCCAGAAGTGGATGGACAGATATTTACTCATCCGGTATGGGAATGCAGCCCTCTATCCAACAGAAATCTTGGTGATACAGAGTAGATAACCAAAAAAGAGTTCCAATCAAATTTCAGCCAGCACAATTAGTTTATACCAGTTCGGGATTCTGAATCGCAAGGGTGCAGCATTTTTAATCTATTATTAGGAACTCTGGAAAAGGGTTAAAAGTACTCTATACACATTTTAATTTTCTGTCAATAAATACATGCTTAGTTTTAGGATTTTGGATGTCATAGATATGTGACTGTTTAAAAAAAATATGTGTACAACAAAAGAGGATTTGGTTTTAGGAATCAAAGAGTGAAACCGAAGGACTCTTCATTAATTTTAAATGACCCCTTCATGAATTTTAGAAACTCATACTATGCGCATTGAATAGTCCTCCAGTGCCTCCACTGGCAGAGATACAAACACAAAGAACATAAAGTGGATCTTATATGGCAAACATCTACAGTAAGTTCATCAGCTTGTTTATCAACAGACTTTCATTTCAAGTATTCCTCTTAGTGTAGCTTCCACTGTAGTCCATCAAAAGAAGCAACAGTACTACAAATCAAAAGAGAGCATCTTTTTAAAAGTCTCAGTCAGTCTACAAGTTTGTGATATTAGAGTCATGCCACACTGTGATCTCTTAAAGCATTTTTGTCAAGAGTGCAATCTATTCCCTGAGTGTTTTGCTGAACTTTTGTCTCACTCCACTTTTTTTTTTTTTTTTTGTCTCAATCCACTTCAGTTTTGTATGTGGTCCACAGGCATTTGCACTGTGCAACAATTGAAACCCTGTGCTCTTATGTTCTCCCTATGAACTCTGCAATCTCTCAAGAAAGAAATAAGATAAAGTATTTAAGATAGTGAATGAATAGGGAAAGTAATAGTGACAACCTACTTTTCACTGTTGGTTTCAAATGTTCCTTAGTATTATACCACAGAGGAGTGGAAGAAGAAAAAGGTGATAACACAGGTCAAAATATGATTAGAAATAAGAAAGTGTATTTGTACTCTTATTTAGAAACAGGACACCTTGCAAAACAATTTTCTCTCCATGGCTATTTTCAGAGAATTAAATTAAATATATTTTTTTAAAAAGCCAAAATAGGTCTTCTATGTTCTTTTAAATATGAAAAATATTGAAGGATGAGTTTTGCAGTAAGATTCCATCTTCCCTTACATTTTCCTTCTTTTTCTTCCTTCCCACAAAATGCTTCAGAAGTTTCATTCAGAGCAGCTATACCAACCAAAAAAAAGTTGCTGAAAAGTAAGGTACAAAATAATAAGCAAATATAAAATAAGCAAACAAACAAAAAACCCATATAAACATAATTTAGATCAAATTTGCCAGATTAGTGAAACTATGGGGCTAGCATTGTGGCTTAATAAACTGTAAAACTAAAGAGACAGGGGAAAAAAAAGAGATGGGAAAGTGCAGCCAAGTGTGGGGAGAAATAAGAAGAAACCAAGTCCATCCTCCCTGTCCCTTTTTCCATGGTAGTCCACAAACAGATCAGATGTTGTCTGATCATCAGATTCAGCCTGAAGAAGAGGAGGCTCTGGGGAGACCTAAGAGCAGCCTTCCAGTACCTGAAGGGGGCCTACGGGAAGACTGGGCAGGGTCTGTTTACAAAGGCCTGTAGTGACAGCATGAGGGGCAATGGCTTCAAACTGGAGAAAAGCAGATGTAGATTGGATATTAGGAATA
>VZTM01002077.1:0-36965 GCA_013400555.1 Jacana jacana
TTGCAAAGGACTTGAGGACAAAGGCTGTGAGCCTGAAAGTGACAGAGGGAACTGAGACATCCTGAGCAGGTCTTGGTATCTGTCATAGGTCATAGGGCCCATGTGGTCATTACGGTTCTGGAGGAAAGCAGTAAAGGCTACAGGACTAGATCAGAGTGGGCTGGTTGGAAACTGCGAGTCAGCTTAGCTATGTGGTGAGATAGGGACCAATGGTAAATGAAGCTAGCCATTCACAGCCCTGAGGGCTGCAGCTAGGTGGGCAGTGGCACTCTGGGGATTCATCAGCATTTTCTCTTATCAAGAACTAGCTTGCGCATCCCTTGAACTTAAGAAGGGTGTTTGGGGTGTCAGGTGAGCTAAGTAGCTAAGAGTGCAGCACTGCAAACCTAAAAGGCATCTCCCTTAGCATCTTTCCCTTCTCCATTATCTCACATGATTATCTTTTGAAGCCATGATTATTATTTCAGCTCCACCTCCATTTCAGCACCCACAATGACCAAACACAAGTGAACACTGAGGAAACCAGGGGCATGAAAAGCACAAACAAAAAGCCAATGATAACGAAGTCTTACCAAGTGTTCCCAGCTTGCCTATAACGGGGCCCAAAGGTGCTATAAGAACCATCCCAGTGTTTGTAGTTCAATTGCCTCTGATACCCTGAAATTGAAAGAAGAATAACATTTTGATTCATAGAATCATAGAATCATATAGGTTGCAAGAGACCCTTGGGATCATCAAGTCCAACCATCATCCCTACTCTACAAGTTCTCCCCTACACCAGATCCCTCAACACCACATCTAATCTACTCTTAAACACAGTCAGGGAGGGTGATTCCACCACCTCCCTGGGCAGCTGATTCCACTGACTGACCGCTGTCTACGTGAAAAATTTTTTCCTAATGTCCAGCCTAACCCTACCCTGCTGCAGCTTGCAGCCATTCCCTCTTGTTCTGTCGCTCATTGCCCATGAGAAGAGACCAGCACCAACCTCCCTACAATGTCCTTTCAAGCAGTTGTAGAGAGTGATGAGGTCTCCCCTCAGCCTCCTCTTCCTCAAACTAAACAGTCCCAGCTCCCTCAATGGCTCTTTGTAAGACTTATTCTCCAGGCCTTTCACCAGCTTCGTTGCCCTCCTCTGCACTCGCTCCAGCACCTCGATATCTCTCTTGTGCTGAGGTGCCCAGAACTGGACACAATACTCAAGGTGTGGCCTCACCAGTGCTGAGTACAGGGGGACAATCACCTCCCTACTTCTGCTGGTCACACTATTTTTTACGCAAGCCAGGATGCCATTGGCCTTCTTGGCCACCTGGGCACACTGCTGGCTCATGTTCAGCCTCCTGTCGACCAGCACCCCCAGGTCCTTTTCTGCCAGGCACTCTCCAGCCACACTTCCCCAAGCTTGTAGCGATGCATGGGGTTGTTGTGGCCCAAGTGCAGGACCTGGCACTTGGCCTCGTTGAAGACCATGCCATTAACATTGGCCCATCATTCCAGTCTATCCAAGATTGTAACAGTACTTTTCAAGGAGCCATGCAAAGGGTGTGTAGCAGACATGGGACACAATGTCACCCTTCTGATGGCACAAGTGTGAACTACACTCAGTGTTACACTCGAAGTTCAGGCAAGCCCACAGCTCTGACTGCCTCCATCCTTGTGCTCTTCATCTCTCCTAAAACACCTGGAAACCGGTTATCTGTGGTCATTGCTATCTCCTGTTCTAGACTTGATGAGTAGAAGTAAATGTGTCGCAGACTGGAGAGAGAAATTGGAAAACAGTTCCCGGAAGAGAACTGACTACAGAAGTGAGCCCCACACAGGATAGAGATGCAGAAAACAGTATTGTTTTCATTGGAAGAAGTGCAGGTTTTCTGCAAAATAACTGAGTAAAAACAATCCCCTTTTAGTCAGCAGATACCCACTGTGTCCATATGTACCCATATTATTTCAGCTAGCATGTCCTAGATAGTGTGTTAAAATTCTGACCTAGTCAAAGGTGGACGACACTTTCTAAATTTAAATCCTAAGGAGGATTGAAGATCTGTACAAGCATGGCCTTTTCTTATGGAGAAAATTTGGAGTTATTGCCATTCCAGGAATTTTTCTATGTTCCTGTTTGAATGCTGCCCTGTCTCACCCTGCCCTTCCACATGAGTGCAGGTTTCTCTCTCCTATAGCTATTATATTTTATACACCTGACCTACCACGTATTCCCTTAATGCACCAGGGCAACCTCCTCCAGATCATATATGCCAGTGGCCAAATATGTCCTTATCCAGTTGCCAAGGGAAGGAATAAACAGAGATGCAAAGTCTGTGTCCCAGCTCACCGCTCACTAAGTATCCAATGGCCTTGGATTTGACCTCCTCGCTCAGCTGCCCCGTCTTGTTCAGATAGTCCAGGACATAGATGTTGGGTGCAAACAGGACCATGTTCTGCTCCCCACAGCCAAATGGCATCTGGAGGAGCTGGTGCAGGTTCTGCATGGCGGTGCCCATGATGTCGCCTGGGGAATGGTACAATTTCCAGTATAAATTAGCACAGTTCAGTGCTGGCCAGTTGACTGAGCACAGCCAGAGGAAACATGGCAGTGTTTCAAAATAGCATATGACACTTTAAGAATGCTTCACTTACCTAGCACTGAGAAATATGCTCTGGCTGAGCCATCCACCACAGTCTCTGGGAGAACCAGGGAGACTGACTCTGATATTGACTTTTCTGGGATAAAAAACAGATCAATTTAGTTACAATTCTAGATGTATCTACATGCATGGGGAGCAGCAAAGAGGGTGAGGTACCAGTCCCTGCAGAAGAGTTTCCTGCCTTCAACAAATTCATTCAGCTGTAATTTTATTGTGGAATTTTCCCATCCCGCAAATTTTATGTTGGGCCTGCCTCACATGGAGACTGTCATGGACTTCTACATGGGACTATCAGCTGCCATTGATTGACCAATATACTTTCCAGCCTATTTTTCTAGCCTCTTCTGCTTTGGTGGGAAGACCTGGCTTACTGCAGAGTCTAGTTTGTGGTTTTACACACATTGCATGAAAGACATTAGAGATAACCTTGTTAAATCCCAGATATTCTCTCCCTACAGAACCTGGTCAGCCTCATTTCCTCAGAGACTGGCTTCTGTCTCAGTAATTGCAGGGACTGTTACAGTCTCAGCTCTTCTCCTTTAGGAAGAATTAGTTTCAATACCAGTTGGACATACATCTAGTTTGCTCAGTTTTATCCAATCCCCACACCTTTATTCTCAGGGCTGGGCGTTCATGAACCTTGTCTTCTCCTTTTATCTTTAGTCTCAGCCTCAGCAAAGAAAGTCTGAGAAAGCAAAAGGCTCTTACCAGATGCACAGAGCACAGAGTTGTAGGTAGTTTCTACCTCAGTTCCCTCCGGCTTGGGGAAAATAGCAAGGAAAAAAAGAAAAAAATGAGAAACAACAATAACAAAAATTAAAGTAAAAATATATCAAGAGAGAAACTTAAAGGAGTCTAAGAAAATGCAATACTTACAAACTGTCTTGCAATAACTTCATTCGACTGAAAAGTCTTTAAATTGTTTATAAAGTTTTTTCTGTGTGCTAAACTGAGGATAATTGAGGACTATATATAGTGGATGATTAAAATATGACATTTAATATGTGTTCTTTCCTTTCTTATTACTGAGAGAGGCCTGCATCTTCACAGGTTATGATGTAGGTAACATGCAAGATGATGTTACTGACTGCTAATAGAACCACAGGGCTCTGTCTTCCCAGGTGTTCCCCTCCTTGGTTGGGTCTAGCAGGAGTCTTCAGGCTTCAATGATGAATAGAGTGCCTGGGACACTAGCAGGATATGCATGCAAGATCTGTGATAGGTGCCCACTAAAGCACCCCAATGCAGCCACAAGTGACAGGTTACAACACCCAAAATTTAAATATATGCCACAGTCGACTGGTGCTCGCCTCCCTCTGTTTCAGAAACCTCTAAGCTAATTTTAAAGTCAGCAAATAAGTCCTGTTTTCTGTTGATCTGGTTGAAAACATTCTACATAAAATTCAGGATTCAAATATTTCCTATAAAGCATGTATTGGCAGAGTTTATTTCAGTGTGACTCTCGTATGCGTTTTGTTAACCTCCAAATAGGAGAGTTCCCATTGCTTCATTGCTGGTTCCCAATTTTTGCCAGCTGCAATTTTTTTTCCAGTATGTAAATGATAGTATTACCTTCACTTTCTCATACAGCTAAAATACATTTCTCATGTAAAATACATGTAAAATACATCTCTCATTTTTCAGTATGAAAAGTCAAAGATTAAAAGAGTAGGGGGAAAAAAAGGAAAAAGGAAAAGCTTTTAGGATAAATGATCACACAGCTAAACGCTTCTGTTTGAAATGACACTTTCTTGTTTGTTTCAGTATGTCATTCTGAAGTGCAACTAAATGAGAAATCCATTGTTCGGTTTTATTTTGAACTTTTCAACAGGAAATTAAAACAGAAAAAAAATTAAAAGAAATAAAATAGTTTGTATTTGAAAGATTTTCCTTTCCAGCTGAGAAATTCCTGGGTGAAAAAGCACCCTGTTTCCCAACTAGCTCCCAGCAAGGCTTGGTTTCCCAAGAGGCAAGGCTCTGTCTGGCATACTCCCTTCTCTTTCCTGGGGATGCATTGCCCACTTCAGGGGATATTGACATCCTTGGTTTTGGGACAATGCAGCTCCACCAAGCAAGCAAAGCAAATTATACTGTTACCCTGTTAGTTAATTGTTCAGCCTCGGATGCTAATCTCTGATTCTACCCAGTCAGGGCTTGCTGCAGATCTATGACCTCATTATAACAACAGGATAAAACCAGTAATCCAGTAACAGGATAAAACCAGTCAGATCTCTCTGACTCCAACAAGTCATTTCAATGCTCATTCGGTTATTTTCACTCCTCAACCATCTGGGAGAAAAGACTTTAGAGTTCTCATCTTCCATTATCTTCAAAGAAAAAAATAAATTACTTTCCCTGACAATATATATGAAATTAGGAATTTTTCCTGAAATGTTAAATAGTTATTTGTGCCCTGATACATGAAATGCAGCATACAATCAAATTAATTTGTAAATAAATAAAATTTAAAAAATAAAACAAATAAACCCCCCATCAGATAGGATTGCTGTTCCATCACTGTGCCCATGTTGGCAAAACATTTTCTGACATTACACATTACATAAATCCCAGCTTTGCCTTAAGTAAAATTGGAATGCTTGCAATGTAAGGAGGAATTACAGTGTTCTACATTACCCCTGAGTAAATTTTGTTAAATATGATTATTCTTTTCCTGTCATGAGTAAGACTGACAACATTATGACATGTACTGTTACATAATTTCACTATACAACAAGCTAGTACTCTTTGTTTGCTATTAATAATACAGGGAGTCTTATACTGTGGAATAATTTTATGACTGGCTATTTATTATGGGAAGAGCTGTGGTTTTATCATTGCAAAACACTGCTTAAGAAAAGAAATGTTCAAAAGAAGGCAAAAATAAAACATCATACTGTTTTGAACATTTGTAAAAGTGCAATAAAAACAATTCAAAACGGTGATGGCAGTTTTTTCTGGAAATATTTGTAGATTCTGGTGACTGTTCCAGAGTACTGGCTACGTACTGGAGGAGACACATAATGTTTCTGGCAAGTCTTCCATTTGCAACCTATCCCTGTGATTTATTACTGGTAAAATGAAGGAGTTCTGATTTATCTCCCTGATGATGTGTCTAGGACAAACCTGTCATTACTGCCTGCCTTATTATTGCTGTCCCGCTGTGTAATGTAATACCCTGCTTTTACTATGAGATGGCTACATTAAGAGCTACGGGTGCGGAGTGAGACTTATCAATGCTTCTTTTATAAAAGCATGCAGAGTAAGAGTCACACAAACTGTTACTGCTGCTATCATGGCTAAACCAGAAACCCTTTACAACACAGCAACTGTTGCTGTGGAGCATGAAATTATTACTACATTTCTGTGCCACCAAAGTCAGCAGCCCACATACCTCCACCAGCAGCTGTTTGATGACCGTGTCCTTCTGTCCTTTCTCAGGGGTTTCTACGATGGCATTCCCACAGGGCTGCTGGTTATTCAGGGCCTCAGTGCTCACTGAGAACTCCACCTGCCCTGGAGGAAACAGGAGTCAACCAGCCCTGCCGGGCAGTGCTAGGGAATTGTGGGTTTGTGTTTGTGTGGGCACTCTCTGGTGTGTTACAGAGAAGCTTTTCCAAGAGGAGAACTAAACTTGGACTAGTTGCAGCCTTCCAGGCCACCTCCTTTGTGAAGGCCACCTGAGCAGGCGTTAGTCCATCAGCAAGAAGAGTAGTGAAGGGGCGGGTCTTGTAAATCAGTCTTGTTCTGGGAGGCTTCAAAGAAAGCAAGCTTTGATTAAAATTTTCCAGACCCAGCCACAGTAAGGTAAGATGTTCTTAGCTCCACAACAGGAGTGTTTGAGTGCTCTGCATGCATCAAGAGAATTTGTGATTTCCATTGAAATGTTAAGAAAACAACGGCCAAACTTAAATACTTTGTTTAGGAGCTAGAAACTGCATCCCAGTGTAGTGTCTTAACTACCCACTTCTGGCATAGACAAGATCCTTCCAGACAGATTTGGAGTCACCTAGCTCCTCCCAACAAAGATCTGATGTCATCCACAGAATTGTGATCCCAGTATTTTCCTGTTGTCCCATCTCTTACCTAGAGATCTTGGTGTTACTGCCCAAGCCACAGTTTTCCTTTCATTTGTGCAGACACAGTAGGATTCTTCCTGCTTCTCGAGTGGTGTAGCCAGGAAATGAGTAGATTTGGCCAGAGACACGCTGACCTGCCCGGTGTAAATAGAGGTGTCATAAGGCTTGGAATTGCAAAGAAGCTGGAGAACTGCAGTGCATGAAAATGGGTAGTGGAGCTAGCTATTTCGTGGGACTGACAACCTTAGGGATACTGCAGAGCAAGGACTGAGTGATAAAGTGGATAAAGAATGAAGATATGTGTAACTGTGAGAGATTGCGAGGTAAGTGTAGAGAACAGGACCTGTACCTTTGGAAAGGAAATCAGTCACGGGAAAATGGAGAGGATGGACCAGCTGTGTGAGTAAAGGCAAAACAATGACTACAAAACTTAGCCATGAAAGAGTCTCCTCATGATTAGTTAGGTGAAGAGGAAAAACAGTGGGGAAAGCTTGTAAAGGAAAAAGGGAGAGTGGAATAAGAAACCTGCAAATGGAAAACAAAACAAGAAAGACAGGCAAATAAATGAGAGTGCATTGGATTGGCTGGATCAGTCCTCCTCATTTCAGCTTTATTCCTTTAGAAGTAAAAATCTGTATTCATAAAAAACTGAAGAAAAGTGATGGAGATTTCGTTAAAATCACCTCCCAGTTTGTCTCTTCTGTTGGTGCAAGAATGCAGATAGGAGTAGTGGAGCTACGTAGCTCTGCTCAGTGTCTTAGGGGCAGATGCAATAAATGATCAAAGTCTGCATATTCCAGCAAATCTGGTGTGATAATTTGTGAGGTGTTTATATGAAATGAGACTAAAGGCTGAACACAGGTATCCGCCTTAGTGAACCTGGAGTTCCCATGTGGGTATGTAATCACAGAATCACAGAATATCAGGAACTGGAAGGGACCTTGAAAGATCACCTAGTCCAATCCCCCTGCTGGAGCAGGAACACCTAGAGCAGGTCACTCAGGAACGCATCCAGGCGAGTTTTGAATGTCTCCAGAGAAGGAGAATCCACAGCCTCCCTGGGCAGCCCCTTCCAGTGCTGTGGTCTGTGGATACCCAAATTTCAAACTTCTATAAGATAATGACATACATCTGTGATCACAAGGCTGGGGGCCTATGCAGCAGAGCTTTAGGTTCTGAATCAAACACAGATTTCAAAACTTTGTTGGGAAAACACACTCCCCCTTCATTAAATACACCAAGAATTCCTACACACGTACACCTATACACTCATCTGGCTTGGGAAACCATATTATAATTTGCCCATTGTAGCCTTCCCTAAGCTGTCAGACTGAGCAAAGTTGTGAATGTCTCTTACCCTGATGCAGGCAGTCAGGTAGTTGAAAACGGTGGCTTTCAGCGTGAAAGACTCACCCCGCACCACAGAGTAGGGCATGGTGAGCTCTACAAAGAAGGGCTGGAAGGCTCTGAGGGACACTGTTGGGGAGAGGCCAAAGCCCGTTTCTGCCGAAGTGCAGAACACATTAGCTTTCCACTCAGTGATGGTGTCAGGGATGGTCACATCTAGATCAGCATTTCCCTCAGAGCTGGTGAGGGATAGAGAACAAGATTTCAGTTATATTTTGGTCAGAACCTATAGTTTTCGTAGCCTACTGAACAACACCAGTTGACAGCAAACTCCTGACCAGTTGGGATATGGACACTGGCTTTTGCATGTCCTCCCAAAGCATCCTATACTTAGTGACCTTGAAAAATCTCTCTATCTGCTAGAAATACCCCTCCCTGAAATACTGATACTTCCACTGAGACTTAAATATCTTGAGAGGTTTTGCCCCGGTGACCTCGCTCTACTTTCCCACAAACACTTACTTCACTGAAACTATGTCCCAGATCCATGTCTCAGGGAAGTACGTCCGGACAGTCTCCACAGGATTGTCGGCAGCCATATGGTCTGTTATGTCATGGTCAAAATCATCCAGCAGATGCATTGCAGGGACTAGCAAATTTGTCCAAGGATAGGGGGGAAGAAAGGAAAAGATGTGTCAAACTCCATTCTAAATCAGGAGGATACTTTCCTTCTGTGCAGTGGTTATGTTCAGCTAAGATTTTTAAAATTGAAAGAACAGCTTTGACCATTAGGAACAAATGTATTTGTTGTCATCTCAATATTTCATTTTTCTTAATGTTACTGCTCATCTTACAGAGATTGCATGGCTTTGAATATTCTTCAGCCCAACAGTGCTAAAAGAGCCACATATGATGATGTTCTTGAGGATACATTTCTATTGCATTACAGAGTCAATTGTGGAACTTACTGCTTCAAGATATTACAGTTGCACATAGTTTATTAAATTTAGTTGAAGAATCAATTATGTTTATACATGACCAGAAACAGAAGCCACACCTAGCCCTCCCCTCCTCCATCTAAGATTGTTTTGAGTTGGATATGGGTCTCTACATCTCTGACCATTAGCAAATAAAGGGTTCCAGAACAGGGAGATACTTTCTCACAGGGTTGCGTAGTGTTGTGGCTTTTGAAAGGCTTTCCATCAGCCTTAGACTTTGACCTTTCATCTTCTCAAAGCAGCCAGCTGTCTCAGGCCATGCTCTGAAGACAGATTCTGTATTTCAAAATCAAAGATCTGCTCTGTTATGAATACAAGGCTAGAAGATATCACTAGATCAAAAACTATAATTTTTTTTACAGGAGCTGGGATGCTGCGCCAGAAGTGATACAGGTGAGAGTGTTCTATATAGCCTTTCTAACCTCTGAACTATTTAGAGGGGGAAAAAAAAAGGTGATATAGTTATTCTATCTTCACATCCCTGAAGCGGTAGAGAAGTGATATGACGCACCCAGCCTTTAATAGCCATGTAAGTGGGAGAGCTGGGAACAGAACCAAATTTCTCAGCCCCCTTTGGTAAAACCCATAGAATGGTACTACCTCCTAATTTATCTTGGCCCATTTTTTCCCAAGTTGTTCCTCTAATTATGGCTAGAATGTGACTGCTCAAAGTAAGGACTCTGTTTTAGGTTTCCGTAAAAAAAAGTCATTACTTTATTCAGGCACAGTCCTTCCAATGTAGGCAGACTGTCTTACTGCCTACAGGATCCATGCTGTAGGATCTGGCATGGGAGGCACCGAGCACACTCAGTTCTAGCCAGGCACATCTGTCTAGCTAGGGATAGATAGGCAGAGGTGTATCAGTTTCTTATTTCAGGACTGAGGCCAGAAGGGAGTGATCCTGAAGCAGGTCAGTATTATCTGACAAGCAAATCTGGTCTTCCTGGTGTAATTAATATTTGAAGAAGTAGAGAGAAGGAAAGAATCAGGGAGGTAAAATGAAGCATGTATTCTTACTAGAACTACTGTAACTCCTTTCCATCATGTGTTCTGAGTAATGATGGCAGATTTCAGGCTTATGGATCTTGTTGCTAGTGAAGACTTTTAAGCCCAATTCCTAGTAAACAAAGAGAAAGAAGAGCAAAATACAATTTTGAAAATAAACTATGTCAAGAATAGATGTACTTAAGGTCTGGTATCTATCAGAATAACAAAGACTTGTATACAAGTGCCAGATAGACTGGTTCAACCCAGCTGTTGTCTTTATCATGTTATACTCATCCTAGGGCTAAATCTTGGCATGATCAGATGGAAAGCTAAGGCCACAAGTCTACCTTGGGGACATCTGCCTGGGTGAAAATGACATATATGAAAAACTTTAGATTGAGAGGACCCAAAAAGTTTTGTGCAGGACTCTGTAGATGGGTGTAGCTGTGTTTGTAGGTTATCAAAGTAACTGGCACTATCTACCTTGGATAGAGAGAGAACATGCATGACTGAGAAAGAGTTTCTAATATTATGGTACTGGGGGTCACTTCTCAGGACTCTTCCCTTACTTGAGTCCATTCACAAGTATCTGTACTAGCAATGAGGAGACCCTTAAAAGTTTTAATAGTTGAGAGAAGCACTCAGGTACCAATGATGGACTACATAGAAGCAAGGCCTGGACCTGGTTATTGTTTTGAATACAAAAGTTAGCAAACTCGAAGCAAAGTTTGCTAATAAACCCTTCAGGATGGGCAGAAGGCCATATTCCAAGAAGGAATAACAAATTAAAACACAAGACTGGAGCTTACTTTGAGAATGTCATGGGCATCACCTTCACCATCAGGAGAAGTGGGTACATAGACAAATCCATTTAGTAACATGTTGTCAAGTGACACACAAGGGTTTACATTGGCTTCTTCCAGGTAGTAGTCCTTGAATCTATAACCCCGGATTTCCTTCAGTGGGAGAAGATCATACACCTGGGGAAATGCAAACAACCAGGGAAAAGTGTGGCATGTCAGTACTTATGGGGACACAGACAGTAGACATAGACAGTATTTCACACTCCTTTGATAAAAGCCAGCTTCTAAAAACCTAGTGTAGCAAATGCCGCTATAAAAATACATGACCCCATGTCCATAGTGGTGGTAATTTTAGTTGAGGAACTGGTTCATTCTTGTACTTGCTCATTACCAGAAATAACCAAGACTTACAGAGCTGGGAGAGAGCTCATCTTCGGCCTTCATGAGGAGAACACTCTTGTCCACAGCACGGAGGGCACACAGGGACCTTGGTGAGGCATGGAGTTGCACACGTGTGTTGGAGGCAGGAAGACCTTCCTTGGGTACAAAACTCAGTCTGACCTGCAAAACAAAAGGAAGCTAGAGCAGCTGCTTTTCCCGTGTTACATGCTATTATATTGAAGCATCTAGCCTTGTGAACTGAGCTCTGCTAGTGCCTTGCAGCTCTTCTGATATATATTCAGCTTTGACCAGTGCATTTAATAATGACCAGTGATTCTCTTTTTTAGTCTGTCTTGCTCCACTTATTATAGTTATAGCTTTGTAACTTATTCTGGATCACAGATCTTCGGTCAACATCTGGTCAGAACATTTCATGAACATGTGGATAACTGAACTCCTGGCAATGAGACACACATGGATTGCATAAATCCTGACTTATACTCACTTTATTGGCAAAGCAATTTTCAACCTGGAAATCTGCAGAACTGGCAATGACTTCCCCACTGGGTGAAGTGGTATACACAAGCATCCGTGCCAGGGGAGCAATCACCGTCTCAACAGGGAAGGTCAACTGAAATGTCCCATAAACTAACAGAGAGAAAAAAGGCTGAGCAACATGCAAAAAAATCCAGTACATGCACTTGTCTTCCCCAGATAAAAAAGTCAAGTTCACTCATGCTGAACATTTTTTGTTAGCAGGGGTAGGAAAAAAAAAAAGGAAAAAAAAAAGTGTATGGCTATATCTATGACTTTTGCTGAAGACACCTACATTCAGACAATGCTCATGTAATAATGGAATGAGATCGGTTTGGTGGGCCCCAACATGTCTTCTAGATTCTCCCCAGTTAACATCTGTCATAATTTCTTGATGTTCCCTACCCCATTCTTACTCAAGCTCCAGGATCTTTTGCAGTCTACAAAAAAGTAGATGAGTGTTGTGATGGGTGGCAGCAGTCAAGGTTGTAGAGGGGTTGAAAGAAGAGCTTTGCAAAGTTACTGCTAAGCAAGAATTTAGCTGGAACACCAAGCTATTGCCCCAAATACAGTTGAAAATGCCTCTCTATGTTGAAAGATTCTTCTAAGCTGGGCCTGAGCTTCATGTCACAATCTGGACAAAGGTGATAGAACATATCCACCTATGAGCCAGGGTGTTAGTTTAGTCACTACTACTAGTGAGGGTGCAGAACTTTCTATGAACATGCAGTGCACAAGATCTTTTACTTCCATATACTGTTTATACCCACTGTGGTATAGCTCCTTCTCATAGACTTCCAACATGTCTCCTTGGTCTCTCTGTTGAAAGGCTTTTAATGATGTATCATAGCCAGCCTCTGTTACTGAAATGTGTAATCCTTGGAAATTTATATGAATAAAGTTAAATGTATTGGTTAGAATATAGGTATGTGAGCATTTGCGTGCTTATAAGGGAGAAACAATACCCAAAACATTAATGAAAGTGAGAGAAAGGAGAAAAGGAGGCATGTTCTTCCTGCTCACTGTACACGTGAGGCTCACAACACTGGTAAGCATTCATAATCTGAATAGGGTAGAGTAGTCAGCAGAAAGTGCTGGTTTGAGGGAAAAAAAGCAAAATATTATGCACATTTTTGTTGAATTTTCTAAAACAGCACCTGACAGAACTCAGAGAAAACACACCTAACCCAAGCCTCTTCATTTTAAATTATTTAATTTTGAAAATGCACCCCAATTCAAACATTAAACGTCTGAACTGAAACAATTTCTCTACATTTCCCGCCCTGTGCCCAAAATTATCTTCATAGATGCTAAAAATGCATAGTTCTGCTCACCATTTCCAGGATTCACAGTGAGATAATAGGTGTCTGCTAATACAATGCCTCCCTTGGCCATCACCTGTGTGACAGAGAAACCTTGTTGTTAACAGTGCTGAGGAGAAGGAGAATGAAGAGTCACTTCCATTTGGTACATATTGCATATATAGATCTGGTTCAAATGGCCTTTGCCTCTCAGCATACATAGTTTTGGGAGTCATATGCACATTTCTAACAATTTGGAACAGACTGATGATTGGTTCCTCAGTCCACTCTCAGTTGTGTTGTGAAACAGTCTGGAGAAAAAATTAATCAGGATTAGTTCCATAACTCACAGAGTTGGAATGGAAGAGCACGGGCTGTAGATAAGAAGAGCTTGAATAAGATCCCTGAAGTCAGACAGTAAGCAGCAGCCTGAATGCTAGCTGTAATTTCCTCATTTCTAGAACAAGTTTCCTAGCTTCTTTCTTCACAACCAAAAAGTCCTTTTATACAAATACTTTCCATTAGGATATTTTTCCATAGCACCATATTTTAATTTCGAGATGTGGGATACACACCTATAAAAATGTAAGTTCCCTCACTGTTTCGGCTTACCTGCAGTATGTATATACTTAAGACCAGCTTTCCCAGGCTACCAAGATAAACAGGAATCTTGTGCTTCAGTTTATTATGAGAACATTATTATTAGCAGTCTTGAAAATAAGTCTTGAAAATTACCACAAGTTTCTATTATCTTTTTTTGTAATCTCAGTGTAAGTCCCCTCAATGTTCTGTACAATCCATCAAGACTATCTGTTCCCCTGATTTCTTCTATCTGTTCCAATCTACTCTCAGCACTTCTGCTGGTGTCACTAAGTGAGAAAACCAGAAAAACAAATTTAGGGGAATAGAAGTTTTATTTGAATACTCATCTGATTCTTCCTGTTCTCCCAAGCGAAATTGTGAGATCATTGTTCAGTCACAGTTGAGTTGCTGTCTCTTCGCTGCCCGCCAAAATGAATCAATTCATGATTTTCAATGCCAGCATGTTACAGTCTGTTCTAGTTACTGTTGTATCCCAAACTTTCTACCATTGCCTGATATCCCAAGCTCTAAGATACCTAAGCTGTAAAGTTCTTGGGCTTTTCTGGTGCTGTAGCTAGAGGTGTTACTTCAGTTTCAGTGGTTGGTTGACTACCAAAGGACAAAATTGATCAGGAAACCGCTTTCCTCCTCATCTTTCATCTTCTTGTTGTAGGTTGCTGGATTTCTGAACTGTGACCATATATGAATTAGAATTTGGAATGTGGGAAACGGGAGTTTGTTGTGGAGTATTGTGAAATGAGAGACTTAGATGGTTAGATGCACACAAGACAATGGTCCCTCTCTTAACATTATGTCTCTGTTCTGTTCTTAATAAACCATGTACACCCTACCTATGTCAGCATATAGAAGACAACATGAGAAACATTACAGAAATGTATTTAAATCCCACTGCCAAATGCTCTTTACCATTACTGACTCAGACTGACCATATATCGGTGCTGTAGTTGCTCATCATGGGAAGTATCTATATGTGTCATGGTACCCTCTGTGGCCATAGACCAAAGCAACCAAAAATAATTCTTACCAAATAATAAATGGCAATTTTCTTCTGCTCTCCTATAGCCTCTGGTGTGAAGATATAGTGCACTTGGATCTCTGTGGGGTGGCCACAATGTAATATCTCGTGCTTTGGCTCAATTTTGAGGAAACTCTTGCTTGGGGAGTAAAACCGACTTATTCTATGCATGGCATGCTCATACGAAGGTGTGATCCAGTCGCTGTCGTAACAGTTCAATTCAGGTTTATGATCAGCCTGATAAAGAAGAATAAAAAGTTTTGACCAAACCCAGGCAGCAAGTCACATGAAAGTCCCCCCTCAAAAAAAAAATCTCTGGGTATGCTTTATATTTCCCACTCTTGGAAGAAGGTAGAGAACATGCACAGGAGATACAGAGAAGAGAGTTGACCTGCCAAGAAATTTGCTTTCTCTTCCACTCGGCAGATAGAGTGGATAAATATTTCCCCTGGTGATCAGAAAAACAAAGGCTTACCCCAGTCCCTCTGCCCTGTCTATGCCACTCACTCGGATTTCCAGGGAAGCTCCTGTGAAGGTGGTAGTGGCTATGGAAAACCAGGATTGTCCCTGTTCATCTGTAGTGTAATTCCCTTTGTATTTGTCTCCATCCACAGAAATCATGATGGTTTCATTGGCGATTGGAGCATCAGAGCCATCTACCAGCTTCACCTAACAGAACAAAACCAAACTTCAGGTTTTAGATTAGAAACAGAAAACAAGTCCTGAGGAAGCCTCTTCCTCCTTTTCCTCTATGACAGGCAGGATGTTTCTTATGGAGAAGAACAAAAGACATGAATGTGGAAATGTGTGGGGTGCATCCTGAGTTGTCTGAGGCAGCAACTGAGAAAATCAGCAAAACAATCTGATTGGCCCAGGGAAATTATGTGTCAGAGCCCTAAGTTCCTCAGTAGGTTTTAATTCCTTTGGCTAGCTTCATCTGGGACCTCTACCAGACATCATCGACCTGTTCAGGAGTTCAGGAACTCTAAGTTCAGGCTTGTACCTTGCCCCAGTCCTTGACTAAAGCTACATTTGAGATAGACCTATACCCATCTCTTTCTCCTACTGTTCCCATCTGTTTAACTGGACTTCCTTGGTTGAGCTCAGCCCTAGCACATCACCTCATGTTGTCTGGTGACTGAAGGATTGTTGGTGGAACCTGTTCATGTCTCCAGCCCTGCTCTGCTCAGTCTGGTTGGGTATTGTGGGACTGTGCCCTTGTTAATGAAGTCACTACACCTACCGGTGCTGTGGTCACCCTTCGCACCTGGATAATATTACCTTGTGGAATAACCCATGTTGTAGTCATGTCTTAGAACAATGGGCCTTCAATTCTGTACTTGGCTGACTGCCAGGAGGTTCAGGGCCATGTGTTGTTAAAGTGCCCCCACTGACTATAATTCATCTGCCTGCGCAAAGGTGGAGGAAGCTGAACCGTGTCATCTGCACACTACTGTTCCATCTGATGGGATTTTACACTTGTGACTTTGCTATGCCATTCATTGTCCAGGGTCTCAGAAGTTCCCTACCCTTCCAGAGAGTGGGATCCCTGGTCTGTACTGAGAGTCCAGCAGGTCAAAGCTGATTTTGCTCATGACGGATGTGATTCCACAGGAGCCTGTTCCAGTCAACTCTATTCCTGAGAGAGGGCACAGTAAAGAGGAATTATTAATGAATGGAAGCATTTCTAGACACGTCACTCCAAAGTGGACGGCCTGCCATCACTTTGCCATTCTTATGTGATACATACCTGTACCATCTTCTGTGATCTTGCCTTGTACTTCAATGCTCATCTCATATCCCTTGCGCTGGAGCTGGAATATCTTGGTCCTTACTACATCAGAAACACACCCACGAGCATCTGCCTAAGCAGGGAATTGGAGAGAAAATGGGAATTCTGTGAATGACGTGGTGTGGGACAGGAATAGACACCCCAAATCTAACATGCTTAGCTTCTGCCATGAAATCCAGCCTTATGTTCTAGGGCTGTCTCCAAGACTAGAACTTGTTTACAGCCTGTTTCCTAGTGTTTCATCCACGCATTTTCTGTTTTTTTTTGGTGTGGTACTTGAAACTCAGTTCTCCAAGGCACGCACTGGTTTCTTCCTCCTACCTTATTTCTGTTTTTCTTCCAGTTTTTTAATGTTGTCTTCATTCTTTTCTTGTTGTCCTTTCTCCTGTGTTTGACCTATATACAATACTGCTTTCTTGTTTTCTCCTCATCTTCTTTGCTCTTTGCTCCCTGCCAGTCCCTCCTGTAGTCACAAAGTTCTTTCACAGATTGTTTTCTCAGACTGGAGATCAATACCAGGGATCTCACAGTGTTAACTAGAGATTTGTTACTAGTTTCAGCTGTGGGGGTTTCTTTATCAGTTCCCTTTCCCATTTAATGACCCACCCGATAAGAATGCCTTCCTCTTAGAACATCTGCTTTTCCCCAGAGATAGTGCTCCCTCTGATGTCCTATTGTCTCCCAACTGTCTCTTCCTTTAGACAGCGTGGCCCATTACCCATAAGAAATACCCCTACATTTCAACCTTGGGACTCACCTGCCTAGTGAATTCTTCACACACAGCTTCTGCTTCTCTTCCATAACAATTTGAAGAATGGGAAAATTTCCGGCACACTTGGACATTCACCAAACCAGGAACAGGTTTCCCATACGTGTACCTATGTATGTTTAACACAAAGTGTTAAACAATTTATTATATGATGAGACAATCAGATAGTCACAAGCAGGCTCATCTCCATTAAGACCTCTGTGAGTAACTTCCTAATATTTCTTTTTAAAGGTTGACTAATCTGGTATTTTAACAATTCTAGTGATTATGTTTCCATCATTTCCATAGTGAGATTCTTCCATCATCCACTAGAATGTGTCCTAGGTGGGATGTCTCTGCAGGAATATGGTAAAAAATCATCTGTAGAAAATTATTTCAGCTAGGTGTACCCTTGTATCACAAACTTCTGAGGGTTCAGTGAAGAAGTAGAAAGGCAACCAGAGGTTCAGGAGGAGAAATTTATGAGTTAAAGATGGGAATACTGGCTTTGTTCCACCTGCTTAAGTGATTTCTGATCCGACAACTCAGTATTTGAGGGTTCAAGTTTGGCAGAGAAGCTCTACCTGAAGAAATGTAAAGTCAGAAAGAGAAATATACAGTAAACTAGGAGGACAGAGCTGTGGATTGATTTGGCATCAACTTTATGGAATACTGAGAAGACCCCTCACTTTTACTTTTTCAGGCCAAGATGCAGGCTCAAATTTGATAGGGTGGAGCAAGCTTGCACTAGATGTCTGGGAAAAGTATGAGAAGCCTTCCCCAAATTTCTTTCAGCCATCAGCAAAAAGGAGGAGTGAAGAATGAGCAGGATAGTGTGAGTTAGGCTGGACATTAGGAAAGAATTCTTCACAGAAAGAGTGGTCAGTCAGTGGAATTGGCTGTCCAAGGACATGGTGGAGCCACCATCCCTGACTGTGTTTAAGAGTAGATTGGATGTGGTGTTGGGGGATATGGTGTAGGGGAGAACTTTGTAGAGTTTGGTCCAGACTCTACATTGCAACCATTGCTGATGGTTGGACTTGATGACCCCAAGGGTCTCTTCCAACCTGAATGATTCTTTGATTCTATGAGTCCAGCGTGGTGACTTACAGACCACAGACCGTCACCGGAAGCTCCACGTCCTTAATAGTGATCATCTTGGGTAGCTTGACCAGGACCTCGTACTTGGGCAGCACTAGATGGGAGAGAGAAAATCTGATATGAGAAGAGTTGAAGGCAAGCAGTGTACTATACAGCAGCCCACACCCAGAGCCAGAATCATCTTAATACTATTATATCTCTGTGGTCTGCAGTACAGCTCTGTCCCCCCTCCTCTAAGTTTTCTCAGCCTTTACCATCATTTTGGATGGGAATTTAAGGAGGGTTGTAGCCCTATCCTTCCACCATTTGCAGCACATGCTTATATGTAATCCCATTGGCACCAGACAGCTGTGTAGACTCCTCACGTATGCCCATTCAGACGGACACACTGTCCCTGTGTGTTGTGTTACATGTTTCACAATACATGATTTGCAACTAAGACTTGGAGTAACAAGTTCATCACCTGTGTCATTTACCACATCGAAAGGGCTTGGATCATTGATTGTCTGTTTCTTACTGCTATGGAGATACCAAGTCGCTGTTAAGCTGACTAATATGTAGCACATGAAACTGTCTTGCATGCCCAGACAGTTCTAGGGAATCTAGACTCTCAAGTCTGTATTTTCAAGTGGACAAGGCAGCCACAAGGCTTGATATAAAGAGTGGCAAGTTAAAGGAATATTTATCTCCTACATTCCTCTTCCCATTTGCATCCTGCAACCCTAAGCCCCCAGCTACTCAAGGTCAGGACTGGACTGAAGCATGTAATGGCCCGCTTCCAGGCAGTGTGCCTGAGGCTTTTTTTCACAGTGCAAGGAAAAAACAAGCAGGGCAGGTGCACACTCAGACCCAGGAAGTGCAAAGCAACACCAAGTTACATAGTTTAGACATACATTTGCATCTAGGGTGGGTGGCAGAGCTCAGTGTTTCAAGCCCAGGCCTCAAAAGGCTGTAGGAGAATTAGCAACAGGAGAGATTAATGAGAAAAAGACTAAACAAAAAATGAAAGAAAAAATAGTTTAGTATGAGGCGAAGAAAGGGATATATATCTTTGATTTTGGATGGTGCCCAGAATGATCTTGTGGGAGGAGACACAGCCCAACTGTAATCATGGCAGGTCAAAATGTGTAACTTGGTTTGTGTACAAATTATTCAACATGTTCATACTGTCCACCGTGCCTGACTGAACCAAATAAGCCTGCTCCCTTGTACTCCAGTGACAATCTCCTTTGGATCTGCATGCTGCATTCCAGAAACAGCAGGTTCTGAGCAACGTGCTGGGTCACTTGGGCTCCACGTACAGCCTGGGGTGCCCAGGAGTGCAGAGCACAGATCAAGCAGCCTCCTCATACACACACAGCCAATCCAGAGCCTACATGTCTACAAACACCTGAGAAGTTTTATTACGAAATTGTGGGTTAGAGGGCTCCCTGGAGCAGCATCTTCCTCTGTACCCAGTCTCTACTACCAGACTGCTTGCATCTGCATGTAACATTTATGGAGAGCTTTTCTCCAAACCGAAGTTTTCTACCAAACATACTTTCTAAGCTTTTGCAGAAACAAGGAGGAAGAGGAAAAAAAGAGAGGACTACAAGTGGAGATATGGAACTGATACAAAAGATGAGAGAGGCAAAACAAAGTCACCAAAATACTATCATCTCTTACTCTGTACCTAGTGTTACTTGCTGGACTGAAAAGTGACTGAAACGGTCAGCTGAAATTTGTGTGACACCCCATGCACAGGAAATTTGTCAGACCCTGTATTCCCAAAAGCATTATGAGCAAATGCAAGCTCAAGGATGTTGCAGAGATACCATAAAGTAAGCAACCACCTCCAATACTCATCACCTTCTACCTCAGTCCCTCTGAATAATGTTGTCTACGTATTCTCTCCCTCCCTTCTCCATGCCATTCCCAGGAAATCCCAAGTTGAGAGGGCAAAATAAAAGGCATTGCTGTCACCCCCACTTGCAGCCCATACCTCCTCTGCTTACCATATTCCTCCACACTGAAGGAGTGTTCCACATGGGATGAGAAACTCTTCTGCACGACTATTTTGTAGGAGCCTTGGATGGGTTCTGAGGTGAGGGGGAAGGAGAGCTGAGTAAAGCCTGTCTCTAGTTCCACCCCTTGCCATTGGTACACACGGTTCCTCTGGGGATCCTGCAGGTGAGGATAACTCAAGGTCACAAAACAGTACAGGAGACCCCTGGGGACAGACCAGTGGTGGGCCCAATATATACATCCCACCTGGGAAATTATTAGATATATTTACTCAACAATCTGTGAGGATCTGTGGGTACTTACATATCAGTTCTGCATAACTAGGATGCAAGAAAGCTTTTTCAGTCCTGGAGGCCTTGTGCTGTATCCCCCTCAGCTCTATTTGCAAGCTTATGGAGGATAGGGCCAGAAAACTGGGAAAGACAGGCTGGCAAGATAACCAGACAAAGAGATGGATAGCAGGAGTAAGTGGAATGGAGGGAGCAAGGAGGAAAAATTCCTTCACTTGCTATACAGCCTGCTAAAAGTTTTTTGTTTTTTTTTTTTCATGCCTGGAATAGAGAGTGTCTGAATACCAGTGCATAATCTGCTGAGGAAATAGACACCCAATCTGTAACTGAGAGATGTACTTGTGCAAGAGTCTAAAGCTTGTGACGGGGAGAGGACAAGAACAAGAGGAAAGTATATCCCATATATATATATATATCCAGCTGAGACATCTCCCTTCTTGTCCCTCCTTGCTCCTAATGCTGGAGTTGAAATCTCATCACTACTACAGCTGAGTATTGCTCGTTACTAACTGACTATATCAATAGGCTTTGCTCCAAATTGATCATCTCAGCCCCAAATTTCTTGTGGAAGTCATTGAACCAATGCAGTGGTGCTGCGTAGTTTGATGCACCCTTTCCAGGTTCCTCAGCAGTTTGACTAATGTTTACAATCTGATTTTCTGCCTGCTCTTTGCATTGTATCTTGGCTGTTGCCAAAAGTCTATTTACTCTAGACAGGTATGTGACTCAAGGTATGTGACTGCATGCATTTACTTCACTGAGATTTTTATCTCAGGGCTTAGGGAAAAGGGGATGTAAATTACATCCCCCAGTTGGCTGTCACCGGTCAGGGGACAGAAGAGCTAGCCTTCTTCCCAGCACCCTGAGAGGAAGGCTCTGACCAAATCCTCATCATCATTGCATTTCAATCCTGCTGAAAAGCTCATCACTTATTGTGAGGGACTCCACCAGGCTTCCTTGGAAGATAAATTCAAGAAAATGCTTGCAGCCAGGCTTGTGAACTTCTTGTCATTTCTGGATGGATTTCTAGGTTAGACCTGAAAGTCAGTTTGTTTCTTTTCCTCAGAAAGGTATTTTTTTAAATGACAGTAGTGATAGGTCAGGATAATAGTTCAGAAATAATAGGCTCATGCTAACTTCTGCCTTTGTGGCTGACTACAGTCAATTGTTAAGGTCAATGTTAAGGGTGTGGACTGATGAACATTTGTGTCTTTAGCACTGCTGACTCTAATCTGCCACCTTTCTTCAATCCTGTCACCCTTTCCTTTGGGCCAGTCCAAATTTCATACAAGTGTGTGATAAACTGCATTGGTAGATCTGATCTGGAGAAAAAAATACCATAGGGAATAACGGTGAATTTACTGCCAGATGAGTTTTCCAGTCAATAATTTCCCACACTGCCCTGTAGGCATCTGTGAAAGTCAAACAAAGGGCAATGCTGGACTGAGAATGAGCATTGAGGAAAGTGAACAGCATGGAACAACACCATGCCTGACAGGATGGATCAGAAAACAGAGGATGGCCTTCCTAGTTATTTAAAATTAAAGCCTTCCATGGTACTGACAGAAAAAAGGTGATTAAATTATTGTTAGCATGTTAGGCAAAAGCATATGGTATTTCTGGAGATAGTGGGTAGGATTTATTTCTTCATCTTCCTTTCATGAAATGCCTGAAATTTCTCAGTCGGGTATTGTCTTGATGATGGGGAAGGGACCTGTTCTACAACCCCATGGGAGAGCCTTAGTAGAAGGTAGTTCTGAGAGGCTCTCCTCCCTCTGTTATCCCACACCACACACTCTCTTACTCTTCTTTCCCCAGATATTCACAGATTGTCAGTAGCCCACCAGCTTTGCAGCTCTGTTTTGGAAATTAGCTGAGGGGAAGAGAGAGTGACAGCACTTTGACAGGAAGGTAAAAAAGATGTGTGTAGCCCATTTCTGGCCCACCTTCTGCCTCTTCTGTTGTGACAACACTCCCAGCTCTAGCAAGAGACAGGGCACAACAAAGACTGTGTGAAAATCACAACCCCAAGCAGTAAGGAGCAGTGCCAGGACTGACTACATAGGATCCCTGATAATTAAAACCAATTTAAGATCTGTGCACACTAATTTCAGCATCGTTTGTGCTGCTATCAGGGTTCCATCACTGGGTTCTTTCCATCAGTTTTCCACTAGAAGATGCCCCAGATAATAATTGTAAATTCGAGTTTCTCAGCTGAAAAAGTGGATACTTGAATAATTGACAGAAACATTCTTCCTGTTAACTTCTGGCTATCTCTGAAGTTCAACTGCTAAAAAAACCTAACCCAGACAAAAAGGGCATCCTTGGGAAGATAGGGGGTGTCTACTTACATAACTTTGTTTCTTTAGTTTTGCTAGGTTAATACAGTTCAGTGGTTTCAGCCACACTTGGCAGACAGAAAATTCTGCTAATAAAATAGTTCTGTTTGTGAAGGGGAATAAGACATTCTAATATGAACTCTAGGCAAGTGTAATTCTGCTCACAGCATGGCTTGCACTGTCATGGATTCAGCAAAATTTACCAAAACTAGACTGACACGTGGCCCTTCTGGAGGAGAGGAAGAGATAAGGAAATTTAACATAAGACTTGTGACAATCACATTCCCTAATCAAAGAACCACTGTCAGAACTTATTTGGATGCCCAGCTACTCAGTCTTCTTTAACACAAAGGGAAAAGGTCATGAGCCCATGTTTTTTCACTTGCACCTCAGCCTGAAAACACCACTGCTGGACTGTTATCTTTGTGCCTGCACATTCTGCTGAGATAGTATAATTAACTACTCACCTGAATATAGACAAATGGAAACTGTGGAGTAAAAACAAAGGAAAATCAGGTTAGAAATATGGATCACACATGGATAGAAGTAGCTTCCAGATTTGGACCAAATGGCAGAATAAACAACGTTCTAAAAAGTCCTTTCAGGTCTTCCTTTTCTGTACTTGCTCTGTTTTTTTAGTTCTTGATGGTTAAAAAAATCTATTCTATCAATATTTTAGAGACCAAATTGTCAGTCTTAGCACAGTATGAAAATATGATGAAATAAGAGTTGTCAAAGGACTCATATTCTTGAGGAATTGATTGCCAAATAATCTAGAAGGTGAGCTTACATCCATAACCTCAAAACCTCAAAACCAAGTCCTTGTCACGCTGCTCTCTCTGCCTCTAAGCATATAGTTGTGCCTGTTTCCAGAAACGTCTGCATATCTGTCACTTTCAATGGAATTTTGTCCCATCCATTTTTTCAGTAATGAAGATCTCTGCCTATGTGCTTAGCCACATACATCCCTTTGCAAATCTGCTTTTAAACACCTATATCCCTTTGAAAAAGGGACACGGGTTTTTCAGTCAGAAGAAACAGGTGGAGTGTGTCCCAGGATAGGATATGGAATGAGTCGAGGATGTGAGTAAGAAAGGACCGTATGCTTTAAAGACTCTTTTCAGTGATTCTAAATTATGACAGTAACAGCATTAATAGGGAATTAAGCCCCCTGGTTAACAACAAAGAATTTTGGTTCTACCTTCTCATTCATTGGGTAGAAGTCTTTGTCCAGAGAGACGATCCGAAACAGAACTGGAGGGTGGAACAGAAAAGAAGGAAAATTCACTGATAAATTTGTAACTGTTAACAGGAAATGTCAGTGTTTCCATAATTTGTAGCTCAGATTCGTTCCACAGATAAACAGGCTCTGAATGGAGATCTCTACATTATGGAAGCAATTACCTCAGGCTCTTTGTCTTGCAGATGGTGAGAGGCAGATTAATTTAGAAGGATAATCAGGTCTTGGCTGAACTGAACTGTCCCTTGAGAGTGCCTGTCCTGCTTTGTTGATTCAAGTGCAATGAAGGGAGACATGCTTTGAAGTCATCACAGATTCATGCCTCTAGTTGAGTAGTATGAATTGAGTAGACTGTGCCTATATCTGGCTATGATGCTGTGCTTGGAGGATGAAGAATGAAGGAATGATGGAAGTACCACATGCCCTAGATCTCAGCTGACAGGAATAAGATTTACTGAGCACTTTAACTCCTCCCATGAAGTCTGAAAACTTTAACAGAAGTACGGGGCCTCTGGAGAATGAAGACCGTAAAATTCTCAGTAGTCAGAGTCAACACCAACCCTGTTCCCTGTACCTGTCTGTCCAGGCTTGTAGATGGGTTTGTCTGTCTGGATGAAGACCAAGCTCTCAGAATTCTGGACCAGCAACGATTTGCGACTCCTGAACTGCAGTGTCTCCCCTTTCACCATCACAGTGAGAAATGCCACTGATGTGCTGTTGGTTTTTGGCAGCTAAGAAAAATGAAGAGGATAACTGTTTTACTGATTCACCCCATTGCACTAAGCATTTGAAGGATGGAGTATTAGCTAGTTCTGAAAGTTCCCTATAAGGACCCCAAAGACTCAGTGCTGAAAGGAAGAGAAGAAACATTACTTGCTGATATGAACTTGGATGGTTTGGCTCCTGTCTCAAGAAAATCTTTTTCCTTCAGGAATTGTTCAAAAGATAGAACTTCTCTATTTCCTTGAGTTTTCTCCATGCTTCTTCTCCTTCCAATACTGAAAATCTTTTCCTTTCCTTCATTTATACACTTTCCTTAGAGAAATATTTGATCTGATTTTGTTCCATCCTATGATTTATTGAAATGGAAATCAACCCAGATTCATTATTTAGGGCGTGGGACCAGTTGCTTATATTATTCAACAACCAGCCTTCTGGAGGAAACAATAATAAATAAGCTCCAGAAGGAGACAAATGATCTCATGGACCTCACTGTTTTTAACCATTCCCCACCTTCTAGAATTCTGATTCCACTTCTTTTTTTCCTTTTAAGATCAAGCAAACATGGGTATGTTCTGCTTTAAAGTCAGAGATCTAGGATGAAGGATCACAGAAACATTCCCAAATCCTTGCATGAACAAAAGTATGTGGGACATGGAATTGATAATGGTGAAAAATCATTCCTCATAAGGCTACCACTGTAAATTTTCTGTCAAATTCATTTGTTTGCTTGGCTTAGCTTAAAAGTCTCTGATTGCAATGTATCTTATTTCTCATTTCTGAACTGTTTAGCTCTACTAGCCTGCATCAATAAGCACAAAGGGTGAGCCCACATGGAGGAGATACTCACGGAGAAAGGGATGCAGGTGAACACGTCCTTCTCCGACACCACATCGTCAATCAAGCTCCTGTTTTCCCCTTGATACTCAAGGGTGGTGCTCAGTGTCACAGACTCGTTCAGGTGGGTCAGCTGAACACAGACTTTCTCAGAAGAATCAGTGTGTATCAGAAAGGGCAGTAGCACCATGTATTGCCTAGAAGGATCAGAAAAGTGAAATGGTTTTAATGAAACAGTGAAAGGAAATTAACAACGTGGCATGTCTAATCCATTAGTGTTCCTGTGAATTGCAGTGCACATACACGAGTGTTCATTTTATTTTGGGTTAATACATATTAAATTGTCTAATTAGCCTAAAAGCAGGAAAACGCTTGCTGTAGAAGGAATAGTTTCTATGCTAATAGAGAGTCCTTTACAAAGGATTATTTTGTTCAGCTTCACAGCAGGGAGCAAGGTTCCAGGCTGTTAACTGATTTTTCTATATCCCACAATCTCCTATTGAGACTCAATGGCATTAGCTAAAAAAGGGTGAAAATTCAGCAGTTTTAGGGTTGAAAAAAACCACCCTCTTGTCTGGCTGGTCTTGTCTTTGCCTATCCAGGTTTTCAAATCCTTCTCATGCTGAGCAAAATTGTGAGTGCTTGCAGTTTGGGATCTTATTAAGACGAGCACACAATGATTTCAGAGTAGTAGTTTACCAAAACACAACTGTACTAGCATCTTCAAAAGGCTTTTGACTAAGGTCCCCCACAAAAGACACTTCAACTAAGCTGCCATCCAATTAAAGGGATCATTTTGCTAATTTTTTACTAATAAATCAAATTATTAATTCGGACCTGGTTTAATTGTTTAAAAGATAAGACTAAAAGGGTAAGAACCCAGTGAAAATCTCCAGAATCTGTTGGGACCCCTGTTGTTCAGTACATTTCTAAATGATCTGGGAAGTACCATTTTCAGATAATTGTCCAAGGTAAGAAAATGGCTAAACCTGCCTTGCATTTTTGTGGAAAAATTTGTGATATGGTAAGACTGTGTAGCAAAAATGGCAAACAAACTGTTCATAAATGGAAAACAGTCAATAGAGGAAGGAAAAATTACCCCAATGGTATATATGTTATCATGTAGATCCTGTATTAGTAAGTGGGATATTACAACTCAGACACAAGTGTTGTTCACTCTTGGAAAATCCTCATTCATCAATAAGTAACAAATGGACCATAAGAAACTGTTCAGAAAGGAACAGAAGACAAATCATAACATATTGTTTTGCCATTGTTCAATTGCAGGGTACCTCCACATATGCCACATGGTGTGCATAAATAAAAAGGATTTAGCAGAAAAGATTCAGTGAATGACAGCAGCAATGATTTCCATAGGAGGAGACACTACATAGACTCTTCAGCTTGGAAAAAGGCAGGACAAAGCTGTAACGTCATGATGTGCATAAAAGAAAGTATTGTGTGTTCATCACCTGTGACAATGCATGTTGTAAACACCACCAGGTGAATCTATTAAGCAGCTGGATTAAAAATAGAAGTAAGCAGAAACCTTTTCACTAATGTACAAAATTAAGCTGAGGAACTTGGTTTTACTAGGCGTTGTAAAATCCAAATGTACAATTCTAGTATATGGCCAGCTTTTGTGCTCTCAAGCAGCCCAAGAAAGACATATATAGCCAGGCTGCACCAGGTGATAGACAGCAGCCAACTGTCCTTCCCTGGGTGAGGAATAAAAGGAGCTTGTAGGTGCCACTGAGTTGGATAATTAGGGCCGTACCTGTCTGTCAAGCCAAGTGCAGGTCCTTAAAGTTGTCACTCCCCACCTGCCAGTAACTCTCCAAAGCATATAGTGTGTACCCTATGACACCACCTACATAAAATTTGGTATGAGGCTCAAATGGGCAAGAAGACCAGCTACTCCTGATATTATAAGAAATGTTGTGGGTAAATTCGTTGCCCAGAAATGGCTATAAAATGTAGCAGCACAGGTGTAATCCCTGACACGTAAAGGCTTTGAACCGCTGATTGATAGAAGCTTCGTAAGGCTACAGCAGATGGGAAACTCATTCCTACAGTACTCGCCTTGCTCCTCTACTCTGTTCTTCAGCACCTATGGCTGCTCACCAGCACAGAAGACAGAGCTAATGGTCTGACACTGGACCATTTTTATGGACCTGGTATTCCTTTTTCCCTGCACATATTGAAGGTATCCAGATGCAGCAGCAGGAGGTTCTGATGGCAATTCAGTCTGCATGGTTAATCACTATGATCAGGGGAGGAAAGCTGTGGTTAGGACTGCTCCACTTTTCCATGGGCTCTCTACTGAGGAAGGCTAACGTGCGCCTTGCTGAATGGTGCCAGCCCTGAGGAGAGAGAAAGCTGGGCCCATCCAGAGCTACATTATTGCCTGAGCTCTGAGCCCAAAGGGAGTCCTAAAGCTACTGTGGAGGCAGTGGGACCCAGGCAATACCTCCATTTCCCTCACCACTAAGCAATGGGATAAAGTGTGGTGAGGAGCCAGCCAGCAACTCTGGTCAGTACATGATGCTGCAGACAGTGAAAGGAGGGAGCTCCAGCCATCCAGGGAGTGACTTACAGCTTGTGATTCTCTGCTTGCTTCAGCAGTTGCCTTCCTCCATAACTTTCTCACCACAGCTTCACCCTGTGCCTGCTTCCCCTAATCTCATTTCCCCTGCCCCCTGTCAGTGGCACTGGCAATCTGACTGTAACATCCAGTCCGCCAAAGGGACAGTGTGACCTAGTTCATGGGGATTTTGGCCTTGTTCCTCTTCCTGTTCACTGTTCTGCTGAAATTTTGACAAATGCACAGAACTTTGCCCTAGAATGGCTTCCTTGCCTTTGAAACAAGGATATGAAATGTGCTGTTTTATAGACCTCCCTTTAGCTGTTTTGGCATGTGTTGGTGAAAAGAGGTACAGGAATTAACTTACTGTGAGGGCTTTAAATAACTTGGGTCACAAAGTCCATGTATTCCAGGACAAGAAGCATCTGGGCTGCCAAAAGAGACCTCAGCAGCCTCCCTGCACGCAATGTAGTGTTTTGAAAACAGAGGCAGTGGCTCTGGCAGAATCAGGAATGACAGGAGACCCCAGAGAGACTGGCTGAGGCAAAAATGAAGTTTGTCTACGTATAGTTGGTAACACTCTTAAAATGGATTAACATCTGAGTATTGACTCTCAGCTACTTCATGGGACAAACATCCAACTGAAGAAACCAGTGAAATTCATCAGCTCCACCAGTCTAAATCCACACCTGCTCATTCTTGTGCCATCATGATCCAGCATTGCTGACTACATGCAGCATATACCAAGCAACTACACTGCATTTTAAAGTAGATGGCATGCCCATTCATGAATCAGAATAGAATGATTCCTCCTATTAAACAATACCCCCTACTGGTTTGTTCCAGAACAGGCCCAGAAAAATCTTGCTGTCAGTATTTTACAGAATCATAACTTTTTTTGTTGCAAGGGATCTCTGCATGTCTCAAGCCCAGCTTCTCCCCTGCAACAGAACTGTTACAGAGGACTCCACAGATGGAGTTTCCACCATTTCTCTGGGTCACCTGTACCAGTGCCTAACTAACTTGGTGAGTAAATTTCTCTCTAATATATAATCTGAACCTTAGTTGTATCTCCCGTACAGCTGGCCACATCTGAAACAGAAACAGCTGCTCAAAGAGGCTATCTCCCTACTTGTGCCAGGCACAGGAAGCAAGCCTTGATTGGAAGCTACATTTTGTCTTTGGTTCAAGGGCAGCTTCCCTTCTGTGTTTTACACAGCATCTGATCTACCCTGTAGCACTTAAATCAGAAACTCTACCCTCACACTTAACTAGCAGTTCACTGCCTCCCTGCTCCCCAGCTGTTTACTGGGCTCCTATGATCATTCTGTGGATCCCAGCTCACCTCGCTCTCCCTCTCCCTCACCTCTCTCAGACTTTCCTCCTTCTTCAGGGATAAAGAGCAGGATGTTGCTCAAAGGAGGAGAGGACTGAGCAGTACAGATTCATTCACTTTCCCTCTGATATTGGGCAGGAATAAATTAAGATTACTTAATTGCTTAATTATATCAGATTACTATAGGGAGACCAAAGAGCTCAGCCTGACCCCAAAGTGGACTTGGCTGGTTAATCTGTCCCTGAAGCACCCAAACAGGGCAGATGAATGGGAGGTTGATGGTACAACGTGAGTCAAAGGTCCTTTGGTCTGAGCCAGTCACCATTTCACCTCTGACCACACAGTAAGCTGCAGCAGTAGTGCTGCACCTTCTGCTACAGCTGCTACCACTACTGTGCTGCTGGTGGGCATGAAATAGAAGCATTAGGAGACCTGCAACAGTGAGAATTACACTTCTGTCAGCACAGCAAGATGCACAGCATGTGATAGCAGCCAGCATCTGAGGAGGGAGGCTGCTCTCATCCAGACTAGAGGCTCTGGAGAAATCTTCTCTGGTAGGTGAGGATGCTAGTCCCCAGTCAGCCCATGCCATCTCAGGCTGTCCCCTTCCTCAGGGGGTGGTGGGTGCTGCAGCCATGCTGCTGGTCTGCAGAGGCCTGGGGTGGATGTCCCAGGGGAGGGTGCCAGTGCCAGGCTCCATGCCAGAGGAAGAGAATCTAGGTCACAGATCCTTGTTGGGAACAAGTACATCTGATGATGCCAAGGGAAACAAATTGGCTTGAAAGAAACAGGAGAAAGGGGAGCAAACTGGCTTGAGAGAAACAGGAGAGTAGGGAGAAATAACTCAGTGATTGAACCAAGTGTACTATGGGAAATGTAAGTACATAGATTCTGGCATCATGCATACAAAAACCCAGGCACCCAAAATACTCTAGGAAGGAATATACTTAGGCATAGGTGTTGTAAGGAAGCAGGGCTGGACTATCAGTCAGGAATGTGGGTACTGGCAGAGCTCTGGAGGGCTGAACAGCCATGGGACTGCAAGGAGAGAGCAGGGAGAGAGGGCTGCATTGGCAGAGCTTTGCAGGAAGCTCAGGAACTGGCTAGTTGTGGGATTGCAGGGCAGAAGTGGAAGAAACTGGCACAGTTTGAAGAATGACAGAAAGGAGGAAAATTGGAGGAAAACTGAAGGAAAGAAGGCACACGAAGACATGTCTCCCCCCACCCTAACCCCATGTGTAGCTTACGGTTCTGTGGTGGGAGAGGCATTTCCAGGAAGGAAGAAGAGAAGAAGAAGGAAGATGTTTGGTTTGCTGGGCAACCTGTCCTTCCCCATGGCGCAGAGCAAGTCGTGGTAAGTCAAGCAGACACCCAGCCTGGTCTGGTGCTGCTGTTTTCCTGCACCTTGTAATTCCCCTCCACTCTCTGCTGGGTTAGCCTCTTTATAACTGCTCTCTGTAAACAGCCCAGGGGCCGGAGGAGATAAGGGCTCAGGGCCAGGACCCATCCGGAAACCAGGAGAAACATGTAAGGAGGAGCTGTAACAGAAAGACAGTACTTGGCCAGAGACTTTCCAAGTGGGGGAAGGGTATTTATTAGATAGTGCTCATATTAGAAATCTTTGAATGATTCGTACTCTGCTTTCTTTAACCCATCAGAAATCGACAGTGTTGGGGAAATGAACTCTGTTCAAGACAGGGCAATATTCCCCGTGGGCAGCATCTAATCACAGCACTCTGATGTGGGGTATTGTTGAAGCCAAAATCCAATTTTACAGGTATTTTAAGAACAAAAGAAAACCTATAGGCAGAAACATTGCCCATATTATATTGACAGAATACTGCAGTAGTTTACTGACACATTGCTAACAGTGGTACTATGGGTTAAACAATTAATCTGTCAGGAATATGTCACCAAAATGAAGTGAGGAACTGGTCTAGATATGGAAATAAGTTCTGTTTCCAAAAGTCACTCAGAAATAGTGCTGCTAACTTGGCTAGGTCTTCTGCAACCCTTTGGTTGTAGCAGATTATCCAGAAGTTTAATTTAGTAAGGAAAAAAAGTATGCTGAATTCCAGCAGGTCATTGAACAGAAACTATGAGCACTCCCTGAAAAACCTGACTTGGTGGGGTGCTTGCACCAGTGCGTGGAAAACTGCAAAAATGCAGCCATAGGCCTGTCAGTATCCCTTTCAGTGCCTGTGCAGTGAAAGGGTTCAGGAATATTCTTTATGGAGAATCATGATCCCTGTGAAGAGTTCTGTTATGTAGGAATAACCCAGCAGAGAAAATGCTTCAGCACAAACCACATTTATGGCAGATGTTCTCTGACCTTAAAGATCATTGAGTACCAGCCTCCTGCCATGGGCAGGGACACCTCCCACTAGAACAGGTGGTAGCCTTCCAACAAGGCTAGCTGGTCCAATAAAGGATATCTCTGCTGGAAATGTCATGAAACATATTTGCCCTACACAGTGGCAGTCATGATTTTAACCACAGGAAAGAGATTTCCTCTTAGGAGAATAATTGATACATGTCAAACAGTGCTCAACTGATAGATGAAGAGACGTTCTATGTAGATTGTATCTTCAATGACCACCCCCCTATTAAGCTGTTACAAACCTAAATGGATCACTGTACCCAACTGTTGATCACAAAGAATTTAATTTAGGCCACATCACAGTAAATGGCTGAGAGAGCCAGAATACATAATTTCTTATAACCTGCCAGGTAGAGTGGATTTCTATACTGAATGACAGTAATGGACTTTGGCTCATCCTGCTTAGAAACAACTGATTGCAAATAGCTACTCTCAGTTTTAAGGGTAGCCCATCTTTTAACTGATCCATAGAAGGTTTTTGAAACTTCTTATTTATTTCCTCTGGTAAATTAAAATGATAATACTGTTCTGAAATTTTATTTTGTTCCAAAGAGCTCTTGGAAAATTAGCTTAATTCTTGATAACTCTCAGAGAAGTTACAGTGATATACTGGTAAATTACATTGGATTTCCTTTCCAGGTAATATCATATTGAAATGGAGCAAGATACCAGATCCGGAAGAAACAGGTGCCATGGGAGCATTTCTGCTTTGCCTGAGTGTATCAATGTATCATTATTACCATATTTTTATTTTCTGGAGCATTTTATTCTCCACAATATTTCCGTCCCAAGTTCCTTTCCACTAGCAATTTATAATACGTTGCTTTGAATAATACTGACTGACACAAAAGATGCAATTAATAAGTTAACACAGGCCATCCTAGATATGGCAAATCATAGCAAACCTTATTCTGCAACTCCTATAAACCATAGAGTCTCCAGTGCATTGCCTAGCAAAGATGAGCAGAAAAATGGGAACTGTCCTACACTTCCAAGTTCATGACAACTGCAGAAAAGAAGTGTATTATTTAAATGTGCACAGTCAGTCAGTTTTAATCAATCGGTTTTAATCACTCTAATCTAATTCTGGTATATTTTTTTCTGACTATTGTTACAGTTACTATTGCTTAGCTTTGTAGACTAGCAATTGAGTGCCTCACTGGTCACTGCACTTGTAGGAAGAAAAGGTGTCTATGAGTGGGTATAAATACCCTCAGTACTATGACAGTACTGTTATGTGTGGGAATTCTTGTCTGCCTCAGCAGACTTAAGCCATTTTGGAACCACTGTCACTAAAGGCGAACAATTTCAAGAAAAACAGCTGCTTCTTTCCTATGTTCAAGTTCTGACCCATCAAGGACACAGTAGCTCAGTGCTCAGTCTTCAAAGTCATAAACTGAAATTCAGCCTTTGGCTTTCAAGAAGAGACGTGTTAAAAGAAAAAGCTGAGAAAACACATCTTGGTAACACCGATATTGTGCCTAAAATATTCCCTGGTGCAAACCTGTAGCTCTAGCAAAGGCATCTCTATTCAATGCCTACATCAGCTTTGCATGAGGACAGATGAGAAAACAGTCACTATAAAACCTGAGAATTATATTAATAGCTCTGATTAACAAAATTGTGCTAGCTATTCAGCTGAAAGCTGAAAAAAATCCCTCAGGAAAAAAAAAATCACAATTTTTCTTTAGAAGGAAATCCAAATCATATTAGTTTCCCCAGTCTGTGTATCTAAAGCAAAGAAACCCAAAGCAATTTATTTCAAATTATAAAAGAGCATTAAAAGCAAAAGCACTTGTATTAATTAGTTGTATTGATTAAGTATTATTATTAAGTTGTATTAATTAGAAACAACAATACCCAGAGAGATAAGCAAAAGATTTATTATTGTGTGAGAGACAAAATATTTCACAGACCACAGTAAAGAGAAGGTCCTTTATCAGAAAACTTCAGACAATATGAAATTATACAAGTTGCAATAATATGCAATTAAGTGAAACACCATAAAAAGGCTTCATAAGCTAAACTTCAAATTAAACTGAAACTATCAGAGCAAATAAAGATTACCCACTTCAGTGGCCTGTTGAGTATCTTAACCTGAGAAAAAGGCCTGGTGGCAGCTTAAATGCCTTCCCCAGGCATGGGCAGCTGTGCTGCCAAATAAAATTAATTTTTCTGTGTACAGGCATCAACTAATTACTTTCATTTTAGTGCACTTTGTAGATTAAAATGCAAGCTAAGTCTGTAGCTGGGCTTTATAAGTAGTTCTGTGACTACAGTTTGAGTGATTTTAGGATAAGCCCTATACAAAATACAGTTTATCCACCTTTCCCAGCTATATTATATCAAATGTTACCTTTACATACAAACTTTGTCTTTCCTTAAAAGAAATCTATACTGTGTGTTGCCAAAAAGGCTGCAACCAATGTTGTTAACCCTCTGGCATGAGAAATCTTCAGTCTGTCTCTCTGATATCTATAGCACACAGTACACACAGAGTAAGACCAGTTGCTGAAATCCCACAAATAAATCCATTAAAGGTAATTAGTGAACAATATATAATATTTTTTAAATATATAAACAAGAAATGAGGCATTTTGATGTTTACGTATATTTTCTGGATACTGCAGAGAAATGAAAATAATACCTGATGTAGTAAAGAATGAAAAGCTATTTTAATTTATATGTTTGCACTACTGAGACTACTACCAAAGAAAGGGAGAGAAAAAGCCAAAGCATTTACAAATGCATCTAAAGACAGTACTTAAGATAATTAACTATGCTCATTTTGAGTCATAAGACTTCTCTTTTTGGATAAAATTTTAACATATAAAAAGACAGTCAAAATGCATATAGACTTTGTCCTTAGCCATGATGTTATGGCTTGGGTTCCCTCTCGCCTGAGGTGAGGTGAAAGCATCTCATGAAGGTCCTTCTGCTGGCTTCAAGGCTGATGTTCAAGGCAGGTGGAATGAAGTTGGAGCCAGGATCTTCTCAGAGGTGCACAGTGACAGGAACAGAGAAACGCTGAGCAGACAGAAGTTAAAAATGCTTCCTCAGAGGGTGATGCAACAACAAAACAGGTGCTGAGAGATGCCAGGGGATAGCCATCTCCAGAGACCATCCAAACTTCATGGCACAAAGCCATGTGTAAGAATGCCAGTAGAGAAAAAGACTGTGATTACACGGGATAGACATTTCATATATTTTTTCCTGTTTATATTTGATGTTCATTTAGCTAAAAAAAGTGCAGCCCCAAATCACTGCTCCTGCTCTGCATGGCTATAAGGTGGTGACTGAAGGCTAAGCCAATGCCATCTGCTGGATGGACCATGTACCTTGCCAAGATGGCTGTGCACCATGCATGTGTGAGACCATGCACATGGTCTTGCTCCTCTGGCCATGCAAAAGGGATGGATTAACCTGCACCAGGGTGGGGCCTCGGGCCCAGAGATTGCTGGCTGAGCTGCAGCAGGAGGGAAGGGCTTTATGCTTAGCTTAGTTATTGACTTACTGGGCAGGCCAGGCCACCCTGTGCTAAAGCTAAGTCAGATGTCATTTGCGGCCCAAGACAGAGGTCTTCCTCCAGTGGAAAGAGGAGCTGGGATTCAGCTGATAAGTACTTGTCCAGATTTTTGAGATGGAGGATGCAAGTCCTAATGGAGTATGAGGCAAGGAAATAAAATATTCTCATATTTAACTTTTTCCCCTGCATCTCTGTTCTGTTACACCTTGTTAGGCAGAGGAGAGTTGGTTATGTTTAGCCCTTCAGGTCAGGGAAAGGAGTATGAGCCATGATGCTGTAATGCAGCTGGAGAACATGCCACCTTTCCAGAGCCTTTTGAATACAGTGTCCTGCTACATAGTCTGCCCTGGCTGCATTACACAACTGCACATCCATCCTATTTGGGGGATGCCCTGTACCAGACACAGGTGGTGGGGAAGGAAGAGGACAAGACCTTGCCTAAGTGGGCAGGGGCTTGAGGAGAAAACTGGCTGTACGTCCCATGGTCAGAGCACAGGACTTCCCACATGAGCTTTACCACGGCACGTACCTCGGTCACTGTGTAAGTGTGGGAACACCTTGTCTTGACAATGAGGGACAGCAAAGGGAACCAGTGGGGCCTAGAGCTAGTCAATTCCAGTAAAGTGAAATAGAGAACATGTGGCAGTGTTATGCAATTGCCTTTCGTAATAACCCAGCCTTCACCTCACCATGGGTAATGTGCCAAAGAGTGGGAGGCTGAAAAAAATGTGCAAGGTTAACATTTTAGTAGGTTGTATGTAGAGCCCTGTCACTGTGTGACATGCTGATTTTTATTGCCTCCCCCTATGCCTGCACTGGTCATATTTATCCTCCTGTCACTCTCAAATAAGATTTTTTGTAAATCTCCCAGCTTTCAGGTTATTATACAAAGTGTGTCAACATGCAGTCCAGGAATCTTGCTGAAATCACGTTCCTAAGTGAGGTAAGGGTTTGCACAGCAGGAACACTGGTGTGGCAGGAGGGGGGAGCAGAGGACTCCAGGGCAGAATCAAAAGGCATCAGGAGATCGGTGAATTGAGCTTGCAAGAAGATCAGTGTCATGGCTTAGCCTCAGATGGCAACAAAGAACCATGTGGCAGCTGCTCGCTCCTGAGCCCATCCACAGCCAGGAGGGCAAAATCAGAAGAAAAAGGCAAAACTCGTGGGTTTAGGCAAAAGGCAGTTTAACAGAACAACAAAACAGTAACACGGATAAAGAAGTATCAAAACATGATTATGATGCCGATGGCTCACCAACTGCACCCCAGATCATCCCCAACTGCGTGGTGCCACGCACCCCTGCCTTCCTGTCCCCCTCCCCTTCCCGGCCAGCTCCCAGCTATCCCCTGGCATGGCTCACATGGGATGGAATACCTGTACC
>VZTM01002077.1:38115-87612 GCA_013400555.1 Jacana jacana
TGGCCTGAGGAGTCATGGGCCCACCGAGCTATGAATAATTCACCCTTATGTTGCCAGTCAAGATTCACCTGAGACACTTCAATCTTGACAGCTCAGTCTACCTCTGGTTGTTCTGATGTTCCTCAGTGGCCCAACTCTTGGGTACGTGGGCATCCACATGTCGTACTTTCACAACCCGTTTCTCTGTCTGGGCAGCTCTATCTCACCACAGGTCAGCAGCCCAGATGGGTTTGCCTCTGCGCTGCCAGTCGCTCTGTTTCCACTGCTGTAACCACCCCCACAAGGCATTTGCCACCATCCCTGAACTGGTGTAGAGGTAAAGTACTGGCTACTTCTCCCGCTCGGCAATGTCTAAAGCCAGCTGAATTGCTCTCACCTCTGCAAACTGGCTCAATTCACCTTGCCCTTCAGTGGCTTCTGCAACTTGTCTTGTGGGACTCCACATGGTGGTCTTCCACTTTTGATGCTTTCCCACAATCTGGCAGGACCCACCAGTGAACAGAGCATGTTGGTCTTCAACCCACAACAGCCCCACAACTGAAGGGTCTTCTGAGAGACCAGGCAAGGTCTCTGCGCATTTCACAGCCAGTGGTGCTAGAGATGTGACCATACTTTTATGTCACCTGTCTAATTAATCAGGTTGTGGGGATCATTTGACTGCAGACACAGCCTTACCTCCCTAATTGCCCACCAGGTAGGTGCCAAATGAACTCAACAAAGAAACGATCAGAGAACAAGACTGAGTTGTTTCCTCAGAGCTTTTTCTCTAGATCTTGCATCCTGCTGCCCATGTTGTGGATGAGACTCATCATCTACAGTAAAAGAGCTTATGTTCAATTTCCAGAACAAGTGTGGTCATTATAAGCCCTCTTCTTCTTAACTAGACCATGATATCAGTCTTTAGCAGATCCATCAGTGGATCAATCTGTCCCTAGACTGAGACCTAGAACTCCACAAGTTTCTAGGACTGAATGGCATGATGTTTCAGGATTATCAAATTACAGAGGAAGAAATGACCCTATGTCTAATGAGTGTCCCTGTTTTGCTTAGTCAACAATTAGTAAACTTGCATCAGTTTCAGGTGTGTGCCATGAAACAAATAACTCAAGTAAGACAGTCAGATTCTAGAAATCTGGGAGGTGTTGGAATACATTTTAAGGAATATTGCTGTTCCCTGCTGGAGCAGGAGCCAAAGAAAACGTGATCTACAGGTAAAAATACACAAAAAGAGTATGAGCACAGGATGTTTATTGGGTTTGACTGCAACAGGCAACCAACTGTTTGAGTCACAGGATAAAAGCAGGTAACATATATTACATTTTTCATAGGTAGAGGAAGAATCTGCAGTGGGAAATAAGCTCTTGATGTTTTAATAGTTCAGGTTTGGCCTAAGAGGAAAAGAAGACTTCAAAAGAGTAATAAAATATAATAAAATGCAGCTTCTTCTTTTTTTTTTTTTTTTTTTTTCAGGACTTTGTTTCTTCCCAGAAAATTATGTTTGGCTGAACAGGATAACATTTGGCCAGACCTGAGGGGGATTTTTATGAGTTCCATGTGGGATGTTGAAACCTTGGCTTAATTGGCCTCAGATTCCCCAGAAAGATGCACGTCCTGTAATTGCATCCACTCAGCCTGCTCTCTTTTACAAAACTGTTGCTGTAGCTATTGATTCTCTTGCGTTACTCCACTCCAATGCTCCTGTAAATTGAGTCAATAAATTGCTGCAGCTTGGGGTGTGTCAGGGAAGAAAAATTCACAGCCTTTCTTGCTTCCTTCCTACTACTAGTGAAGTTTTAATTTTGGAAGTTAGCACAGAAATCTGCACTCTGCCCAAAGCAACTGGGGTATAAGCCACATACCCCACAAACTCCTTGTCTGTGAAACTTAATGAAATGGCTTTTTAAAACATCAATATCATGCATATCCTGGATGGCCAGCTCGGTGCAATTCTAAAATACACACATGGCTCATGGGTCCTGTGTGTATTTGGGTACCCTGCTGCCTGTGGAGACTACGACATCGGGTTTGTTGAGGACCCAGGCCTGAGTAACTCAGAAACTCAAATCCAACTGACTAATTATTTAGTTTATATTGCAAAAACAAAAACAAAACCAAAAAGATATATTTCAGAAGAGAGATATTTTGTGTTGCCAGGATGATTAATTTCCATTGAAAAAAAATCCAAGTCCACACGCAACGCTAGCAAACCTGCCCGGTGAAAGGGACCCTCTCAGAACACAAACCAGTCCTCGGCACTTGAAACACTTCTCATCGTTGCCCTTGTACGGCTGGACCCAACCGCGGGTGGGGGGCGTGGGGCTGGAGCCCACCCTCGCTGAGCTGGGGCAAGGGCGCCGCCTGGTGGGGGAGAACGGAACGGTCCGCCCCGGCCCCGCTCCCACCGTCCCGCCCGGCCACGGAGCGACATCCGTCTTTCTTTCCCGAACCCTCCTTATGCTGATGTGCTCCCTTGTCTCCAGCCGTGCCTCCCTGTCCCTTGGTCCCCTCTGCCAGGGCTCTGGTAGTGTCTGGGTCATGCTCTTCCCACCCATCTGCCAACTCTTGCAGGCTGCAGCCCAAGAGCATCTGCATTTGCGGAAACCACTATGACTCCAAGGACAGCAGAGTGGGGGATGACAAGGGATGCGGGAAAAAAGGGAAGCTTCCTTGTAGCTGGTGGCTGGGACAGGGTGTCATTTAGCTTTCCATCTCTTTTTGGAGAAACTCTGGCCAGTTTGGGGGACCAGATGGGCCTGGGAAGGGTGAGAACCAGGAATGTTGGACCAGGCACTCACCAGACCTGGACTGAAGCCTGCCCCTTTCCTCTACTAAGCATGATGTGGGTTCACTTCATGGTGTCCATACCTAAACTACTTTTATGCCACAGGGGCAGAGGCTGGAGAAAGGTGAGGGGCTGTTCAACAGCCATGGGTGGTGGATCCTACACTCCAGAAGTGGGAGGGACTGAATGTGTTGCGTATTACAGTAGTTGCCAGTGGTTATCAGCGGTACCCAGGAGAGGAGGCCGAGTGCTTGCAGGCACAACAGGTAATGTTTCTCTCCATCTTTCCCGAGCCAGCAACTGTAGTGTGGGCTGTCATAAAAATGTTCTGTGAAACTGCAAAAAATCAATACCCAGTGGAAAGGGGAGGTTTATTGATGGAAAGGTATACATGATTATGATACAGGTCAGGAGAGATGTGCCATGAAAGGAAACAGAGAATCAAACATCACAAACTCCCACTGTGATTAGTAAGGTGAAATGGTCCTTTCCAGGACTTAATGACAGAAGAAAATAGGGTGCTTGACCACTTGTTCAGCATTCATGATGGATCTGCAGGGGAAAATCCAGACGAAAATACACTCAATGAGGACGCAGCAACAGCTGCAGGATATAAATGTGGTTAGCCACTTAAATGTAAAACAGACAAAAGCTAGACCAAGTTCTGGCAGCAAGCTGTGCCCCTACCCTCAGGAGCTGCTCAGTAGATAACAGCTGGTTTAACTGCTGTGCCGAGCAGGACACAAACCTATATCTCCTCTGCAGCACGACAGCATTGTACCTCTGACTAGTCAACATATCACTTCTGTGATTCCTGTCACTTCAAGTGTTCTCTTCAGACTGGATTAACTATCCAGGAAAGTGTTTCTCTAAATCCATGTAAATCACCTCGCTTGTGCCCATGAAGCATAGGCTTCAGACAGGAGGGTTTCAAGTATGGCTTTAGTTAGACTATTCCTTGTTATGTGTGGATGTTTTTGAGGAAACTGAAGGTATTTCCCAGTCTCTTCATTATTCTGTACTTTCACTTTCATCCTAGAAGCTGAGCTCTTCTCATGCACAGAGATGTGATCTCCATTTGGAGTCCACTGAGCATGTATCACTGGACAGGATCTGACCACTGTCTCTGGCTACTCCCTGGGAAATCTGGTGGAGACTGAAGACTCCCTTTCTGCCAGAATAGTTATTGCTCTGCTCAACCTGCCAATCCCTCTGCTTATGCTGTTTTACACTTCACTGTCTTACCTGCTTGGTTTTGTGGTGGGTTTTTTTTCCTAGCTTTCACTTACCTTTTCTAATCATGAATCCACTGCTGCACCATCCTCTTTGCAAGGTGACGTATACTGAGCAACAGCATACTCTTCTGGAGAAGAAGGAAAGAAATGTTCCAGTTAGCCTGAAGACCACTTCCTGTGCATTGTCCTGGAGATGGATATACCCTACGCACACTTAAGTCATCATAACTTTCTAGTCATGCCCACTTGTCACCTTGGGCATGAGACCAAGCTCACTAAAGAGAAATTAGTTTCTTCCCTGGTGCTAGATCCAGATCCTGATAAACCTCAGAGGAGAGTTTGTTCCAGGAGGGCTAGTTCTAGATGTCCCTTAATGCATGCAGTATTTCTGCTCTCCCTGTCTCTCCCCTAAACTTCATAATTGTTAAAATCAAAGACTTACCTGTTTCATAGTAATCATAGATCTGCACAGACACTGGCTTGGGATGGGTCACTATAAAGTCCTGCTCAACTGAGAAAGTGATTTCTTTCCTTTTCTTCTGCGAGATCTGGGAATGGAGGAACAGGGATCACATAAGTCTATTTATTTGTATTTATTTGCTCTGTCTGGAGCAGACCAGGGTAGTATAGATTGTATATTCCAAATCCTGCTGAGGCCACGCATACAGTTGTGCGACATCTGTTTTCTGAAATATGTTTGGAAAATCTAAAGTGAAACTGAAGAGTTTTAGGTTTCCTATCCTGCTTGCATTACCTGGTTCTGTAGTTATTACACATCCTATTGCTAGAAAGGGAAAAATTGTCCTAAAGGACTGAGCTTAATCTTCCAGTGGCCAGGACGATTGGTCTGGTATTCAAACCCGTCCAATTTCAGACATGAACCAAGAAACTAGGAATCAATTTACATCACTGGCATATTGGTTTCTGGTTTTAGTTCATCAGGACCCCAAGCAAATGTACTTTTACTATGTAAACTCTGATCCAGGGATTAGATTAAAAGGAAATTTTGGGAATGAACTAGTGTGAGAGTAGGAATTGAGGGGTTCCCAGTGGAGATCAGAGCAGTGTTTCATGTCTGGTTGGAAGGACTGAGGTTTATGAGAAGCCTACGAGGGGGACATACACACAAGGGAACCTCTTTTCTGGTGTTTATCTGGTACTGACTGAAAGGAGAAAGAATTTTGATTAATTTTTATGTGCTTTTTTTCATTAACATTTCTAGTTGCTAATATGGCAGGTGTCAGTTTGAAGCTGCTTGCGAGACTGGGGACTAAGCAGTTTAGTGATTACAGGGCAAAACTGACAAGGAAGGGAACATGATAAATGCACTTTACTGAGTGTACCCATGCTGTAGGTGCATCTATTACATGCTGTTTGCATCTTTTGTGAAAATCAAATAGACAGTAATCGGAACTTACATTTTGTAGATAGAGGAGAACATGGTTTTTCTTGTTCTCTACTTGCATCACTGTATGACTGTCAATGAGCTTTAAAACAAGGAAATAGAGTTAAATATATTTATAAGCCATTGAAAAACAAATGCTACCTAAGATCCTGTCACTGCATGGCTGTGGGATTCATTCCATTTCTAGCCAGGTATCAGTGGTTGTCAGCTGATTTTTAGAGTCCAAATGTTGCTGCATAGATGGAGAGGACTGAGCAAAACCTGCCACTTGACTTGGGGGTATGAGCACTTCCAACATGCAGGAGAGGCAGTACAGTTCATTTGGGGAATGATGCCTGACTCTGGCGTTGTATAGTTTTCGGAACTAGTCTGACAGATTTCTCACTCTTTCCCTACCTGGGCAGTGCCAGTTCCCAGCTGCCAGCTGGTCAGACTTTGGTGGGAACCCTTCCTAGTTTTTAATGTGGGAGGGTCTGTGTGCTCCCTGTAGGGCATTCCCTCCACCCGGTAAGGAAGATGGTGCAGCCATGCAAACACCTTGCAGGGTTTGTAGGTGAATGATTGATAACCAGGGCTTTGTTTTCATCATGACCCGTATTCTTTGTTCCTGGGGTGACTCCTTTAATCTTGCTCCTATAGTTTACCTTGTCCAGGGAAGACTTAACAGGAACAAAGCCAGAGAGCATCTTCACATCAATAATGACCATGTTGGAGCTTCTGCGCTTTCCTGTGTAACTGAAACAAGAGCAGCCCCTGTCAGTCTGGACCATACCTGAGGAAGCTAACCTCTGCTCTCTGCTCCTGGCCTCATACAGCATGGGGAGGCAGGAGTGAATTACATGCACTTGCTGCTGGGCTCAGATGGGAGGCCAGCAGTAGGAAGGGGCTAAGTATGTGCTAAAGCCATCAGTTACTGTCCCAAGGTCTTTTGAGATATTGTGTCTTAAAGGCTGATATCATCAATACATTGATCAGTTCATGTGTTTTGTTTTTTTTTTTACTTTATAAGCAGAACTGAATACACACAATCTTCTCTGTGTGTCTTGTCACTGGTCTAGATGGTTTGTTGATGGCACAGTACCTGCTTATGAGGACAATATCAAATTTTGCTGGTTGATCCAGGGGGCAGGAAGCATGTGATGTCTTTACTGAGAGCAAAAATCCAAAGGCCCCCTCTGGTAGGTGAATGTTGTATCTTAGTGCCGTCTGAAAGAGGAAAAAGCCCTTTTGCTCAAGCATGCCAAGGGTTTTTCTTTGCATTCCAAAAGTATCAAGCTTAGTGAAGTTTCCTGGCTCTTGGTTCTGTGTGGAAGATCTTTGCTTACATCAATGATGGACACATCAGAATTCTGTTTTTTAACAATGAAGGTGCTTGTATGTCCCAGACAGAAACCAGTTTCCAATCAGAAGGGACTCTTTTTTTCGTGCTGTGTCTCCACTATAGTCAGAATGTGGGGTGGAGGAAAGTGTGTTTAAATAGTTTAGGGGGAAAAAAGTAATTAAGAAAAATAAAGAGAAGTTGGATGGACAACCATCAAAATCATGACTGTGTTGCATGCAGAGACACAATGAAGAGCAGAGCAGACACTTACTTGCATAAGTACACATCCACTGCCATTCACTGTTAAGCTGTATTTCCCAGGGACCTCAGGAAGGGGAGTCTCTTGCAACAGTAGCCTGTGCGTATTGTTGACAATAAATACCTTCTCAAAAGGCTTTTTGGAAGTGATCTTGGCTATGTTTTGTGTAACAGAACTGTAAGTGTCCTCACCATAAGCAGAGAGGGCTTGAAGAGCAATGACTGTATCCTAAAGGAAAAGGAAATAATCATAGAATCATAAAACCATAGAATGGTTTAGGTTGGAAGGGACTTTAAAGATCATTTAGTTCCAACCCTCCTGCCATGGGCAGGGACACCTCCCACTAGACCAGGTTGCTCGAAGCCTCATCCAACCTGGTCTTGAAGACTTTCGGGGATGGAGCAGCCACAACTTCCCTGGGCAACCTGTTCCAGTGCCTCACCATCCTCATAGTGAAAAATTTCTTCCTGATATCTAATCTAAATCTACCCACTTCCAGTTTGAAGTCATTACCCCTCATCCTGTCACCACATGCCCTTGTAAAAAGTCCTTCTCCAGATTTCTTGTAGGTACCCTTCAGATACTGGACGATAAAAGACAATTACCTACAAAATGTGCCTGGTGCAGAGGAAGTCAAAGTCATGGTTCCAGTATGAAGCATGATTGCTTCATTCTGGCTAAAGAAACTCTGAATTTGTGTATAATTTCAGGGTTCCCATATATAAGGAGCCACTTCATCCTGGCATGCATGTTTTAGGGTGGAAGAAATCTCTCTAGTCATATGAAGGTCTCAGAACATTAAATCTGAGCACTAGTGCACACTTTGAGAGTTTTTAATAGTGGTGAAGCACATTTCTAGGGAATGGTAGACCATTCGTGGTCATATAAGAGCTAGAACTTGGTGTTTTCTAGGCTCATCTCCAACATAATTATGTGTATATGTTGCTAGCTGAATACTCTGGTATGGCTTTAACCTTTCCATAGATAAGATAAAGGAGAGGGTCTCTCTAAGAGTGAGGCTTGGTATCTGTGTGTTTGAGACAGCAGATACAAAAGAGAAAAAAGACTAGATAGACTTATTTCTGGCCTCCTGAGCCAGTGCCCCAATTACTCAGACTGGCTGGGGAGTAGAAGGAATTTTCAGCACCTGAGTGGAAGAGAAACCTCCATAGGGATTCTGCTGCCTGATGATCCACTGCACAATCCCTGAGGCCTTTGCGAGATCCTCTTGATTCCGGCTCGGTTTGTTGAGCAGTGCCAGCAGCACATAACTGGTGATCTCAACTTCAGCTGATGGGGCATGGTCAAGGAAGGAGGGGGATTTTTCTGATAGAGACCTCTCCTCCTGCTCCCAGTGTCGTAAACCATCTGAAAAAAAATAAAGAGAAGATGAGGAGCAACCACAATGGGTTACAAGGTCTCACTGCTCCATGCTGCCTCAGAGATGTACTGTGTTCTGGCTTCTTTCTCAGAAGTACTCTCTACAGGACAACAGATGTGCTATTAAATCCATAGATTATTTGTGGAGATTATATTATGTGCCTGTACTCTCAGCATTGGCAATGTTAGACCATGTATCATCAGATCCATTCCCTCTTCCCACCTTCTGGGTTCCCAACATGTCTGAAACTTACCAGCTTCCTTTGCTGATTCTTGTAACACTCTAAGGATAGATTCACATTTTTCTGTCTTGCCAGCTAAGCAGAAAGCATAGGCCAAAAGTGCCTGAGTGTAAATATCACTGGTGTTCTTCTCAGCTGCAGTCTCCAGGCAAAAAAAGGCATTTCGAACTACAGGGTACTTTAAAAAAAAAAGAAAAAAAGGTAACGTGTGGGTCTAATTCAGGACAGTAGTCTTTACCTGGCCAAACATTTCTTTTCTTTAAACCTATTCTTCATCCTGTCACTATTCACACTTCAGGAATAATAATACAGAATTCTTTAAAGAGAAATTTCAGAATGAAGTATCATACAAATAATACAAATTCAGTGTGTTCTTAAAGATGTCACTGTATAAACAGAACACTGCTCTGTTTCTTTCACAGCTACTTCCTTTGGCTTAACTCCATGATAACAATTCACTTGGCACTTCTGTAGTCAAGAGTCTGTTGTCTTGAACAATCCCAACCTAGTAGTCTCTATCCTTGGTGAGTATGGCATATTTTTAGTTTAATTCTGTGGAGTTACAAAAGGTTTTCACCAAGTAAAATATGTTCCCAGTTTGACTCTGTGTCCTTGCTAATGAATTATCTGGTCAGGAAGCACTTAAAAACGAACAAGGAAAATTGGAGACAGAGAAAGTCCTATATTGAACTCTAGCATCTCTGCTCTACTCTTTTTGGTACTAGACACTTTTTGGTACTAGAACAGCTTTTCACTCTGATGGACCTTTTTTTTTTCCAATGTAGCTTTTAGTTCCATTTGTAGACTTTATGTATTTACCTGCAATAACTTACTTTTTTGACTGAACCATGTTTGAAGCTAGGCCCTACTGTGTGGACTACTACTTGCCATGTTTATTTATTGAATTCTAAAAAGTGTCACTTATTGTCTTGGGTCTCTCTAATAGAAGATCTAATCCTACTGTGATCTGTACAATTTCAACTTGAACATTGTTGGCTGAAGAGGTAGAGAGATGTGGAACTTGTCTATCACAGCATCTAGTGCAGATGCAAAGTAGGGTCACATTCTCTGGGACTTCTTTCTCCCTCTATCTCTCTTTACCGCCTGGAAAATTTGTAGCAGACATTGGAGCCAAATCAACAACTTGTGACAAATTCCAGCTGAATTCCAGCAGCTGAAGGTCTCCTTACCGAGCCAGAGTGCCCAGATTCTAGCATAGCAATGGTGATGTAGGCAGACAGTGACAGCTCATCATCTACTCCTCCCTGAAAAGAATATGGAAAGAGGTATTTTCAGTCAACAGCAGGAGTTATAAGCCTTTAAATGTGAATTGCTATATCCCAGTTGGGAGAGTGTGGCCAGCTCTGGAGACAGTCCAAGGAAGGAGAGCTTACACATAGCAGGGATGGCTTGTAAATCAAGAGAAGCCTGGTACTGGCACTGCAAAAAACCATCACTCTCTCAAGCTTACAGTTGTGTGACTCTATCTCAGTTGCTCATAAGATGTAAGATACAGTACGGAGAAGCTGACTAAGCTGAAAATACTCATTTTAAGGTGTGGAGAGTTAGCTCTTGGCAAAGGATGGGCATTTGGGATAAAGTATAGTTTCTGAAAGTAATGGGATAGCATGTTTTTAAAGATAGAGTGTAACTTTGACAAAGAAGTAATTCTCTACCACCTTCAAGGCATTGTTGAAGAGTGTCCCAACACTTCGGAAGCAGCCATCTGGCTTCTGTTTGCTTGCCAGCCACATCAAGGTTTGAGCCTGGACATTATCATCGATATAGATGAAGTGACTAGCTTGTGCAAATGATTTGTACACAAAGGCAGTGAGCCTGCAGGGAAAAGATGATGCTGTGAGATGAGCACTGGAAATAGGAATAGAAAAAATCAGCCCTTCCATTCACACAAGGCATAAGCATGGAGAGTTATGGCCAAGATGTCTGTGCTTGCTTTGTCTCTGTGTCCTCCTGAAGGTAGCTGAAGGTACTTAAAGGAACAGTAGCTAGATGGGACACAGGAATAACGTCCAACACTGTCTGGGGCTGATTCTGGCTACAGAGCATTGCAGTACATTTTGTTTCATGGGAGACAGCAGGAGCTGGAATCAAAAAGTCAGCTGGGTCTTTAGGGACCACCTTCTCTCTTTGCATCCTGTCTGCCTGGCAGCGGCTGGAGAGCCATTTTTCTTAGGACTTAGAGAGTCCTAGTCCTAGCCCTAGCCAGTTCTGTTCCTCTGATTTAGCTAGTAAAGAAGTGTTTTACCTGCATCGTGTAAAATCAATGCAAATTCATCTCTGAGCCATTTCTGCTCCCATTTACTCACCAGGTGTTCCCTTCTTTGTCTCTGGTGCCAAAGATGCTGTAGGATCCATCAGGATGTTTGTATGACAGCTGCCTTTGGTAGCCTGCAAAAACATGGAAGTGGAAGTGTACCCTAATTTAAAAACCAAACCCTATTTTTTTTACTATCAGACTTATCTGAAACTACAGTGGGAAAGTATGGAAAGGCAATATACCACAGTGGGGGATCCCTGAAGGAACTTAGGTGGAAGCATGGAAAATCTTGTCCCGCAGAAACACTGAGTTACAGAATAGGCAGAGCTCTGTGCTCTGACTAAGTTAACAGGACTGGGATACATGCTGTGCCTCAGTGGAAAAAGAAGAATGGACTGAGAGACAGAACCTCAAAGGAAACATGACAGTTGAATCTCAGCAAAACAGGATAAGGAAAGAAAGAAGATAAAGCAAATGTCTTGATAAGGGCAGTCCCTGGGTCAATGAGCTGTGCTACAGCAGCAGTGCTGTAATGGTTAGATAGTCATGCTGCTGCTTCTGCTCACTGGGCCTCAGTGGGAACTTCAGCATAATTTGCAAGGGAAGCACAAAGCTCTCACCGCTCACTAAGTATCCGATGGCCTTGGATTTGACCTCCTCACTCAGCTGCCTTGTCTTGTTCAGGTAGTTGAGGATGTAGATGTTAGGTGCAAACAGGACCATGTTCTGCTCCCCACAGCCAAATGGCATCTGGAGGAGCTGGTGCACATTCTGCATGGCAGTGCCCATGATGTCACCTGGGGAACAGAAGATGTGAAGGAGGATTAGCACAACTGATGACCACTGAAATAAACAGTAATTTCCATTCTGTAGGTAGCCTCAGGGAAAGCCTAATTGGAGTTGCAAGCCTGCCTGGTACCACAGAAATTTTCAACAAGCATGAAGCTCTGGGTGCTGCCTGAGCGCTGAGTGATTTGGGGGCTGCTTCACAGTAAACAAAAAAAATCCCTTCCCTGCCTCTCCTTATTCAGTCTAGATTGCCCGCACCAGAAACACTACCTATTTTAGTGCCTCTTCAAGCAGATCATTCTTACTAGAAATTAAGAGAAGAACTTCCAGGAAACTTCTGTTTCCAGAGGAGGGAAGAGGAACAGCCCAGAGATGCTACAAGGAACAAGGTATTGCAGAATTAACAACTAATGCTGTAACATTGGTTATTTAGACCACCTCTAAATTACTATTTTTAGGGAAGACAGCATAGACGCAGCAGGGAATTTTTGTAATGAGCTGAAATCACCAAAAAACAAAAAAGCAAAGATTTTATTACTAGTAGTCCAAGTCCAAGTTATATCCAGGAAAAGACTGAAAAGGTTCTACTAGCTTCTCAGATTTGGAGGTGGGTGAGTGGAAAAGAGTCTTACTGGCATGAGTCTATCTGGGGTCATAAATCAGAACTGTGCTGCTTTCATAGCAAAATTTTCAAATGCAATAAATGTAAACTGAAATGTGAAGAATCATTTGAACTGTTTCTCTGATGCAGCAAAGAGCATTGCTGAACATGATGAGAATCAATCTCTTTGCTCACACCTTTCCCACACAAAGCATGGAAACAGGTTTTGAATCCTGGAAAAGCTTTTATATTTTCTTTCTTTTTAGGTTTTATTAATTATATATTTAATAATTATATATTTACCAACAACAGAAAAGGAAGCTCTAGCTGATCCTGCCACCACATTTGTAGGTAGGTCTACAGCAACATCTTGAGTAACTCCATCATCTGTGAAGAAAAATGTCAAGTGTGCAGTGGTCATTTGTATAGGCACACCAATTACAGGAGTGAAATTGAAAGAAATTACACAGTGCAAAATGGCACAAGAGACAGCAATAGACAGAAACTCACAGCTGTCTCCAAGAACATCAAGAGAGATGGGGGTACAGCAAAACAAAAGTTGTGAAAAACAGACCTAATGATGCAGTAACTGTCATTGGTTAACAGAAATCAGCTAAACAGGGTAAGACTGGTGCTCCCAGGCTGCTGTGTCTGTGAATCCTGGGGATTTCTTCAGTGAGACACCAGGAAGAGCTGGTTGGTGAGGGTCAGGGCTGCTTTTGTGTCTCTTTTAGGCAGAGCTTCCAGGAAACCTGGAAGCTGTTCACCGTGTCAGCACTGAGATGGTGTGTAAGGGAACATTACATTCCCTCTCCCATTCCAACTAAAAGGGGAAGGTTGCAAGCTACAGTTATCCTTGGAACAGAAGACACTAGTCAAACATGATTGCAACAGTCAAACCATGATTGCATGAAATGCAGGACAGATTTTGTACAAAAAAGGTCTTCTTCTTTTGATAGTTTCAGAGAAACCTCCCTTCAGTATCTGAGTGCTGCTGACTGCAGCACAGACACTGCCTAAGTGATGTGCACCAGATCACACAGGAAGTTTGTAGCAAAGAATGGATCTGTAGGCACTCATGCTAGCTGCCATTTAGGCAACTCTGGGGAATAGGGAAGGGACAGTATCGATGAACATAGAATCATTCAGGTTGGAAGAGACCCTTGGGATCACTGAGTCCAACCATCAGCCACACTCTACGAAGTTCTCCCCTACACCATATCTAATCGACTCTGAAACATTGCAGGAAAGAGTGTAAACTCCAACCTACCTTTCAGTTGCTCTCAGAGCAGCAACATATAAGACCCTTACCTTTTGTACAGATCAGGAAGTTTTGTGTCTTTTCCCTCCTGATGCCTTCAGGCTGCATGGTAATGCGAAGAAGAGACATAAGCAATAGATGAGACAAAGCATGCAGAAGAAATACAGTGACAGAAAAGCCACCCGTTGTCCCATCCTCCTGCATCCAAAAACAGCTGGATCGAAGCAATAGTTTACAGATTCATACTTGGCGTGGCTGCTACTAAAAAGAGTTCCCATCAGATGGAGTCCCTCATTTCCAGCTTCTCCTCTGCATGAGGGTGATAATGTACTTACCAACACCCACTGATTCTCATGGAAGAGAACATCAGATGGGAGTGGACTTGGTCTTACTAACAGCCAGACCCTGTCCCAGCCAAATGAAGGTGAAGTCAAACCAGGAGTACTTTAGGGAGCCTAAAAAACTTTTACTTGGTTTTGGTACCTTTACTGCATTTTTGTTTCCTCATGGAAGGGAGTAGAGAGCAAAGAGTAAGAGCTGTCAGGAGTACCTCAACCAACAGTGTTCTGATCTGCGTGTCCCTGTAGTCAATAGTGATGTTATTCTGTGCTTTGTCTCCACAAGTTCCATCATCCTTGGTCTCTGCGGTAATGCTGAATGCTACATTACCTTAAATAGTAGCAGAAAAAGAGAAAAAAAGGACCTCTATCATGCAGAATGATGGGTAAAGTAAGAATTTTCATCTGATAATTAATATCTACAGATAGTAGTGCAACATAAGTCACTGAAGTGACACATATGGAAAGAGAACTGATCTCTGAAAATAAGAATGACAGACACACTGCAGTTGTGGAGGAGCTCTTTAGCCCAGACACCTGGGATGACCAGTGCTAGACCAAGTTCTCCAGGTTGCAAGAGGATTAGGCTTTTCAGGTGAGATATAAATTGATTAATATCAACCTCAGGTCAGAAAACCAGGTAGATTCAAAGGCACTTACCAATTCTTTTGGCAAAAACATTCCAGACATAGGTCTTTCTTTGTTTGGCACATACACATCCATCATACTCTGGGGAGATAAGTTTGGCCTGATAATCAAGGGAATCTGACAGTGAAACATTGATCTGAGAACAGAAAGAGAAGTGCAATGGGATGAAGACTTTGTACCATAGACAAATGGAGCTTTGTGTGGAGGAGGGTGTCAGGAGGACAGATAGGGGATAGAGGAGGGTAGTCGCAGTTTATGTTCAATGTTAACAGCATAAAGTGGATTTAAGGCATGGTGTGATGGTGTTAGATGAATCATCCGTCATCTGCAGCCTTAACAGAATTCCCTTTTGCTTCTCATTACATTCTCCATTGACATGTTAAATATTTTATGCATATGTCTGATTCCTGATATTGAGTTATCTTCAGTTGACCTGGTCTTAATGGCTTTGAACTAACTTGCAAAGGAAAACATTAATTAAAGTTTGTTCTGTTGTTGTAGAAATACTTGAAAAAAAAGATGAAAGCCTCAATAGCAAAGATTCTTTTTTTTTCTAAGATGTTTAAAACCCTAGGCCTTCTTGTTTTCTTAGGTCAAACACTTAACAGAGTTTAGAAAAAAGTATTCCTAACTGTGTCTTGATTTTTCCCTCTTTGATGGTGATCTCCTTGTGAGACTGGAGAGCTGATTTTTGGCATTCAAATTAAATAGAAGAAATCTAGACTATACTCTTCAATTCTTCACTCTTTCATATAAACCCCTAAAGAAAAGAAACCACACTAAAAGCATTGGTGGCTTGCATGACTGTGGATGGTGAACGATACTCTGAAAAGTACTTGTTTCCTTCCTCTATGGATCCCTAGAGAGAGTTGCTTATTCACCCAGCCTAGTCCCACTTCATGCTCCCTCTGCTTAGGAGAAAAATCCAGTCAGGATTATCTGTCATTAGATAGAATGAGCAGCTTATCAATCAAGTGCAGGGACACATCCTGTCATCTACATCAATAATTTTGCTGCTTTTTTTTTTTTTTTTTTTTTTTCAGACTACAAAGGCTCCACCTTCTTTGGGATNAAGGCTGCACCTTCTTTGGAGATGCAGTAAGGTCTCAGAGTGTGTACACACCTTAATGCAGTGGTCAAGGTAGTTGAATACATTGGCTCTAAGCAGGAAATCTTCTCCTCGGATGATAGAGTATGGCAAGGTCAAGTCCACAAAGAAAGGCTGGAAGACTGTCAGGGTGGCAGGCACAGACATACCAAATCCAACCAGCTCTTCCACACAGAAAGCACTGGCTTTCCATTCAGTGATGGTGTCAGGGATGGTGTATGAGATGCTGGCTTTTTCAGTAGAACTGATGGAAATGGATAAGGGATGAGTTTAGAAACAGTAAGCTTCAAATATGTTGCTTCTCAGTAGAGGCAATGGGTTTTGAAAATCAGCACTACCCTTATTCTGCCTACAGAAATCCTACATCCAAGTTTCCCCTGAACTTGTCACAAAAACCTCCTGATAAAAGCCCATTTGAAAGTTCTTCTTTCCCTGAGTTTGGAAAGAAGACTAAGAATTCTTGTTTTGCAGACTCATACTTTTAAGTAGAAGTGCCCATTGTCTTAGGAGGGGAATGTGACTCATAGTGCACACATTGTCTTTTGGTACAGGGTAATTTTATCATGGAAAAGATGAGGGCAGATGGTCAGGTGATAACTGAAAAAGCTTGGTCTTCCAGGCCAAATGGTAAGAAGAGAGGGCAAGGAATTGTCACCTTGCAGGACATCAGGGGACATGTTTAACAACTCTTAAAAGCAAGTCAAAGAGAGGGAAGAAGCAATACTCACTTAATTGGCACTATATCCCATATCCAAGTTTCAGGGAAGAATTCCCGAATACTCTCAATGACGAGTCTCTTCCCACGTTCTTCTCTAGCAACTTCCGCTGGTAAGAGATAATGGGAATTCAGTCTAACCTGGTTTATATAATGAAGACTCCCAGAAAGAACAGGTTTTTTTTATGCATGCACCAGTATGAGGGATGATTAGTGTTTATCCATATCCTTCTAACTGAGCCCACCAGCAATGCCACACAAATATTAATTAATGTCACTAATATATCTCTGAGTTAGATATAACCTGGTATCACAGAGAAAGAAAACATTACTTGAAGTGCTTTTGTCTCTGGATATGAGCACAAGACTTAGGGCTAGAATTCAGGTCACTTGGCTCTTCAATCTGTTTGCTGCCCATGCTTTCACACTGTCTTTTCAAACAAGCTCTGATCAGAAGGGAATCCATGTCATCAATGTTTGTTTTGTGTGACACTGTACCCAGTGCCAACAATTCCCAGCATGAAACTGGACATGAATGAGAAACATAGACCTGAAAGACTTTTTTGGTTACTGGCCATTATACCAAGCTATCTCATTTTGTGCTAGACCAATATTCAATATCAATACCAATGTGATTCGTGAGTACTCTCTAGTCCATGTCACATGAATGCCACTTCATTTAAGGAGAAAAATATAACCTCTTTCCTGTCCCCTATATTACCTGATGATTTAACATGGTGTGTAGAAGCCATGAATCCTGCATTTGAGAAATAGTGTGGAGGTCTTACAGTCTCACTAGAGCATACAACTGGTTGCCGAACCTTTGAGTTTGTAAAAAATTTTATGCCCATGTCCTGTAAAACACACATTTTGGTGTTAGTCGTAACCGTACTACAGCTGCCATGCCTCCTTCTTCCTCATTGATACTACAGAGATGCCCAGAGACATCCATGCAGAGGCTCGCGGGAGCTTTGTGCATGCTGGAAAATCACAGTAGGAATGAGAGCCAATTGAGAACAGATGTCCATGAGGAGAGTTTGTCATGTGTGCATTTTACTAAGAGTGTCACTTGCGGAATGACAGAATAATCTGAGTATTTAAATATGTGAATTTACATAAATGGAAACCCACTTAAATAGGTTTAAATAATATACAAGACATTTACCCTGAGGAACTGATACACATCTGGGCCTAATCCAGACGTTACAGGTGTATAATACAGGCCTTTGTGAAAGATGTTGTCAGGTGACACACAGGGGTCTTGGGGGTCATCTTCTAAATTGAGCCCATTGAAGATGTAGCCTTGAAAATCTTGCAAGGGATGCAGGCTGTATATCTGTGATGGGGAAGGAAACACAGAACCTGTGTTTGTAAAGATCAATTCTGATTACATTGTCATGTGCTGCCAGAGCTGAGATGTTGGCCGGTTTGAAACAACGCACTGTTTCCTGTATTGAAAACCAGGCTGGACCCAGACGGCTGTGATCAGTGGCACAAAGTCCAGTTGTGCTAGTGATGTATCCCACAGGTCAATGCTGGGTCCAGTCCGGTTTAACATCTTTACTAAGGATCTGGATGATAGGGAAGAGGGTACCCTCAGCAAGTTTGCTGAGGGAACAAAACTGGAAGGAGTGGCCGATCCATCAGAGGGTTCTGCTGCCAGAGACCAGTCACTGGTTAGACCAAATACTATATGAAAGAGGACTTCCAACTGCCAAGAAACAGAAGCCGTGCTTATTATTTTGCTTATTATAGATGATTTATGGCCAGAACATGCACAAAGCAGTAGAAGTCTAAAGCAATTGAATAATCTCAAGTGCAGAGTCACTGTAAGGAGGAGGAGGAAGCAGTTAGAAAGAGACAGTGGAAGGCATTTGTCTGGGCAGCTTACCATTTCTGCAGACAGCTCTGTGTCAGACTTCAGGAGCAGCACGCTCTTATCCACTGCCCTCACGGCACAGAAGGAGTTGGCAGCAGCTTCAATGACCAAACTGACATTGAAAGCTGAGCGCATCTGCTTTTCAGAGAACTGCAGCCGGACCTGAAATTCATCAAGCACATGCTGGTGTGGCTTATCCCTACTGCTCGGTGCTGCTCTGGATGTGTGAATGGATGACAAGTAGGAGAGTAGACGGTTCTTCTATTAAAGCACAGGTATTCTCCCTGTAGAGGGCTACCCTGGTCTCCTGGTCTCTGTTGACCAGGCCTCTGCTATAATGGGGGCTTGGGCAATAAGCACATTTAGACTCCTGTGATAGTTTAAATTAAGCCCACCTCAAGGGGTTTAAAATAAAGTGTCATCCTGTTGCAGCTATTGAAAACTTACTATGACACAGACTACATGTAATAAGCATTACAGTGAGAAAATCTGATTTTTTTCTAGGTCCATGGCCCACCTTAGCAAATATTTAAACCAGATCCTGTTTTGAATCTCTTCAGAGCAGAATTTATTCTGAGCAAAATCTATTTCACATTTATGTTAGGTAAGAGGGGAAAAATAGGACAGGTCCACATCAGAATACTGGAAACATTTTGCTTAATCTCACTTGTTTTGTGTTTTATGTTTTTTAGCTATTAGGATCTGAATGTTAGAAAAATCTTAATGGCGAAATCTGATTTCAAAATGAAAAATGAAAATATACCAGTGGAAAAAACATGGAAGGAAAAATTTAGATTGCTATTTTTGCTTTATTTTCTATATGGATTTAGTCCTGGTAAACCTGACATGCATTTTATCAACAAAAAGTGTAAAAAATTAGATTAAATGCTGAAGTGGGATAAGGCTAAAGTGTGTTTGGTGTGCTAAAGAACAGACAATCTTAATGTAGAACAGACAATCTTAATTAAACAAGATATTAGTAAAGTTCAAGAGAGGCAGGGACCCTCTGGGAGTAGCATGGGTTTCATAAAATGTCTTTTTTAATATTAAAATAAGATTTATCTTTTGACTGTAAGACTGGCAGGTGGTTGTAGAAGAGAGATATATGGCTAAAGAGAAAAAAAGGAGAATTAATTGACTTAAGTTGAGATAAGTGGATGGAAACAAATAAATGGGAAATCTGTTGTGAGTGTCTGCACAGACAATTTGTATTTATCTGATAGCAGGTAAGACTTGCTGTATCTTAGTGCCTCTCACCTTGTTTTTGAAACNTGGAAATCTGTTGTGAGTGTCTGCCCAGACAATTTGTATTTATCTGATTGCAGGTAAGTGCCTCTCACCTTGTTTTTGAAACACTTCTCAACTGGAAACCGGACACTGTCTGCCACCAGCTCCTTAGCAGGGTGTAAAGTGTATACCAGCAACTGAAGGGCTGGAGCCATTTTTTCACTGACCACAAGTGGGATGGTGAAAGTGCCATTTTGGTCTGTTAGAAGGGAGAAAGGAACTTATAAGGAGAGAAGTTCAAAGATCTGCTGTAATAGTAGCCATCCTCAACTAGCATAAAGCTGTACCAGTCAGAGGTGGAATCCATACTTAGACAATAAAGTGAAAAATGCTGGATTTGCCAGGAGGTAACGTGCCTGGATTTAGATCCAGATGCTATCAGATTTATTGAGGGCGTGAACTTGTGGACAGATTCAAGTAACCCCCTAAGCCAGACAATCTGCATTCCCTACATTATCCTTTGTGAAAATCTTTACAGGACACCACTACTTGACTCAGCAAATGAACTAGTTTCTGGACTATCTCTGACTTTATAGTGATCTTAGTGGTAGTGTTTGATATCATGCACACATACAGCCCTCCCAATAGCTGCTGTGTCTATCCAGGAAGCCTCACCTTGGTCCTCATTTCAAATATCCAACAATCCTCCCCCTTATTTTTTTTCTTTAATATAGGTACGTAGATTGGCAACCTAACTTACCAGCTTGGATATTAACTTTAATTTCCCCTGTAAGGACAATTTTGCCTTTTGCCATGCCCTGTGCAGAAAAGAGAAATACATTTATGGATTGGCAGGGGTTGAAGGGCTAAAGTGGTAATTAAGTTCAATGTACATCAAGAGAACAATCAAGTCATGTATATTGAGATGGCTTCAGATCCTTAAAAATCAGCTTTCGGGCATGCTGGATGCTGCCACTATAGTTGTTCCTTCTGGGGCCCTTGTCACGGCCTCAGGAAGCAGAAGGAAAAGGAAGGGGGAGGCAGAAAATAGCACAAAATATTTCTTGGAGGGAAGGGACAAGAGCCCTGACCTAAGATATTTTCAAGGTGGTTCCTTACTATGAAATAGAGTAACATGGCCAGAAATGCGGGTCATTTTTCCTGAGAGCATAGCTTTGCCAAGCCTCCTGTTGTTGGGTTGTTGGCCATTGTGCTGTCTAGTAATCCAAAATCTGGAAGAGCACTCATTGATATGATCACTGGATGGACTGCCAGATAGCTGCCCAGTACAGCCCTTTCAGCTAGCCAGGCAACAACCCCACACTTACCACATAGAAGAAGTTCATGGTGTTGATGCTCTTGTATCCTTCTGTGTTCAAGACATAGTGCACAGTGATCATCCTCTTCTGCCCACACTTCAGATCTTTCCACAAAGGCTCTATTTTCAAAAAACTGCTAGTCCAGGAGTAGAAGCGTTGGACGGTGAGAGATGCATCAGGGTAGGAAGGCTCTATCCAGCCTTCATAGTGGCAGTGATCACTGGTTTTATATGTTACCTGATTAGGAGAGGGAGTGGGGAATAAAAGAAAACCAAATCCCTATCACTAGGGAAATCATTATTACATACTGACATCAGAATTATTACTTCACCCAATGCATATATTTTAAGAATTGCATCTAAATCCATACAGGGAAGGAAAAAGTAGGACAATGGCCTTGCAGCCTTGCAACAAGCCACTGAATCGCAACAACTCAGGTGTTTTCTTCACTTCTTTTATAGTAATTTTGAGAGCTCTAGAACATTAAATAAGCCAGAGAAAGCACATTTTTTGCTACCAGAATTCAAACCTCATCCCATCTTTTTTTTGGGGTTCAGTTTGAGAGCAGCTATCTCTCTCTATATTTAGCCTTGCTTTGTACTCACTCTCAGACTGATCTCAGGATCAAACATTTCAGAGGTATCAATGCTAAACTCTGCAACGCCGTTACCATCAGTGGTGAAGTTGTCTGTGTTCTTGTTGTTGACAAATAGCTGAATAACCTCATTGGAAATAGGAGAGTTGTCTTTGTCTACCAGCTTGACCTGTAGAAGAGATGTGTTCAGCATGTTATCTTTCTGTATGTAGATATTAATATTTTGAACTCCTTTGCTTTACACACAGAAGAATTGATTTTTCCTTTCCCTTCAAAGCAATACTTAAGAACTGAAATGTCTGTCTTCACTTTCTGGCAGGTATTTCAACTATTTTATGAGGTTTGGAGTAGGAGATTCCTCAGCATCTGCACCATTGGTAATGTCCTTTTTTGGAGCAAGAACTTATTCCTCATCCCTTTCCTGGTCAGTCCTTTCTGATCACACATTTCCACTGTAAAGATAAATGACCTTTCCTCCATTTTTTGCTGTCTTAATCTTGAGAGTCTGGTACTTTCAGCGTCTGAAGGTTTTTTTTCTCCAGATCTTTGTTTTGAATGCTTTTCTGATTCTGTCCCCACTGTCTAAACTATTTATGTATTAAACAAACAAAAAATAACAGATATCACTAGGTAAATTCTGGGTTTGCTAGGTGTGAGCATTTGGGTTTTTTGCAGAAAAAGGTGGCAGAAGTAATAATGTATCACATACAGGCTTAAGGGATTGGCTATCCTTACTGTCAGAAACAACACGAAGAAAAATTATGTCTGAATAATAATAAAAAATAACAATAAGGGACTAAAAGTATTCAGATGCATATTCATTTCAGTGGGACTGAACGCAACTAAAGTGAAGGCATAAAACATATGGCCAGCAACAAGTTTTTCATAGTCTAGGGAATGGCCATGGATGTGGTATCACATCACCTGTAGCATGTCATGGTACCAGGATGTGGACTGGAATCTGCTGCATTTTGAGAGTGTATAAGTATCAGTATCACTATCATCTTCCAGACAAGAGATCCCTTAGTATGACCCTCGCACAAAAGCGAAGAAGCTGCCTGAAGCCATAGTCAGCAGCTTTATCTCTGAGATGTGACCTCCCAGCCTCCTACCACTCATCTTTTAGCATGTTTAAACTCTATTGTGTGTGAGAATGTGTGTTTGAAGAATTTACTGTGGCACATCACCCCAGGAAGTCTGTTGACCCCCCAGCCTCCAGTAAGGGGTGGTGAGGTGCACAGCAGTCTGAAGAACAGGAGTGAGGACTGAGTAACAAAGGTGGGTACGATGGAGGGGGAAGGTCCATGAAGCACAATCTCTTTGCTTCTTTCAGTTCTACTGGCACTGTATGTACCCCTATTGTTTCCTCATTGAAAGAATCTGAAATGAAGGAAAGAGAGAGCTTTATCTCTGTTAAATAACTTGTAGAGTTATGTGGGATTTGTCATGAAAAAAACTAATGAAAAAGCTTTTTGAGATGGAAACTGTTATTATTTCCTTGTGGTTCTTTTTTTCTTAAATTCTTTTCACTCATTCCCCCAGTGTTTTTATTCATTTCTGATTGACATATGATGGTCAATTCAGAAGGCAGCGGCAATGATTTATCTCAAGCTTAAAAATGCATGTAAGAAAAATGTTAGTTAGTGGATTGTTTTTATTTAAAGTATTTCTGGCAGAATCAAACTCAGAATAAACTAATACTCTTCATTATTCAGAACTATCAATAAGGCATCATATGTAAAGAAATAAGCTTAGGGTGAGCACTCTGTGCCCTGAACAGTTCCCCAGATGTAGCTGTCTCTGTTGTCATGCAATTGCCTGTCAGTCATCTTCAATAAAAGCTCTCTATGCCCCTGCTTACCTGCCCAAAGTAAGGAATTCCTCTTCTGTAGTGGTGATCCATGTTCTGAAACTGTATACTGCTCATCACCTGAGTTATGGAAATAGACCGAGTAGCTGTAAGTTGCAGGCCTGTAAGACACATCCAGAGTCAAGAGAAGATATACTTTGTCTTGCATATGCCTTCAGCAGTTTCAGAGCTAGCATTTGACTGGAGATGGCCACTGCGCTTATAAAAATGCATCTTCTTCCTCAAGAAGACATCCTTGTACTTAGCAGGCAAAGGCTGAATATCTACTTCCCTCCTGTTGGACCACACCATTGTTGCCATTTCTGACTGTCTAGAAGGGATTACCTGTTCCTTTCTCTGTGACGATGGCTTTCACATCAAGATTCCTCATGTAACCAATGCGATTTAGTTCAAAGGTGTGGGAGCTGAAAACCTGGGAGAGGCAACCCTCTGTATCCAGCTGGAAAGGGAGGAAAACAAAATCCTATTAACAAGGATTTCAGCTTTCAAAGGATGCTGGCAATACACGGGACCCTTCTTTAGTGAGTCTTTTCCCACTGCTTTTAATAGGATTTATACAGGAGTGATGGAGATGTTACTGTCTACAATTTTCAGATGGGAAACTGAGTTATGAAGAAGCAATGTGTCAGTTCTTCAGGCCTTTAGGAAACCAGGAAGAGAAATCAGGTGCCCTAAGTTCCTAGCTAGTGCTCTAAGCAAATAAATTAGTGGAACGAAGTGAAGCATCAAAGAGAGAAAGAAAAGTATGGTAAGCAAAGGGAGAGAAGCAAGAAGACATGAGAGGATAAACACAAAGAGGAATAATAATTATGTATCATACCTCTTTGGTAAATGATTGACAAACTGGGCTCTTCTTGCACCTCCCGTATGAATCAAAATCCCTGCACACACTTAGCTGGACTTTCCCTTCTACAGGCTGGCCATAGGTGTACCTAGGGAAAGAGGAAATATATCCACGAGCTGATGCTTGAAAAATGGATTTTATGCAGGAGTGGACCCAGGACAAGCAGTGAGCTGGGAAACCAGAGAATGCAGTAGTTTCACAGGCTTTTTCCTAATTAGGAAAAAGCTGCTTCTGCTGTTCCAAAAAGATTTTACAACTCAGAAGCTGAAATATTAGTAAGTCCTCTTTAACCCTGAAACCAGTGAACCAAAACCACACCTGAAACATAAATATCTCTGTAAGCATGATGGACAGACAGGGATACTGAACAAGTTGTAAGTGCTGTCTCCACTCTTCAGCTTAGACTGGAGTTCTAGACTCACTTAAATCAAAGCAAAACTACTCATATCTGCAAGGGGATCAATATTTCAGCTCTGGATTCTAAGTGATAAGATTTTAGTGTTAGAGTAAGCAAGGTTCTGAGGAACTAAGCTTGGAGGGTACATTAAAGACAGCTGGAACCCTAAGACCCCTGCTAGAATTCAATGGTGCTCTTCTGTATGAAGGTCTCCCTCTAAAGTGGGTTGTTGGGAGTGAACACATCCTACTTCAGCAGTGAACATCTCAAAAGATTTATTATTCAACCCACTGAACACCAGTTGGAAGAGAATACTCATAGAATAAAATGAGATGAGCTCACAAATAAATGAAAGCTCCAACCAACCCTGGCCAACCTATTCTGAGGCCCTATTTATTTTAGTCTAGTTTCTCCTAAGGCCTGTCTTTTTCCCCAGTTGTTGGGAAGTTCTTGCTCTTGAGCGTATTTCCTAACAACTCTGCACCTGGTACTTACACTCCACAAACTTTCGTCGTGAACTCTGAATCCAGGACTGTAAGGCTATCTGGTGCAGTGACTGTGACATCAAATTTTGGCAACACTAGGACAAAGAAAAAAAGTAAAAAAGCAAAACACGGCACTTACAGACCCTCCTGAAGTGAAAGAGAAAATGAGGATACGTCATCAGTGTTAGTCACAGGTGAAATGGGATTTCAGAACTGGGTTGCCAAAATGGTTGAGAAGTGGCCTGACATGCAAAGGTTCACAAGTCTATTTCTACAAAGGTTTAAAGAGAAGTCAGAGCTTAAGAGGTGAATCTTGTGATGTCTAGATGCCTTACAGAGCTTTGGCCAAGAAAGGTAGCAGATGTGACAGACTAACCTTTGACTGGGCAAAAGTTAGTCTGTCACAGTGAAATTTGCAATCAACTTATTGATTTGTTATGCAAATTTTCTGGCTGAATCTGTGCAAAATGTTTAATTTATCTTCTTTGGCTTTTTACCATTCTTTTTATTTCTTTTCCTCTACAGTTCTTAATGACAATGAATTGAAGTTGCATTTGCCAGGAAGCTGTTTGAAGTTTTAGAAGTCAAAAGGGTTGATTGATAGGGGGCTCATCCCAAATAAAGCTTTCCACTCTGACTAAAAGCAAAGGGTGGCATTTACCATATTCCTCCACAAGGAATGAATGATTTGTTTTATCTCCTGACTTCTTTGTTACAATAATTTTGTAGTTCCCCAGGATAGGCTCTTCAGTTAGTGGGAATTCAATCTGGATAATGTTCATCTCTGACGTCACATTTTGCCACTGAAATATCCTGTTGCCCCGTGGATCCTGAAATGAAAAAGAATACAGACTCACAGTTTGTTTGCTTTTGAAATCTTTTGCTACAAGCACACAAAACCAGAAACAAATAAGGAAACAGGGCAAGTTGCTTTGACTCACTGGTGAAATTGTGTAATGCATATGCATTGAGATAAATTATGTCTTTGTGCTCTGATTATTAATATTTCTAGATTCTCTTCTGTTAATCTCAGCCTGGTGATTAGTCTTGATTAGATTGATTCGACTCCATCATCAGGGGAAACTGCACAATACTGCTCTTCCCGGCTTTTTAGTACGTCTCTAGTTTTATGTTAAGAGGAGATAGAAAATCTTCTTCATGCTTCCCCTTCTGCTGAGATTATCCCATAAAAATTTTGGCCTTTAGCAGCTCCAGCTTTTTTTCAGCTGCTGGAAGAAGGAAGAAAGCAAGCATGTCTTCTGCATTTACTCATGTGTCATTTGCTTCTCAGCATATGTTACACTAGTTAGACTAAAGAGAACTCATTCACAACATTTCTTTGAACTTTGTAAAGCACCAACTGCAGAAAAAATACATGTAGATCTCAAAATATGTATGTTTCAGTGCAAACAAAGTCACCTGACCACATGGTATAACATGAAAACAAGAATACTATCTATACATGAACTGTGATTGCTATTTTAAAAATCATTACAAAATGCTGTGGAAGTGCATAACACAGCCTATATTTGTTCAGAGATTTTAGCAGCACTTGAGTAATGCAAAAATATACCCCAAAGTAAGTTGAGCAAACTAGAGGAGGTGGAGGGGAGTCAAAGATATAAGAGTACAACTTTTAACTGATGAAATGAATATAGGCATGCTTTCCATGTTAGTAAGGGTCAAACAGCACCCTGTAATTTTATGAAGTTTCTGTCAGAAACTCAGGAGCAAGATTTGGCTGTGTGTAGACACATACAAACTGAAGTAAGCGCATACGCCCTAGATTTTATTTTTAGACGTGTAATACAGTGCAAAGAGAAAAAAAAAAATCTTACCTGAATTGTAATCAAGGGGTACTGAAAAAGGAAAAGGAAAAAACAGTGGAGAAGAGATTAGTTGGCTGTACAAAGAAGAATTAATTTTCCCTGGGACTGTGAGAAATGTATAACCAATAGTCAGTGTTGCCTCACCATCAGAGACCCTCACCTTTTACTTCAATGAGAAGATTACATAAAGAAAAGAGATTGAAAAGAGCATGTTGGGGCAGCTTCTAATCATACTGGATTAAGTGCAATCCCAGAGCATCTGAGTAAATATAGGTGCATGTAAACTGTGATTTGGACTCCTTTCATCTTACATCCTCACTCTGCTTATTAGCATCAGCTTTATTTTGTAATACTGTGCTATTTACTGCATTACAACAACATGAGAGGAGGTCAGTAAAGACCCTTCCATCTGTTGTCTTACGTACTACGAATATGAAGGCAGCTTGCTGGCAATGAAAAGGGTGCCTGCCTCTAAATAAGCAATTATGCTAACAGCTTTCATTTTCATTTCCCCATTTCTAAAATGGGCCAAGTACTAGATGGATGACTTAATTTTTTGTAAGCACCAGTTGCTGAACAGTAACAGCAGAAGACTGAACTGTGGCTGCCCAGGGAGGTTGTGGGGTCTCCTTCTCTGGAGACATTCAAAACCCGCCTGGATGCGTTCCTGAGTGACCTGCTCTAGGTGTTCCTGCTCTGGCAGGGGGATTGGACTAGATGAGCTTTCAAGGTCCCTTCCAATCCCTCAGATTCTGTGATTCTGTGATTTCTGGTCAGAGCTAAAATAATGTCGATTCTGTGATTTCTGGTACAGAGTTAAAATAATGTCTGAAGCAACTAAATGAAGGGGGTTTGAGACTCTTTCTCAGCAACAGCAGCAGGTGTCATCAGGAATCCAATCTGCTGCACACTTGCACTCTTCCCTGTGAGTCTAAAGTAAGGGTGGGTTATAGGAAGTGCTTAGGGAATCGTGTTAATTCTTTGTTGTTTAGTCTCTGCAATATCTCCCTTTATCCACAGCAACTCTCTACTTAAAATTTGAGAAGAGGTTGTCTCCCAGCAACTATAAATACAGAGGAATATTAAAGGTCACTCACCATCTCCTGAACAGGTTTAAAATTGAAATCCAGGGCAACAACACGAAACATCACTGGAAAGACAAGGAACAGGGTGTTAGCACTAACTGTAGTTTATTTGGCTGAACACAATGTTTTGCATTCATTAGTACTCCTGGTTCCACTGGAGGTGAATAAATGCACTGCAGGTAATAAAATGCATCTGAAGGAATTGTACACAGACTTCGCTGAGGGGTGTTCTTACACTCTCATGAAAGTTTGCTTAACCTCAAAAAAAGGGGATGACCGAACGAATGAGAACTGCTGTGCAGGTCAGGCAGTCTCAAGTGACAGCCATAACTCTTTCAATGGCCCTCTGCATGATTTAGGCAAATTTGTTCCTCTTCATTTCCTGATGTATAAAGCAGGGTTTGTTTCTAAACCTCTAAATCAGCTTTGAACATAAGAAAGTTCCAAATGTTACTGAAACTAAGAGGTGTCAGGTTTTCCTAATGCAGTATAATTCCTCTTAGTTCTATTTGTTCTCACCTTGTACAGTTTTTTGCCATTTTTTTTAATTTTTATGTAAGAAAAAGTGAAAGAATTACTGCACAAGTAAAAACATAAAATCATATTTCGAAAGTGTCCTTACAAAGCATTACCTTAAATAATTTAATTTAGTCTGCTGCTTCTCCCACTTCAAAACCAAGCCAGTTGACAAATAATTAAGCCATTATTTGGTGGATACCTTGATGACACCAAATACTGATTGGTAAGCTTTTCTTCATGCTATTTGCTTATATAGATAGAACTCATTGCTAATTAAAATATAGCTGCTCCAGTCTAATGTTTATATTATTGGGTTGACCTCTGGAATGAATTATTCTCATAGTGTTTCATACAGTGCTTTACCTGTGTGCTTGAAGCCCTAAAGCCTAGAAGTGAATTGAAGAATGGATCTAGATAAATGATTCTTTGTGTACATGGAGCTCTGGTCAATGGCCAGGTGAGAAGTAGGGATAAGGGAACAGTGTAAGTGCAGGGAAAACAGCAACATGAAAGTGTGAAGTCCAAAACAATCAGAAATAAGAAGTTAAATAGCATGACTTGTCTCAAAGAAAAAAAGATAAATAATTTTAAAATAATGGCTTTTACTTTTGGTCTTTAGGCTGTCTTTGATGTGGACCAACAACATCGCAGACAGAATACTGTGGGAACATTGGTTTATGCCAGGCACTTAAGTAGTGATCTAATCACTTCTTTTCACTATCTTGACCTGTCACCAATAATGAAACAGCATCAGTAAAAAGTCCCCTCCTCTGTCATTTGGGAGGAAGGGTCAAAAATAACAGAAACCATGGGATGACAGTTTCCTGCCATCCTGAAGATGACTGACTTCTACTACAAATACTTCTAATGGATTTAACAGAAACTGTGAACAAACTGGCTAGACTGTAGCTTAGTCTGAAAAATACCTGACAGATAGAAGAAAAAATTGCTTCCTAAGGCATATGTTATAAACTAAATAGATATTCACCACTCTGTCCTGGTTTGTAGATGGGTTTGTCTGTCTGCACGAAGACAATGCTTTCTGTGCTCCAGATCATCACCGACCGTCGCTCTTCTAGGCTGACCGTGGTGCTCTTGGCAGAGAAGGAAATGAAAGCCAGAGGGGCAGAATTGGTAGAAGGAATCTGTGAGGAAACAGAAAAATAAGGGGAGGTTGCTAGCCTTGAAGTCAATTGTTCCAGAACCTGAGGAACATCTATACCTGTGGCCTGGTCTCATACTGAAGAGACACTTGTCTCTCTTCCACCACCTTTGTCACCTTCCATCACCTTTCTTGGACATTTCTTATTTCTTATATCTATTAAAAATGCCTCTTTGTCTGATATATCTCTCCTCCACTCCTTTTTTCCTTCAACAAGTATAATTTTTTTTGTGTTGTTTGTTCCTCTCCTGCGCTCTCTGCTCTAGTTTACTTGTCCCTTTACTTGTTATTTTTCTTTTCCATTGGGACATAACTTAAAATTAATTTACCGTAAAGTTGAAGCACTGTAGACCATTGTTTGCTGTCATGGTTTTCTCAAAAATAGTGGTGTTAACAGCACCATATTCAAGGATGACTCTGATGGATATTGTCTCGTTGAGGTTAAGGAACTGCAGGCAAACCTGACCTGGAGAGTCAGCTTGAAGGACAGCAGGCACTATCAGGACATACTGCCTGTGAGATCAAATGTTAAAGTGGTCACAACATAGAAAAAGGAGAAACAGCCTCACAAGCATTATTATTCAGTATTCACTGACTAGTTTGGATTAAATATAGGACACTGCCAATGCCCCTAACTCTTGCCCTTTTCTCCTTTATCTTGGACCCACATTCTTTTAGCAAAAAACACAGCTAGTACTACTGCTCTTGTCTTTTCTGAACATACATATCGACTTCTATGGCAGTTCTGCAATAGACAGGTCTGCTTCATATTAAATGTGAACCATTCACTTGTCACCCACATTCCAGTTTAACTTAGCTCTTCAGATAGAAAAGATGAGCCATGGCAGTATTTAAAGTATTTAATATTTAAAGTCAAATCTGTGGCACTAATTAGCATTATTTTCAAAGCCTTATAGTGAACACTATTAGTAATAATATGGTAGTTCTTACGGCTCAGGTTCCTTGGCAGCTGTTACATGCAGGAGAAGAATAACCAAAAGAAACTTCAGCCACATTTTCCTCACTGTGAGACAGAATAAAGAGATAAGCATTATTCCCAAGAAACAATTCATTTCCTACTAATTTAACAGCTCTGCAACATTTCTCACCCAGACCTCCAGAGGAAAAGAGTTGGCCCTTCAACTCCTCCCTGGCTCCTTCCTTAGACGTTAGTGCCTTTATAATTGCAGCAAGGGGTGGAGATCCCAGTGTACCCTACTGCTTACAAGAACCTCCCCTAACCCTACTGCAACCTAAACCAACCCACTGTCTTCAGACCGTAACACTTTACTGCAGTTCTCTGAGTGTCTGTGCAAAATACCTTGTTTTGAAGGCTTTGCTTTTTACACTAATGTTTGGAACAGCACAGGAAGGCGCAAAATGACCTAAATGAGAATGAACCTGTAAAACTGGATTAACAATTGAAGGTTTTCCCCATCATCTTTGGAACTTCCCATCTGCATTGACTGTCTGGATGAATTAAACTGATTTTCTATACTTTGCCACCTGATTTTGGTTAAAGTAATGTATTGGCCTCTCTTTTCCCTTGTTTCATAGATATTCTGTATATTGACAAAATGGAATAATAGAGAATCTAGAAACAGAAAGATGTCTAAAAGGTCTTGATTGTTTCTACCATAGCCATTAAGCACCTAAGTGTTGAAATTTGACTCATTTCAGCTTGAAAATAGCCAGACAATGGGTCCACGTAAATTTGTTAGTGTTCCAGGTTTCTAGTTTTCACACTTGTGTGGAAGCTAATTTTTTTGGGTGGTTTTTTTTTGTTTGTTTTATTTGTTTGTTTGGTTGGTTGGTTGGTTGGTTGTTTTTTTTTTTTTTTTTTTGTCTAGAGAGAATAAAGGTCTGCTTTCATCCAAAGACCTTATTTTAGGATAAAAAAGGATTACCTCCTCCTTTTGTTCCCTTGTGCTCTCAAGAGAAAATAAAGCACTCTGTATGCTGCTTCCCACAAGAAAAGCAATGCTGGAAATCAGTTGCTTGATAACTGTTAAGTCTTATTTTTTTCCCATTCATACTGGTACTGGGTCTGGCTGGGATGAAATTAGGAAGTCAGCTTTCTTCATAGTAGCCTGCATGGTGCTGTGCCTTGTATTTGTGGCCAGAACAGTGTTTGCAACTCAACAGTGTTTTGACTGTTGCAGAACAGTGCAAGTTCAGCTTGCACAGTGTCAAGGCTTTCTCTCTCCCTCACCTCCCATCCAAAAGCCAGTAGGCTGGGGAAGGGTACGAGACTGAGAGGGAACACAGGTGGGACAGTTGACCCAAACGGACCAAAGGGTTATTCCATACCATATGACATCATGCTCAGCAATAAAGGTTGGGGAAGGGAAGAGGAGGGGTGACATTTGTGGTTATGTAATTTTTTTTTATTCTGAAGAAACCACTGCACATACTGAAGCCCTACTTCTGAGGAGTAAGGGGCTGGACATCTGACTGCCAATGGGAAGTGGTGAATGAAATTTCTCATTTTGCTTCTCTTTCATGTGCACCTTTTTCTCTCTTTATTAAGCTGCCTTTATCTCAGATCACTAGTCTTTTTACCTTTCCCTTCTATCCTTCCTCAGGAAGGGACAGTGAGTGTAAGGTAGGGTGGGTACTTGGTTGCACTGGATGTTATCAGCATGGTTAAATTTTGTAGACCTGAAGCCAGAGAGTTACGGCTTGACAGGCAGCATGGGAACATGTTTTTTCTCAAATCTCATGATACGTTGTGTGATTGTCTCTTCTTGTTTCTTGCTAGTGTGTGATGCAGGGAATGGTAGCACCTACCACATAAAGCAGCTATGAAACTTTCTTCAATTATGTCTTCACATTTTCACAGAAGTATCAAACCGTATGAAATTGGAACAGGGCAGCAGCCACAGGTGGTCCCTAGAGGTCTCTCTGTGGCATGCTTTGGGTGCTGAGATCACTGTCTGATGTTCTGCTCTGAAAGCCCAACTCCCTGTTATTTCTATTAGAGAGGATCTCTATCAGCTTCTGCAGTTCAGGAGCTTCACTAGACACTAGGCTTGTTTTCCTCTGTGACAGGATACCCACTCCAGGAGCTGTCAAGAACAGAAATTCACTGACTAAGGCTTGAACTTGAGTTGACGTTGTAAAAAAGAGTTAATGACCAGTATTGCATGTTCTTGCTCTTCCTGGCTTTCTCAGGTAGTTAGGAATTTATTGCAACATAATAAAGTATTCATCCCAAGCAAGTCAATTTGATAATCATCACAGTTAACACACAGCAAGAAGTATTCTCTGGCTACTTTTGAAAGTTTAATCAAAAAATCAAGTGGGTTAGGTGACATCTGAAGGTTGTATGGATAGAGGAGGATAGTTGTGTATAACATACTGTTATAATGAACAGGTTTTTTGGGCCAAATAGAGATTAGAATGTGCCATCAGTTAGAAAGTCCTCTCTTGTATCTCAGAGAACTGCTATTACTCACGATGTGTTCTGTGCATATATGCCTTCTGAATGGTAACTAAATGCAGGACAAAAATGATCCTTGTATCCTATATCCAAATAACTCACTGCACTGGTTTAAACTCTCCAATAGCCAGAATGGAGAAGGTGTGCCTAGTAATGAAACAAGCAAACAAGAAATGCAATTATCTGGAATTGCAGTTATTGGACTAATATGTGTGCAATCAAACAAAAAAAAAAGCCATTACACCTTATCACAATAAAGGAAATTAGAGGTCAACCCATCTTCTTGGTTATAACATACAATCATTTGTCTTTCACAGGAAAATCTCCTTAATTCTCTGTCATTGAGATTTCTTGGAGACAGGTCTTGAGGCTTCTGTGTGTAATAACAACACCATGATTCCTTTACTGGAGATGGTGGAAGAATTTCTTATCTTTCTGGGGATGTATGAGGAACCATGAAGTTATGTTGGAGAACACCACCACACTTGGCTAGGTCTGTGTGTTTGCAGATGGAAAGCAATGAGAGGGAGCCTTGGCAATAGAATAAGCTGTTTTAGTCAACTTTGTTAAGAAACAATTCATCAGCTAAGTATAGATAGCTTTCTGCCCTGCTGCAAGCAGAGTTAGACTGTAAAAATTGTGCCTTTACTGCTGTAGTTTGGTGTATTTGAGGCACTAGATATGTTCTATCAGTAAAAGCTTATCTTTACAAAGAAAAGCTGTCTTGTTAAGATAAACTAGACTAATACTGTTCAACTGCAATCTGCAATTATTCTTTTTTCATAGAGAACTGGTCATAGTGATTTCTGTGTAAAGGAATGACCTCACCTCAAATTTCACTCAGTATTATTGCAAAGAGCCCTGTTTCTCTCCTGTGGGAGTCATACAATGGCGCTAGGAAAATTCCAGTAGTCTCTGAAGCTCCACATTTTTTCCTGGTTTTTTTGCCATATTTGTGGCAGCTCACATTTCATTTAATTCTTTACTTTTGCTGGTTATTGTCATCACCCAACCATCCTTTGTGCTTGACTGGAGGAGTGGAGGAGAGTGATAATTCTGTGAGAGTTTGTACAACCTAGCAGAGCAAATTTGAAGTAGCCAGCTGAGAACTGCAGTAGGTAGTGGTAGGACCTCTGGCAAAGCCCATATGGTGAGTTCCATAATTGTCTTCCTAGCAGCACCACACTGGCAGTCTGAAGCCAACTTGACTATGTCTGCAAGACCTGTAGCAATACCTTTATGGTGTACACACTGTCACCTTTCTTGTAAGTGTCTTGCTGCTTTCAAAGGAGGAGCAACACAAAGAACCTTGGTCATTACAGCTCTGTAAATTAATTGGAAAGCACCGAAGTGATTCACGAGTTTGACTATGACTGCTTCTTATAAGACCTTCTTTAAGCAGATTAGATTGTAACAATTTGTTTAGGCATAGTAAAGGTCGAAATGCTTGGTTTGGCCCAGGTGGCTGGGGAACAATGCTTAAATATCTTAACTACAGGTAAAGTTCTGCTTGGTCTAAAGGGTCTCCAATCAAGCATGCAAAATTTCTTTCATTGTTCTAAGACATGTGGGCCCTGCCAATGTTCTCTAGAAGCCCTGTAAGCTGAACAGGATGGTGAGCTCATTGAAGAAAATAAATATATCCCCAAAGGAATAGTCACAGATTGCAGTGATTTCTCCCAACCAAATGAGGGGTGCTGCAACATATTTCAGTTCATGATGGTTTAATTCCTGGAGAAGCAATGGTGTAAAAGATGACGGTATGTGAAGACCAGACATTTGCAGGGATTCTGTTACACCAGTGACTTATGTGAGTGTGGGTGGGTCATCCAGAACCTATTTTCAAAACTGTGACCTTTGTCCTCCTATGTGAAGAGGCCTGAGGAAGCAGAAATAGCTCTGTGCAAGCTCAAATATCTTTGCTGTGCAATTTTGGTGGTAGATGTGCTGGTGAAACATAGAGTGAAGCTGGAATCTGACTACTGTCCATGCAACTGCACAAACCTTAGTGGATACTGATGAAATTATATTTCCCAGTTATAATTCTTTAGTGTGTACTACTGAAATTATCTTTCCTAGTTATACACAGTTTGCCTAGCAGAGTTCGGGCTAAGCTATAAGTGCAATGGTACAATTAGAACCACAGAATCACAGAATCTCTGTATTAGTCTGCACTTCTTTTGGGAGTGCTTTGCAGTTTTACTGTCCTTGTATGGACCGGACCAAGTGTTATTCAACCCTCCTTTCTTTGTGGTCTTGATAGGCAGCAGCAAGGGTTGAGTTTAAGCGTGAGGTGACTAATAAAATACCTGAACAAGCCTCACAAAAGACCTCTGGTATATAGTAAGTTAATTCTTCATACTTGCAAAAGTAAAATTTATTAGATGGGGAAAACAAAATATTTAACAAGAAGTATCAAGAGGGGAACATTTGACATGTAGTTCTAAAAATATACTAGTTAAGCCCTCTCCTCTGGTGGGACAACTAGGCTGGCTGCATGCTCCCTCCCTAAACCTCCCATGCTAGCAATCAGCTCTTGGCTGATACTGAGAAATCATCTTGTCTAACAAAAGCTGACACAAGTTGTACATGACGTCACCTTCTATTTGACATAGAGGTAACTGAGGCTAAACCAGCCATCTCTAGCATGCTGAAGACTGCCAAACCCATCCTCTGACCTTTCAGCCTCTGAGGAAAATCCTAACCCTTTGTTTCTATTTCACAGCTACGCACAACCCTACTTTGAGCTGTAACTTCTGCACTGTAGGTAGAAGCATATGCTTTAAGTTTGGGTGAAAACTTGTGCCAGTCACATGTAAAAAGAAGTAGCTGTCTGAGAATTACATATTACAATGGTCTTTCTCTACTTTATGGTAGGTCTGCTTTTTAATTTCATTCTGCAGAAATGTCTCACAAATACTTTTAACAGGAGATTTACAAGTGCTCGAAACTCTTTGGTCCTTCTCTCCACTAGTTTCCAGTGGAGTAGTCTTCTCTGTCTGGTTGCCCATCTTCTCTGGAGTGATTTGGGAGTGGTCATCTAGGAGTTTTGCTTCCTTTTGGGATCTCAGCCATCAGACTACCGAGCCTACAGGGGTGTTACTGACGTAATTGTACCCCTAAAGTTCTTTTGTGAAGTTGCAGCCTCTGTTGACATAACAGATCCAAATCATCTCTCAGAACAGCAGGTTGGACTGTCTGGGAAGGGAACTGTGGAGAAGCAATGTGTTTACATGCTTCTTTGGATGTGGTTACATGAATGCAGCTTTGTGGTATGGACCTGGGCCAAATGAAATAGTACTTTGCCAGGCTTTCTTCTTCATTTCTCAGACATATTTTGGGGGGAAATGCTCTAGGTCTGTTCCAGCTGCTCTGGGATGGGAAGCACGGATCTTGCTGTAGTCACTTCAAGGTTGTAAAATGATGTTTTCAGAACCAAGAGTTCATAGAATATGAATCCAAGAAATGAGACTTATACCTTTAAGAGCAGGTGCTCCCTCTTCTCATTCCTTTCAAGTCTGTCTTGTGAGTAGGCATGATATTGCTGGGGTTCAAATCTGAAAAAGAGCATGGATGTAGGAGTCTCTCACATCCAATTGAAAATACCAAGTGTTGGAGACTGCAGTCACTTAAGCACAAGGGCATCAGTTTGAGGTTTTTGCCATTGACCAACATCTAGCTTCTAAATATTTTTTTTTCTGCTGTAAAGTATATTTCTTTCTACCATGACATACCAGGATATTTCTTTCTACCATGACATACCACAAATTGAACTTGTTTCAGCCACATTATGGGAGGCATGCAAATGTTACTCAGAGCTTGCAGCATTCTCTCCCTTTATCTCGTATTATTATCTACTTGGCAGCACAACAATACTCTTGTGTTACTCAGTATAGTAATTGTGTTACTTTAAGGATGCCTCCCAGGGAGAGACTGTTTGTGCCTTCTACCTTTGACCTTATGCCTGAAAAGTTTTTTGATTCATTCCCCACATATAAAGGCTATTTCTGCTTCATCTCCAGTGATAATATACTCTGCATATATATTATCTGCATATAGCTATAATATATTTGAACTACTAAGCACTGTACAGAACAGGCTGGAGGATGTATCCCTGATGGAGAACTAGAATTCTTGTTATCTTCTCTTATCTTTTTAAACAGTTAAGGCTTCTGAGTTGGCTCAGGGAAAACAAGCTGTCCTCAGGTAAACATGAAGTCAGAGGAAGTCCCTAAGTGTTTTTTAAGACCACTGCATCATAAATGCAAATGCTAGGCAAATGCTAGGCAAAACTGTCTACTGGAGAGCACTGGGTGGACATGAGGGTGGACATCACATCTATGTCTGGTTGCTAGCAACCCCTAGTTGCTAGTCCTAGGGAAGCACAAACAGTTTGCTATTGCACGAAGCAGTGGCAGAGTCCTCATTGTTCACACCTCTGAGGAAGGCTTCCAGAGTCTCTCCTGTCATGTTTCCATAGACTGCAGGAGATGTATCCCTTAGGAATGGACGGAAAAAGTGAAAATAGATGGGTGACAATTTCAGTGAAAGTTAAAGGGAAGACTGAGTCATGGTATTTTTAAGGTTCTTGAGCATCTTTCTAGCAATAGCAAGCAGAGTAAGAAAATATGACTCAGCTGACTTCTTTTTAAGACAGAGAGTGTCAGTTGGGAACAAATTTTGAGAGTATATTTGTCTGTGACAGCAGAGCCATTGCTAGCAGTCCTGTGTAGGGACTCAGCAGACTCCAAATCCTGCCAAAATCCAGAGAGGTGGAAAGGCAGATTCACACTGGCTTCGGTAGGATCAAGATTCTAGAAATGGATGGGTACAGCAGTACCAAAGCCCATGAGAAGCAGCTCCCTGAAGCTGTGCTTCACGGACAGAGCCTGTGTGATTTACACTCTGGCTGCATGGGTGCCTGGACCCCAGGAACTTCAGGAGCATCTAGGCATCCCCCATCTTTGTACCTCCTGCATTCAAGGCCTCAATGTAAGACTTTGTTGGTTTCTTAATGCTTCTGACTCCCCTTTACTCTGGCTTTCAGTCATTCTTTTTTCTTGCAGTATATACCAACAGACTTATAGTTCTTTAAGCTATTTTGTGAGCCCTCCCTGACAATGGCAGGACTTTATATTCTTGGATGAAACCAAAAAGGTCCAAGTAACCCCATCACACCAGAAAAAGTCTGGAATTAGTTTGAAAAGAATTATTTAGCAAGCCTGCTAGTCCTAAGTTGTGTCCAAGACTGACTACAAGTCATGATGCATGTTTTCAGAAATGCACCTAACATCAGAACAGAGTGACCAGCTCATTACTGAAATGGTTGAAAAGTTTGAAATTTTTCTGAATACCTTTGCTATTCGTTTCATCACTTCATGTAGGGGCTTCTGATAATCAAAGGTAAGACTTGTGTACATCCAAGAAACAAACAAGAATCTAACCCAGATATTTTTCTTTAGCTTCAGTGCTTTATGTCTTGTTCCTAAGTTTCACCTAATCATCCTGGGCTACATAACCATGAAAGCTAGGGGCATGCATGGTTTCACTATTCCCACTGTTTACAGGATCATGTCTCAGATCATGCTAGTTCATGTCATCTCTGTTTGTTTGAGGATAACTAAACCTAACTAACTACTAAAACCAGTAGGAGCATTACTCAAACAATGCTAAGTTGCCGAATATCCTCCAAGCATTCACATTCAACCAAAGCAAGTGTCAACAAGAATGAAAAAAATCACGAGACAACAATGAAAGTAGTCATGATAGATGATTACAGCAAGGAATAAAAGTTAAAGTATTAAAAACTGCAACATATTTGTTGGAGACAATTTGAAGAAATCAAGAAGAGCTAAACAGAGCAAGTAATGTTGCATATTTGCTCTGTTTGCTATTAAGCAGGACACATCTATTGACCATGAGTTCAGCAGAGCCTCCAGCAGTGATCAAGAGCTTCCACAAGGTGTTGAAGTTTTTACAGTGCTGGCCACTGAGTTGGGGGCATTTCTTAAAGTCTTATATGGAAACCAGATCAGTCTATCATTTGCTCAGAGAAGTTGTGGATGCCCCATCCCCAGAAGTGTTCCAGTTCAGGTTGTATGGGGCTTTGAGCTACCTGGTCTACTGGGAGATGTCCCTGCCCATGGAAGTGGGGTTGGAATTTGGTGATCTTGAAGGTCCCTTCCAACTCAAACCATTCTATGAGTTAGGTTTTTAAACAGGCAGACCATTTCAAGGACTTCTTTCTATAGGAATACATACATACATACACAGAAGACTAGTGCTTGTGTTCAAACTAAAGAACTGAGTGTAAACATATTGTATTTGGTGCCTAATAAGAAATAATTTGGCATTTTTGGAGGTGCAAGATGACCCCTTACCTTTTTGTCTGATTGATTCACATGATCTTAAGACCTCAGTATCTGAAGTTCTTGTTAATTGTTGCATCTTTTCATCTGAAATTTTAAGAAATTCCTTTTGCTTAGGCTTTCATGTATTTATTGCAGTGTCCAACAGTGGTGAGGTTTAGTTCAATTTCCAAGTGCTTTAGGTGGAAAAAAGGTCTTCACAGGTGTTGTTGCAGGACACAGACTGCAAAGAACATGGAAACAAGACTTTTTATTGACTAGCTGAGATAGGACCCAAGAGCTTGTGGAAAAAACCAATATTTACATGGCTTCTACTGACTTGTCTGAAACACCAAGAAACACCCTCACACTTCCAAATCGATGTTTCAGGCTTATGTGGCTTCTCTTGAGATTTCTTTTGGTAGAGTACCTGCTCTGCATATTTTGTCTACTCTTTACTTCACTGCTTTGATTAATATTTTCATCAGTTCTTTCCACAAGAAGGAGTTCCCCTCTGGTAAGGCAACACTGAGGGTTGGATCACTCAGCTGTGTGGAGGAAAGATGGAACACATAAAAATAGAAGTTGTAGTGTACAACTGATTGAACAATAGCAAGGTGTCGTGCTTCTTACTGCACACAATTGGTTTCTGATATAGTCTGCTGTGCAGCATCTGATTTTTTGTGTCATTTGAAAATCAAGGCTTTCTTTATGGAGCTCATAAATCAACTCTGTAAAATTTCTTCAGCAGTGCCATGAAACAGACAAATTTCTCAAATTTACTGCATGTGTTTGAGAAATATATACAGGTATATCACAGTGAACCCAGGCAAAACAGACTCAAAGCTCTATTTTTACCTCTGGCAAACAAATAAAATTGAAAACTCAATGCAGTGAGAATGCAGGACATAGTTCAACTTGTCTGACTTGTACTAAGGTTAAGCAAACTTCTTGTATTATATATAGTTCTTGTATTAGCAATCTCAAATGATGCAAGCTCCATGAGAAAAAAAATTGAGTCACTTGTTGTGCTGGATATAAAAGTTATAGAGGTAAAAGAAGGCTATAAAGTGCAGATTTTGCTACATACTGCTGGCATTTTCCCTGCCACTCCCTCTCAGCCTAGTGAGAAAAACATAAACGCTGTACTTTTGAAAGAATCTGCATTACCTATCAGTTTCCATCTGACCAGGCTTGCAGTTGCACACTAACTGGAATGGCATTAAACAAAGGCTTTTGTTTAGCAGCAGGCTGAGTGTACACACGTGAAGAAGGTGGATTGAACTAGCCTGACTGACCCCTCTTGAAGCTCACACAATCTTTTCTGCTGACAGGGATGAGAGAACAAGGGTGAACTTGAGGTCAGTGAAAAGCAGCTTGGCACCTTAACATCTTCAAAATCATAGCTAATTCCTCAGTGTGTGACTGTCTGCAGCAAAGCTCACCCACAGGTTTCATGCAAGTCTTGTTCTCAGGGTATGCTGATGGGAACAGAAATCCTGGGGATAGGACCCCTGGGTTTTGAGCAGAATTGGAAGAGGTGAAAGCCACTCACCTCATAACGTCCTTTCCTTAAAATATCTTTTTTTTTTTTTTTTTCATAGATGAAAATTCTCATCAATGCACGGAATTCCACCAGAATTGTCAGGGAAGAAACTACTTAAAGAGCTGTAGGGTCCTATGCGCAATTCCTCAGTTGTTTAGAGCAACTCTCGACCTGTTTCTCAAGGTTTCCTAGGTCCTGGTGTTGATAAATCGTTGAAGCTGCTTTTTTCCCTGGAGCTCTGTGCTGCTCACAAGCTGAATACCCTCCTGGTAGCTGATCTGCAGAAAATCTTCCCCTATCCAAGGACTTCTCCAAATGCACTGAAAGGCACCTAGGAAGAGACTTCTGGGAGTTGTTATATGAGCTTGTGCCTCCACTGGGCTAGCTATTCAGTGGTAAGGGTGTGTGTCTGTGGTTGATAAAAACTGTCTGTGAAGTCCCCTATCTTTTTGGACAAAACACCAAGTCTGTGCGTGATGAAGCAAGAGTCAGAGTAGCTGCTTGTGAAGCAGACTATGAACATGTCTAAATAGGCCATTTAACCTCCAAATTTTGGCTTGTGCATGTCTGCCCCACCCAGATTTGGGCAGAACGATTTAGATTTGTCTGCATCTGTTGATACATGACCAAGCAGAGACAGGTAGGACACACCCTATTCTATGCAGTCGGTGCATGAAACCATCTTCACAGAGAAGACTGGGGCAATGGTTGAAATTTGAGACCCAGTAGATATTGGGACCTTGTGGGTATTTTTAATTGTTTGGTAGACTGGGTTATTTTTACATGCTTCATGTCTTCAGAGGACAACCCAGATCTGTACAATTTTAACTTCATAAAACACATCAGGAAACTAGAAATGGATTTGCAGGAAGAAGAAAAGGAGGGACTTCCTTATGACTAGAAATCCCATGGTTTAGACTACTACTCATTCTAGGTAGTACCTGGTATTCGGTAACCAAGGCTGTCACAGGTTAGGTAAGACATGCTCCCATTACCCCATTATGACCAGAGCTGTATGGCTTTGTTAAGTTGGGTCAGGACATTGTTTTTAGATGCATAAATGCCTAAAGGAGGCAAACTGGAGCAATGGAAATGAAGACTTATGCTGTTGATGGGGATTTGGATGAAAAGAGGGAGAGACCCAAGACTTGTTATAAGAAGTCAAAGTGGAAATTATGGTTGTTACTCTAAGCAGGAGCCACTCAGCATACACAGAGGCAGGGCTGTGCTATAAGAAGGGAAGTAGGGGCAGGAGGTAGAGTGCTGACACATTGCCTGCTTAGCGTTCTGCATGGTTCTCTGAGGGAGCTGGCTGTTTCTGTGCCTTGCTGCCTGCTTCCTACTGCTCCTCTGACACCATGGTAAGCCTGTTCAAGCAGGTAGGAGGAAGAAACATGCTTTCGAAACATACTTTCCTCTCCTAAATCTTGTAGTTTTGGGTTGGGTCCCTGTCTCTGACCTCCTCTCTGTGAGGTCAAGCGGAGCACCACTCTCAGGGTCAGGAGAGCATTGATGGGAGCAAAAGAAGAAAAAGGTGAGCAGGACCTGGTCAACAACACCTACCTGTTAGGTTGGCCTAACTGCAAGCTGATTTGGGGTCACAGAGGACTGGGGTCCCATCAGTATCTTCCCTAGAAAAAGCTTCTGTCCCCTACGAAGTTGTCAGCTCCTGCCTTTGGCTTTTATTCATGAGGGTGCTTGAGCAGAGGTCGGCTCACAAGCACTGCCCAAGACAAGGTCAGTGACTGTTTTTGCATCCCTGTGATCTGTTCACTCACTGGCAAGGTTTGTAATGAAGGGTATTGTATTTAACTAAAAGAAAGTGCTGTAGTAACCCAACTCATATTGGAGCACAGGAACCCTACTGCACATCTGAACTTGTGGGAAACTCTGAGCAACAATCCAAGAAATACCGGGGAGTAGCAGACCAATGAGTAGGCTCCATGTCTGTAGATATGTGTACATATGTATATGTTAATGTGTGACTCGGAGGAGAGAAACCCCTGCAGAAGGTATTGCTTCACACAATGTGGCTGGAAATTCAGCATGCATAGTCTCCAGCATTGCTCATTTGTTGGTCAGGGACAAGTGGCACACTACTGTCCTGGATGGAGCAAGAAATGTGATGTCAGTAAGCCTTTGCTGACCTTTAGCCTTTAGGTTCTGAGATCTTACCTCAGTGGAAACATGTAGTACTAAATCACTTTGCAGTTCTTTTTCTAAAGTCTGTGAAAGTTGGTTGGTAGAAGACATAAAGAAGAAAGGAAGGTGGTTTGGGCATGATAGGTTACATTTTTGCAGTTTTCATATAAACCACCACTCATTTCTTTCTCTCCCACCTCTTGGGTCCTTCCTTAGGGAACCTCCTGGATAAATGCCTTTTACAGTACAATGAAGGACCTATGCATGATTGCATTTGGCTGCAAGGAGAACTAACAGCAGTAAGGGCAGTGTAGGATGTTTTCTGTTGGCTGAGTCATGCGTGTTGATACACTGCTCACGGTTTTACTTCATCTTACATAGTGTGCATCCCTCAGGCCAATGCTGAGATCCTGAGAAGAGAGTGGAGATTCTTCCTTTGTAACTGTCTCCTGCTTTGAGTTGCAGGTTTCTACTGGGTGGTTCTGCTTAAAATAGGAGTTTTCAGTTGATGTACTCTATAGGACATCCTCTCTCCTCCATAGCAACTTTATGTGCTTCTACAGATTCCAATTTTCTTCTGCATGCATTTTTCTGGGATTACGTTGAGCCTGTGGGTCTCTGTCATGGCTGCCCCTTAGCACAAAGGTTCCTGCACTGCTCAGTGCAGTAGGATTAGTTTCACTTGAGCCCTACTCTGGGTAAGCCTTGCACCTTTCTGAACAGTGCTCTCAGGATGTACAAAGGGATCCTCCTCTTCTACCAGCTCCTGTGCTGTTGTGTGGTCTGCCTCATAGCAGGCACATTGCTGTTGGTAGGAATCAAAATCTGCTTTGAGAAGCCCACTTTCATGACAAAAATGCTAATCTCTTCCAAGACTGTTACTAGAATTACTTCTAACACCCTGACAGAAGAAAAAGCAGCCCAGTGACATGATTCAATTGGCAGACATATGCTCAGATTGTTACGAATGTTTGCTTGGTATCTGTGTTCTTCCAGTAGCGCGATCGTTCAGGATGAAGGTCATGGAGGTCACACTGCAGACTGTGAGGGACAGTAGCCACAGTGTATGGCTGTCTGCTGTACCTGATCACTAAGAGCACAATGGGAAATTTCTTGTACTTTGCCACCCCATCATAAGCTCCTTGTGGCTCTCATTATTTCTCCCTCCCTCTAAACCTACTCATTTTTCTTCCTTCCATTGCACCCAACATTCCCCCCTAACTCCTGTTCAAAGAGTTTCTGTGTTACAGCTCTCTAGTTTCTCCTTCCATTCGGCTTTGAGTAGAAAGCTTCCATCACATAGGCTAGGGCCCTGATGCTGTCTGTGCCACAAGGTGTCACTGATGTCAGGATGTCACTGTCATTGATTGACCTGTCCCAGTCATGAGTTCTGTATCTTATGAAATACTTTACAGTACAACAAGGAGTGGAGACTAGGACAAATAGCATTGTAAATCAGAAGGTTTTATTACAAAGAGCAGTAAAATATGAGATGCTAATCTAAAGAAAAACTTTCTTTCTAAATGGAGGCAAAATCTGCATAAAAGTTGTCTTCCTGCGACGAGAATTCTGACATCTGTAGGTGATTCAGTTCAATCACTGAAAAAGGTGAGTATCAAAGCAATTTCTTCAGAATGCTCCTTCATGATAAATGGGCAAAAACAAAATTTACAGAAGCAGCAGCAGATTATTCTCCTAATCTTTGATTTCTTAAAAGGAATCTGTGGCCAAGAATACACATTTCAGGAGTTTACCTTTACAGAAAGCTCCTGCTAGAATATATGTTATGAATTTCCAAAATTATGGATGATCAGGGTTAACAATTGCATAGTATCTCCCTTGTCAGGAAAAGCACTTTTTCTGGAGTTTCTGATCCACACTGACCCCAAGATCTTTTGAAGTGTGGGCCAGAATGGGTCATTCTGATCCACTGAAATTTGAGATATTCTTATTCCTCATTCTTCTATGTGTTTTTTCATTGCCCTGCCACTATCAACCAAGTTTCTTATTCTCTTCTTCCTCTACAAACGCTTTTCTGATACCTTCTGAACCATTACCTCTTCTGGCACATATCTGATTTCAGTTGGAAGGTGGGGAGCAGGGCGTGCTGTATTCTGCAAGGGCATATTCATCTGGAAAGAAGAAATGAAGATGAGATTTGCATGAGAGTGAAAAATTGTTCTGACCCTAGTCCGTGTGCACCTATGATCATCCCATTATGAACCAGAAAACGTCTGGTAAATTTTGTGGTAGTCTTCTGGTTGTCTAAGCACCCAGTTGCAGGGGTGCACAGTCAGGGGTGCCCAGTGTGCTCCTCTGGCTGTGTTTATCAGGATGCAGTATTGCTGTCAGCACGCAAGGTGTGGATCAGGTAGCAGAACATGCACTCCAGGTTCAATTCTCTGGATACTGCTGCTAGGATGCAGTACCCACAGGTTGTGCCAAGCTTGAGAAAAACATGAGGGAACCTGAGCCACAGTTTTGATAACATAAATTCCACAACCGAATAATGTCTGACGCAACTGTAGTTCCTTGAGGCCAGATCAAGAAAGGTGGTCAGGCAATTAATTTTCTAGTTAAATGCTTAAGCTCCTCTTAAGTTCATTGAGATTGTCATTCCTACTTAAATTTAAATTCCACTAAGGAAGAGTTCTTTGACTGCAGCCTACTATGGGAAGTAAAAAATTTTGCTGCCTTTGAGTTATTGATTATAACTGTTGTGTTTAGTCTTCTCACACAGAGAGAGCAATGGAAATGAATTGTCTGCACCTTGTAAATTCTGAGATCAACACTGATTTCACAGGTTTTACTCAGGCCTGCTGAAGCTACCTACCTGTTTCATAGTAATCGTACATATGTACTGGCACTGGTTTGATATCTGAGACAGGCAGGCTTTGCTCCACACTAAAGGAGAAGTTGATTTCCTTCTGTGAGACCTGGAAATGGCAAGACAAGAAAATGCATCAGACTTTTGCTTTTCACATCTACTCCCGAGGCTAAGGTTGAACAGATGTATTTCTGGGTCAGACTGGATGACAAAGTGCCATTCTACAGTTCACTCCAGATTGTAAAATTGATGTCAAATCAGATAAATGTTTAAGAACTAGTGCCATATATGTTTTGTTGCTAAAATTGTGTGCTCTAATCTTTCTTCCTCTTCATATTTCCATTGCCAATTATCCCAACCTTTCCTGGGTTACTGCAGTTTCAGCAGTCATTGAAAGTTGCTGTTAGTTTCTTTTTCTGGCTTTTCCCAGCTGAAATCACCTTCAGCATCCCTATGAATCTTCTCCCCACTTTTCCTGTCTTTTGTGTCTTTGTCTTTTTCACAAAGTGATCTCTGAGCTCAAGAAGTCCATCCTCCTCTGTGGTTCTCTACCTCATTCCTCACTTTGGCAACCAAATGTCCCAAACTTTTCTCCTTACTCATCTTCCTGAGCTTCTCAAGTTTCTCTTGCATGCCTGGAACCATGCCCTTGCTCTTGTCTCCCTTTGTCCTTGTTTTTATCTTGCTGACCGTTTCATAGGAATAGAGGCATAGGGCTCTGGAAAACTTTCTGCATCACTGTTGCCTTGCTGGGTAAACCTTTCATATTCTCTGTGAACTCAGAATACTGACTTCAATCTTTCTTATTAGAACCTTGGAGATCAACTTGAGAAGCAGATATCATGACTATTTGTTTTTTTTTGCTTCTTCTCTCCTTCCCTTCTTGGTATTTTAAGATCCCTCGTGTTTTGATTTTCTTCTTTCACCTTTCTCCTCTCACCTTTCTCCTCTTTCATTCCCTTTATTAATGTTATTGATGTAGGAGGACTATTCTTTTAATACAGAAATCTCTCTAAAAAGGAGAGGACAATACTGACTCCCTGTAAAACACTCTCAGATCAACTGATGAGAAGCACCCTGTAGAGGGCGAAGAATATTCTGTAGAATGGGAACTTTTGCTACGTGGACTGAAACTTAGCTATGTTTGTGAAATGCTATTTAATCATGCAACAGTCTTCACAGAAAGTAGTAACAAATATATATCTCTTCACTGTAGATTACAACTACTGTGTACATATATTTGATGTTAGACCGAATGAAGGCATTTGACACCTTTAAGAGACGTGTATTGCTAATTTGCTATTAATGAGATTTTATCTGGGACCCTTTTTTAAGTTTCCAGTGTAATAAACACCCCTCCCCCCCAAACATACCTTCTGAAGGTAGAAAAGGATGTGGTTGTTTTTGATGTCTACATGATCCACAATAGAATTCTGGTACTGAAGCTTTAAATAAGGCAAATGAGAGCAACGTTAATATAGGAGACTTACAAATAACTACTCAAGAGCAAAACATTTTTGAAGTGGCTGCCATGCTCCTCTTGCACCACCTCGTCATCTTGTGGCCAAAAATAAGAAATGCATGTCATCATTTTCATAACATGACGAGTGCAATTAATTGCAATGATAGTTTACTGGTCAGCTTTGGTCCATGTGACTTTTATCATTAACTTAAAAGTAATTTCAATCAGAATTTACAATTAAATGACCACTTCTGCAGCTCAAGATGACCCACTTGCTACTTCATTCTATACTTCAAAAAACCCCAAAAGTTTTAAAAAAAAATTAGAAAAGCATAAGAGCAAAATTATTTTACTATAAAAAAGCACAAAACCAAAATACTCCAAATGTTAAAAATTAGGTATTTTTTCCTCAAGTACATATAAAGAGGAGTAGGATGACAAACAGTCTAATGTATCAATGGAAAAATCTTCCAAAGAAAAGTTGTGAATTTCATACAGTTCTAGCCAAAAAAGAAACCCAGGCCTGAATGCTGAATAATTCAAGGACAAGTCAGGCTGGCCAGGACATGGCCAGGACAAGCCATTTGTGCTATCTGTTTGTGTAAGCGCTGTCTTTTTCTGTCTCTGTTGATCTGTGTGGTGGTCACATATATATGTATGTATCTGCACAGTGTGCATTTCTACTTATTGGGAATATACACTTGGCCTTGCTGTTGGCCATACATAGGGATATGAAGCTGCAGCAGTCTCACTTCTGTTGGGCTACTGTATTTGTCAACTCTGAACAGGTTTTCCTTCAACAGTTGAACACCTACAAGTCTGAGACACAGAGTATGTGACAGAAGGCCAGGCCCAGATACTGCAGAATTCTCACGGGGCTCTCTCATTGGGCTCAGAGACTAATTTTATCAACTTCCTAAGGTTTCAGGGTTTACCCTTAGTTTCACTCCCATTCTTTACCTTTTTAAGGGAAGATCTTACAGGAACAAAACCTGAGAGCATCTTCACATCAATAATAGCCATGTTGGAGACTTTGCGGTTTCCTGTGTAACTAAAATGAGAAAAGTGTTTTTAGGCTGGTCTGCAAATTGAGAGGAGACCAGCGAATGATATTTTCATCTCCCAACAATCCTGTTTGTCCTCCTGCAGCTCCACAGCAGCAGTTAACTGCCTGTACTTAAATCCTTCCTTGGATGCTTTACAAAACTGTGCTGCAAGGCTGTAGGTCAATATGAGGAAGTTACCTGGCGGAGATGACAACATCGAACTTTGGTGGGAAGTCGCTTGTGCAAGATACATTGGCTGTCCGTACGGAGAGAGAAAATCCTGCAACTTTTTTTGGCAAATGGACATTGTATCTGAGGGTGGTCTGAAAGAGATGGGAAGTGTGAGATGGTCACAGACCTACAGGGTTTTGTGGCATTGGCATGAGGTATGGAGGGGAATGAGGTATGGAGGACTCCCCGCTTTAGTTCTCAGAGGAGCGGTGCTGAGTTTTCAGCTTGCTTACCTGTAGATAGACACATCCAGTGCCGTTCACTTTCACATTGTAATGCCCTGGAATGGTGGGTAAGGAAGTCTGCTGCAGTAAGAAGCGGTTCTTTTCATTCACCTGGAAAGTCTTGCTGGGGGACTCCATGAAGTCGACTTTGACCGTGTTAAGAATTGTTTTAGAGTAGGTGAGGTATCCATACTGGGCTAAAGCTTGGAGAGCAACAACTGTGTCCTGAAACAAATGACATGATACCAAATTAGATCAATACCCAGCTGTAAGATGGTGCATAAGATTAGCCCAGCTCCTATTTCCCTGATGGTTTTTGTCAGTGTTCATAAATGGAGGGGTACTTTGCAAAGAGATAAGGAGACCAAACACAAGTTCTGGGCCAAATATGGATGAAGCTGCCTATGAAGAGCATGATGTGCCCTGCAAGGAAACTTACACGAGCGCCATTTATCAAATATTATTCAAACAAATGTGCAGTCAGGAAGATATGCCCTACTATCAAGATGCAGCTTGCAGGCTGGACTGGTCACAGAAGCTTTCTTTTTACCACACTGAGTTGTTACCTGGCTGGAGGAGAAACCACCATATGGGTTCTGCTGCTTGACAAGCCAGCGCACAATGCGCAAAATGTAAGATGAGTCTTCTGGAGTGAGT